>OX465586.1:7118366-7668366 GCA_950022655.1 Alentia gelatinosa
AAATATAATCACAACTTCAGAATAATTACAATTTACTATATACCCATGCCGTATATACTGTAAATGCGCACCGTTTTGGCATATGACGTAAAAATACTGTACGGACCGCTGGTCCGTACACTAAAATACGGACCACCTTGCCATACACGTTTATTAACATATCGGTTGTTAAAAATTGAATTAATGATTTTTTTAAAGATTTTGGGTATATAGTAGATATATAACGTCCAACTATGCTTGTACAAGTCACAGAACTCGATGATAATTTACGGTTTGTATGGAACTCGGCATAAATGCCTCGGTCCGTACAAACCGTAAATTACCATCTCGTTATGTGAATTGTACAGCATGGTCAGGACGTCCTATATAAATACTTAGCAAATCCACTACCCCACGGCCGTGGCGTAGTATTGTCACTTTACCAGGGTGATCGTTGAGTATATTTTTCTGTTATTCCTATGGCTAAACTTGTACCAGGGGTGAGATGATAGACATTATTAACCAGCGATCACGGAGTCTCCATAGAACATGCATCAAGTGTGTGCAATTTGCAAGTAGGGGATTACGGAGGCCCGTAATCTCCTACTTGTGAATGTAGGAGATTACGGAAAAAAGTCTCCAAAACGTCATCGAGCCCCTGAACGGAACTCTAAATCAGAACATTGTGACAAACTGATCAAGCGCTGTAATAATACTAGAAATGTGTGAAATTTGAAAATATTATTCATTGTAATAATGAATGATAAAACCAAAAAGAAAGATGGTGGAACTATATATATTTCTTGTAAGGGCACACCGAATTTCCCTCATGTTCACCAGAGCTGTGACCTTTCATCAACAATAAGAGGCGCATCAATCGAGTTTGAAATATTTGGAACATCGCACTTATTAGTAATGAACGGTGATTGGTGAATTCAATATAAACTGGTGTCAGATAAAAGTGGTAGTAATCTCCTCGTACTAGACTCTATGTAATATCCTCGCGTGCCTTCGGATATTACTACACGTCTAGTCCTCGGAGTTGACGACCGCTGCTCACGTGTGGGTGGTAGGAACCTAAAGCCCAAGACACTTGCCGCATAGATAATTTAACAATTTTTTAGTGCCTTAAGTTTTCATTATAGAGTCTAGTTTTTCCCCAAGAAACAATTAGGAGTTGTATCGTATGAATCAATAAGAAAACATATTAACTGAGTCCACAAGTATGTCATTCTCAGTCTTTCTACTAAAAAATCTCTCCCTTTGCCTGTAGTGTCGGGCCGTATTATCGAGTCAAAAGACCTCGAACAACCATCCCTATCGGCTCAGTTACTATGTTTTCTCATATTAGTGACACAGGCCTCAAATTGCCATAAAATACATCCCAATTCGGGCCCCCTGTGATGTGCATATATTCATAAAATCAATTCATATCAGAATAATTCCAGGTTATTTTCGATGCAGCAAACGCAACCTGGCACGCATTACATCACTGCCGGAAGCACACTACTACGCATGCGTCGGGCATATATAATTGACTACTAATTAGCATAATTAAGCAGTCAGTAAGTAAGGCACGGAGGGTAAATCTAGTGACACGCGTATGCAGGGCCTCAGGGATCATGTACGAATAAGTAGCATTTCTATTCACCGAAAAAAAGAAGCGACGGTGCACACCTACCCGACGGAAAAGCGCACCGATAAAATTTCGTGAAGGGTAGTGCCAGTTGGTGGTGCTCCCTGATGAAATATCAACCAGTCAATCAGTTCGTGTGTGTATTTTTCTGGTTTCCGTTTACCGATAGATCATCAGAAATCCCATTTTATCGGTCGGCGGTTCCCGCTGGAAATTAAAAAAAAAATTGAATAAAATTATTGATGGCGATAATCGGTAAATGGAAACGACACATAAGGATCAATAATTAAGGCTCTACTTATGTTTTAGGTCATCTGATGATAAAGCTAACTGGAAGATATAAATGGTTCAGTTTCCACTTCACCAAATCATGCTGTTTTAACTGTTTCCGATAAGTGATGTTCATTTTGTGCCGCAGTCACTTGGAGATAGGACGTGAAGTGCACAGAGTGTTTTCTCATTATTTGTAGCACCTTTCACATTTCCTTTGTTAAATCTACTGTGCACAACATCAGTGACATTTTCATGGCCGTTGTCATCACTTACGGGAAGTAGTACATCGGCTAAGTGGAAACTCCCCCATTAAGACGCGACATTAGCCGCCATGCCGCGGGGTCCTGTCATCACGCCCCGAATGTTAGTAATTAAGATGATCTCACTGAGATCCCGGACAGGTAGTAATTGACGTTCACATGATCTCGGTGAATACTTGATCTCCCAGGACATGACATTGTATACCGACACCTGAGACTATCTATAGAATGTCAGTGTGGATGGAAGACCACACAAGATGTATTGGGTGCTGATGTACAGGAACGAGTGCTTATTAGAGCCTGTTCTTAGACTCTTAGACTCTAACTCTTAGACCCTATATACATTGCCTATAAACGGTTGGAGTGGTCACATACACCGTCAGCAGGCTGAGAACAATCTATTATCTCACCCCTGGAATAAATGTCCATAGGCTTAACATGAGGATCTCGTTCTCCATGCCCCTTTAAGTATTGCAGTCCGTTCTCCATGGTCTATATCCTATTTGTTGCCCATTCTTTTAGTGTGTACAGGGGTCAGATAAATACAGAAAGCAACTCGTTTTGGTCAAAGAAGTCATTCTCCAATTCGTTTGAATGCTATGTGATATTCACTCGGCTATCGCCTCATTCATATCACTCCGCATCAAACTCGTGGAGAACGACGACTTTGACCAAAACTTGTTGGTTTCTTCTTTATCCCTTCACTATCTATGTGATATTTGCTGTGCTATATAGATAAAGGAGCAGGCAGCTAGAGTCTGAAGGCCTTAGCACCAGTGGCACCAGTGGGTCAATGGGGTATCTCCATCTTGACTGATTGGTCAGAGTAGCTGGGCATGACTCTAATACCCTCAGATACTGGCACCCTGCTCCTTATTCAATAGCACAGCGAATGGCACACAAATAGAAAAATGAGCATGTGAAACAGTATGTAAAAAAACACAGAAATAAATCATTGCAGTGAATCTCAGATTCGGGAAATCATTGTTGGCATCAACAAAGCCGAAAGATACATCCCATGTTTCAGACATGACAAAATAAAGTATCTGTGTCCTATAGGCTTAAAAATGAGCATGTGCAACAGTATGTATAAAAAAAATACAGAAATAAACCATTGCAGTGAATCTCAGATTCGGGAAATCATTGTTGGCATCAACAAAGCCGAAAGATACATCACATGTTTCGGACATGAGGAAATGAAATATGTGTGTCCTATAGGCTTAAAAATGAGCATGTGAAACAGTATGTAAAAGATACAGGAAAAATCATTGCAGTGAATCTCAGATTCGGGTACGTCATTGTTGGCATCAGCCAAGCTGAAAAATACATCCCGTGTTTTTTTGACATGAAGAAATATAATATATGTGTCCTATAGGCTTAAAAATGAGCATGTGCAACAGTATGTACCAAAAAATATAGAAATAAACCGTTGCAGTGAATCTCAGATTGGGGTACGTCATTGTTGGCATCAACAAAGCCGAAGGTTACATGAAATGTTTCAGACATGACAAAATAAAATATCTGTATCCTATAGGCTTAAAAATGAGCATGTGCAACAGTATGTACAAAAAAACCTAGAAATAAACCATTGCAGTGAATCTCAAATTGGGGTACGTCATTGTTGGCATCAACAAAGCCGAAGGTTACATGAAATGTTTCAGACATGACAAAATAAAATATCTGTGTGCTATAGGCTTAAAAATGAGCATGTGCAACAATATGTATAAAAGAAATACAGAAAAAAAAACATTGCAGCGAATCTCAAATTCGGGTACGTCACTGTTGGCATCAACAAAGCCGAAGGATACATCCGATGTTCACAGACATCGGGAGTCAGGTTGGTCCCTCAGACACCGCAGTCCCCAGCAGGTGTTTACACAATGGCGACGACGTAAGAGCCATGTGTACCTGAGGATCCCGTCCTCTTCTCACCTTGCCCGGAGGTATGTTGTAAAAATAAACTGTAGCCACAGAGAAAATAAACCCAGCGACATGGGAGATGTGTCTGGGGGTAATTGTGCTAACTGTTCACGTGTGGGTGGTAGGAACCTAAAGCCCTAGACACTTGCCGCATAGATGTTTTACCAATTTTTTAGAACCTCAAGTTTTCCTTTTAGAGTCTAGTTTTGCCGCAACTTTTACAGTCAAAAGGATTTGAATTTCGAGATATTTCCAATTTTGGGAAAATTGATATGAGATTGGAAATCCTCAACAGGAAATCCCAATCTCTCCAATTTTGTCACCGATTAATTGAGTTTAAAGCCCATTACCCATCTATTGATTCAGGATTGAACTATTAGTTCCCAAATCGTAACCCTTCGCTCGACCGGCAGACATCGAGGAGAGGGGGTGGTGGGTATTAGTCCTATCCAAACTGGAGCTGTCGGGACAATACTAAAGAAGAAACCAACAAGTTTTGGTCAAAGTCGTTGTTCTCTACGAGTTTGATGTGAAGTGATATGAACGAGGCGACAGACAAGTGAATATCACACAGCATTCAAACGAGTTGGAGAACAACAACTTTGACTAAATCAAGTTGCTTTCTGTATTTATCTCACCCCTGTACACACTAAAAGAATGGACAACACACAGGATATAGACCATGAAGAACGGACTGCAATAATTGTATGGGCATGAAGAATGAGTTCACAATGTTAGGGCCATGGGCATTTATTCCAGGGGTGAGATAAAGCCCAATGCACATCTACCGATCCAGGGTTTAACGATTAGTTCCCAAATCGTATAGGAGTCGGTGAACTTGTTGCAGGTGAATTACGTAACCCCTCAGCCTGTGTCGGCCACCCAATTTACCAACGTTCCATTGTCTGCGACTACACTTATCAACATGTTGATAAACTTTTGGTGAGCAATTTAGGAACATTGAACGACAATTCGTCAGCGACAAAAGAACATCTCTCAAAAGGGGCTGACCCTTGCCTAGCTGTCCTACATCTACTGAATACAGCCGACTCCGTTAGGATGTCTCGCCTGACACAAATTACCGTTCCTTTGTCGCCGACAAAGGTACATCAATGTTCCAAAATCGGTAGACGTGTATTGGGCCTAAACCGATCAGGTGTTGAATAGTTACATAGAGAGGGAATTCAACTCACTATCCTTATGTCCTTACCTCTTTTAGACTAGATTTGGAGTCGGTGATATTTTTAAGTTCAGTAAAATAGATATAATATTGGGAATCCCCATCGGAAAATTATCTCCCAAATCCGGCAATCTACTCATAGACAAAAGGGTTCTGAATTAACCAAAATATAAATGAAATTCATCCTTGTTGTTATTTCTAGCTTAGTGAATACACCCACCATCTTCCTTCATCCACCTCAGTTGATTTTCTAAATAGATCATTCACAGATTCCCCTTTAAGAATCATGGCGTTAAACCTACATTTTATAACTGTTCCTCTCATGATGCATAGAATCACCAAGATTGAATTACAATCGTGGACAGTTCTGTGTCATGCTCAGCTTTTAATCTTTAGAAAAAGGGGAGTAAAATCTTGACCATCAACAGCTTTTACCATGTTTGAAGAAGTGGGTGGTGGGGAGACATAGTGAGATACTGACATTCTATACGTGGCCTAGACTTGCCCAAGTCTTTGATTATGAACATTCATTAAATGATTACTCAAAATCAGGATAATGTTCATTATAGTATTTATCCTACCCCTAATATAAAATCCCATAGGCTTAACATTGACTTTCCGTATGCGCCCGTATGTCGCATACAGATAAAAAATCGCTCCTAGGAGCGTACAAAAAATGGACCAATCAGAGATCAGCAGCTGAAAGTAGTTCCAAGCACCTTCAGAGCAGCAAGGAGAGCTATATGGAGGACTTCAGAAAATTTTTATCATGTTTTTTGTTATTATCCTCACATAAAAATATCGTTCACAGGGGGTAGGATAAAATCAAAACCTTATTCGTTTAGTTCTGACTCTGGATATCACTCGGCTCTGCCTCCTGATATCACTACGCCAAACTCCAGTCGTTGCATACGGGGGCCCAGATTAAAACTCATCCGGTTTTACGATAGTATCCTTCTCTGACTGGCCCATGAATCAAAGACTTGTCCACTATGAACAGAATCTCCTGTTTATGGCCTCAAGCCACTCCCTGTAACCCTATACCTCCTCCTACTCCTCCCCCGTCCCCTCCTCTACCTCCCTGGCCGCCTGTGTTGTCATAGCAATAAATTTCGCCTGCTCCTGACTGTGACCTGATTGAGATCAAAGTGAGAGGGTATGAATCTCCCAGCAGATATCTGACCAGTAGCCAGGATATCTGTAAGGAGAGTGTTGGTAATACTGATGCTAAACAGCACCAGGTATCCAACACAATTACCGATTATACCAGTCCCTGTATCCCAGCGAGGAGGGTAGCCATAGGATGAAGGGACTGGAGCCAGTCTATACGTGGCCCAATATGTAGCACAGCAACCCAGACCTAAAATGACATTTTACACACGGCAAACACTAGACTGGAAGGTTTCTTACCCACGGGCTGAGAACATGATACCCCTCCCTGTCAATATCCCCGGACACTCAGACTAAAGCCTATAGGTGTAACTTAATCATGTTGAAACACCGGGTATTTCCTGTAGCGTGCAAAATGCTTCAGTCTCACTGTAAGTTCAACCCCGGTCCACCTCCCCCCCCCCCCCCACACACACACACACACCTACACACTCAGTATCAATATGGGACTGCATGATTTTTCCCTGGTCCCCCCTACACACACACCTACATACTCAGTATCAATATGGGACTGCATGATTTTTCCCTGGTCCCCCCTACACACACACCTACACACATAGTATTAATATGGGACTGCATGATTTTTCCCTGGTCCCCCCCTACACACCCACACCTACATACTCAGTATCAATATGGGACTGCATGATTTGCCCTAGACTTGCTCAAGTCTTTGATTATGAACATTCATTATATGATTAATCACAATCAGAATAAAGTTAATTTTAGTATGCATCCTTCTCTGACTGGCCCATGAATCCAAGCGAGGAGGATAGCCAGAGGATGCAGGGACTGGAACCAGTCTAGATTTGCCCCTGGGCCCCCCTCCACACACACTTAGACTGGCCCCAGTCTAAGTGTGTCCAAGTTTGATCTTTGATTCCTGCAACATACTTTATCGTAGTTTTGTTTAATTGTGAATGTCCATGATCAAAGACTTGAGCAAGTCTAACACACGCTCAATATCAATATGGGACTGTACGATCGTTCCCCAGTCCCCTACTCAGTATCAATATGGGACTGTATGATCGTTCCCCAGTCCCCCACTCAGTATCAATATGGGACTGTATGATCGTTCCCCAGTCCCCCACTCAGTATCAATATGGGACTGTATGATCATTCCCCAGTCCCCCTACTCAGTATCAATATGGGACTGTATGATCATTCCCCAGTCTCCCACTCAGTATCAATATGGGACTGTATGATCATTCCCCAGTCCCCCACTCAGTATCAATATGGGACTGTATGATCATTCCCCAGTCCCCCACTCAGTATTAATATGGGACTGTATGATCATTCCTCAGTCCCCCATCTCAGTATCAATATGGGACTGTATGATCATTCACCGGTCCCCTACTCAGTATTAATATGGGACTGTATGATCATTCCCCAGTCCCCCACTCAGTATCAATATGGGACTGTATGATCATTCCCCAGTCCCCTACTCAGTATCAATATGGGACTGTATGATCATTCCCTAGTCCCCCCACTCAGTATCAATATGGGACTGTATGATCATTCCCCAGTCCCCCACTCAGTATCAATATGGGACTGTCTGACCGTCCCCTGCCCCCCTCCCACCACTCATTATCAATGTGAATATTTTTCTATGAATATTTGATAATATATATATCTCTTTGAGGATGATCTATCGGTTATAAAGGCAAGATAATGAAATTTCAAACTTCAACTGGTAGAGTTTAGAAAAGGGAATTGTTTTCAATAAGACTTCTTAAAATCAGCTCAAATAAAAATAGTTGCGATTACGTTTGATATGTCCATATTTTCATGCAAAACGGAGGTAAAATTGCACTAAGATTCCTTGATTATAATTCAATTTAGTTCAATTTCTTTTCTTTTTTTGAATTTTCTGAAATTTTACGTCTCCTATGAATGTTTGATCCATTATATCAAATTCCTTGATAAGTGGTTACTTAAATTTCTCCAACTATCCTGTGTCCCCGCATTTCCATACAAGTGGGTAGCCTGAGAGTTCAACAAGTGTGCCTTGGAGACTAAAACTGAGACTGTGCTGGTTTTAAGTGACAACTCAAGACCACAGAATCAACGAGAAACTGAAACCCTAGCGGCGGGGGCTGGGGAGGAGTGCTGAAGTATACCAGCGGTCACCCCTCGGCCAGTCACCTGCCACTGCACCTGTACCCACATGACCACAGGCGATATCCATCACCCACTGACCACTCCTGACCCATAATATCCTCCTCCTCTTTTTATAAGCCGGTGTGCTGCGATAGTTTGTTACCTAGACTGGCTCCTGCCCCTGCATCCTATGACTACCCTCCTCATTGGGATACAGGACTGGCTCCGGTCCCTGCATCCTATGGATACCCTCCTCGCTGGGATACTGGCTCCGGTCCCTGCATCCCATGGCTACACTCCTCATTGGGATACAGGACTGGCTCCAGTCCCTGCATCCTATGGATACCCTCCTCGCTGGGATACTGGCTCCGGTCCCTGCATCCTATGGCTACCCTCCTCGTTGGGATACAGGACTGGCTCCGGTCCCTGCATCCCATGGCTACCCACCTCATTGGGATACAGGACTGGCTCCGGTCCCTGCATCCCATGGCTACCCTCCTCATTGGGATACAGGACTGGCTCCGGTCCCTGCATCCTATGGCTACACTCCTCATTGGGATACAGGACTGGCACCTGTCCCTGCATCCTATGGCTACCCTCCTCATTGGGATACAGGACTGGCTCTGGATAACTTCCTCTCTGGGATATAGGGACTAGCTCCAGTCCCTGTATCCTATGGCTACCTTCCTCGTTGGGATACAGGCTTCAGTCCCTGCATCCTATGGCTACCCTCCTCTCTGGGATACAGGCTTCAGTCACTGCATCCTATAGCTACCCTCCTCACTGGGATACAGGACTGGCTCCAGTCCCTGCATCCTATGGCTACCCTCCTCACTGGGATACAGGACTGGCTCCAGTCCCTGCATTCTATGGCTACCCTACTCGTTGGGATACAGACTGGTTCCAGTCCCTGCATCCTATGGCTACCCTCCTCACTGGGATACAGGACTGGCTCCAGTCCCTGCATTCTATGGCTACCCTACTCGTTGGGATACAGACTGGTTCCAGTCCCTGCATCCTATGGCTACCCTCCTCATTGGGATACAGGACTGGCTCCGGTCCCTGCATCCTATGGCTACCCTCCTCACTGGGATACAGGACTGGCTCCAGTCCCTGCATTCTATGGCTACCCTACTCATTGGGATACAGACTGGTTCCAGTCCCTGCATCCTATGGCTACCCTCCTCACTGGGATACAGGACTGGCTCCAGTCCCTGCATTCTATGGCTACCCTACTCGTTGGGATACAGACTGGTTCCAGTCCCTGCATCCTATGGCTACCCTCCTCATTGGGATACAGGACTGGCTCCGGTCCCTGCATCCTATGGCTACCCTCCTCATTGGGATACAGGACTGGCTCCGGTCCCTGCATCCTATGGCTACCCTCCTCATTGGGATACAGGGACTGGTATAATCGGTAATAGTGTTGGATTTCTGGCGCTGTTTAGCTCCAGTATTTCCAACACTCTCCATACAAATATCCTGGCCACTCATCAGGATATCTGATGGGAGAATGATACCCTCTCACTTTGATCATAATCGAGTCACAGTCAGGAGTAGGCGAAATTTATTGCTATGACATCACAGGCGGCCAGGGAACTGGAAAAGGGGAGGGGGAGGGGTAGGAGGAGGTATAGGGTTACAGGGAACATAAACAGGATATTCTGTTCATAGTGGACATGTCTTTGATTCATGGGCCAGTCAGAGAAGGATACATACTAAAATAAACTTTTTTCTGATTGTGTTTAATCATTTAATGAATGTTCATAATCAAAGACTAGAGCAAGTCTAGACAACAGGCGATATCCATCACCCACTCACCACTCCTGACCCATCATATCCTCTGCTTCTTATGAGCCGGTATGCTCCGATAGTTTGTAAGGCCCGGCGTCCACCTACTACGATATGGCTCTAATATGGTCTGCGATGCACCTCCCGATACAAAATCAAAATCGCGTCGGAAGGTCACCTAATATCGAGGCAGTTGACCACGTTTCTCCGATTAGGCTACAACAAGGCTACAACAATAGGTTCCTGACAAGGTCCACGACAGGCCTACGATTGGAAGGCCTGTCGTAGCCTTGTCATGGTTGGTGGACCCTAGTTCCCGACAAGAGGCTACGACAAGGTCACGACAGGCTGCGACATGAAGCTTGTCGGGGGCCTGTCGGGGGCCTTCCAACAAGGTTACGACAAAATCGAACATGTTCGATTTTTGCCACGACTGGAGCCTTGTCTTGGAGTGTTGTGGTTTCCTCGATATCACTGTCATAGTGTGTCGGGACCATGGACGCCTTTTTTACGGGAACCAGCAACGTCTATGACACGCCCCGACACCGCTGTCGTAAAGCTCCTCTTCTCACGACAAGGCTGCGACAAGGCGCCGATAGGAACCTTCTTGTAGGCGCTTGTCGTAGCTTTGTCGTGGTTGGTGGACGCCCCCCTTTATCATAGCCATGTCGGGGCGAATCGGCAGCAGTGGGAGCCAGGCCTTAATCAAACCACACAGCTACCCAGGGCCCCCCTGAATAATCTAGAGTCCTACATCTATGAGACCCTTTTTCTGTATGCCATAGACAGCCAGGGATGATGTGGGTCCACTTTATTTAACACTTATGGACGACCATATGGATGTTTTAGCAAACAAACTTAAATGTTTTCAAACAATAACACTTGTACAAAGGTACGGACAAGTGTCTTTTTGTAAGATCCTAGATTATTCAACGGCCCCCAGGTTTAGGACAATATAATGCTGTTCCATGGAACCCACGGACGATAAAACATGGCGATTTTTACTGGTCCTCTAAGGGCTTTTTCTCGTGACCCTTTTGGCGGACTTGGTGTGTGGGGGTGGAGGCCATTGGCAGTAATAAAGATGGTATCAGAGACTAATATTCGTGATGAGTGTCCGGCCGGCTGTGGGGTTAGTCTGCTGTACACGACAAGACACGCGAGCTACTATAGGGAGACCTAGCTAGTGTGGCCGAATGCAATCTGTTCCGGGTTGTTTTGGTTGGAAATATTCACAGAGCATGAAGATTGTTTGTTTGTTTGTCTGGTTTGATTTAACATCCAGTCAACCATTATAGGTCCTTACCAGACTTTCTCCAGGTTTTTCTACCCTTCGAGGGTGGTGATCGAATCTATGTGATGAATTCAGGTAGAAATCTCACCCCTACACATTTACTGAAGTGAGAGTTCTTTTACTTCCCACACCACATAGACATGGTATGAGAAGGATTGGCCTTTGATATAGCAGTAAGTCTACCACTGCTGGGGGTGGAAGTCCTACAACAAGTCCGGTGCTCTAACCGCTGAGCTATCTCCCCACCCCCAGAGCATGAAGAATGATTGAGGTGAATATTTCCCACCAAAAACAAGGTCTCATTATTATTGAATACTTAGAAATGATTAAAACCACCATTTTCAAAACAAGTCACGTGGTATGGAGTACACGAACGGTTAGTTTGTGCACAGTGTGCAGAATAGAATCAGGGGGTCGTTTAATAAGCTATGTCATCGAAAGGACAGGGTACAGTGCGACCTCGTAGGAAGATTATTGTAGAACCCTGCCTAATGGACATCCTGCGAATTTCTATGTATTCTTTTGTAAAGTTATCAATGTAAATTGATCTCTAAATTAAAAACCAGCATGGTGACCCCCGATTTTTAAGTTAGGTATGCATACTACAACACTTAGAGATCATCATATTCAAATTTCAGGAAAATGACATGGGTTTTGATTTTAAAGCCAAATTGTCCGATGTCCTTTTAATATAAATGTCCTAGAGCTAAATACTTGATGATTTTCTTATGAATACTTTGTGATTGTTATATTCAATGGGGATTTCCCGTCCTTTGTCCTCAAACTCGCCCGCGTGTTAGATGACTCCAGTGCGCATGCTCGACCTTAATTTGCCCTCAAACGGGTTTTTTTAATTAGCGGCAGTAAAACGGAACTGATTAATTTGTGGCTAAACTGGCACGAACAGACGTCTATGGCGTAGGCACCATATAGATTATAATCGATGGTTTTGTGGACAGGCAGCCCTAAACCACAAGTGATTGACGCGTCGTAATACACGAGCGTCAGTGACGTCAACCTCGAGTAGTTTACAGAGCCGCCAGTCAACAAAACCATCGTTTGTTGTATCTATAATCTATCTTCTTCAATAAGTTAGACCCAGGAATTGACATACTTAGGCCCGGGGTCCACCGACTTCGATATGGCTCCGATATGGTCCATGATGCACCTCCCGATAAAAAATCAAAATCCCATCGGACGGTCACCTTATATCGGGGCAGTTGACCACGTTTCTGCGATTAGACACCGATAAACACCCTATTCAGTGCGTGGTAGATTGGCATGTCTAGACAATTGTCTCCGATATGTCTCCGATATTTGCTTTTTGTATCGGTGCTATATAGTTAGGTCTAAATTTCTATCATGGTAGGTGGACGCCAGGCATTACTGGTATATCAATAGGGACTGCATTTTTTTCTCTATAGCACAAAGGAACATTCTAAACGTTGTATACCATGAATAATAACTCCGATAACTGACCAACTGGCTTTCCGTTCGCCGATTTCTGTCACTTAGAAATCTGTTGGTAACCACAAACTGATGAAAATAAGACGCCTCGATGAAAAATCTGGGCCAAAAATCGTCTGGCGTATACATATACTTCTATATGCTTTCACCCCATCTTTACTTCAACATCTTAATGGAAAATAATCGGTCGGCGGTACGAAACTCAATAATCGGTGGCAAGAATCGTCAGCTGAGAATTGGGAATGAGATGGAAAGAGAAATCATGGAAGTCTTTTCGTTGGCCAATGGCATCTGATGTCCAGTGAAAATCATCGGTGAGTTTTAGTCGGCAGGTGGAAATGCTGCAAGACAAATTTCATGGAATACTACCAACCGACTTTTGTACAGCGTGAAAATTATTCGCGAGTTTTAGTCGGCAGGTGGAAATGCTGCAAGACAAATTTCATGGAATACTACCAACCGACTTTTGTACAGCGTGAAAATTATTCGCGAGTTTTAGTCGGCAGGTGGAAACGCCGCAAGTGTGACTCATAATAAAGTAATACACACCTCTGACCAGGAGGTAACGCTCACCACAACATAGGTGTAAATTACAGGTGACTCCAGGCCTCCAGGGCCGACCTGCCGCTGCCTGATTATAATACGCCGCTGTCAGTCCCCAGGAGAACTTTCTCCTTTATCTGTGACATGAATTCGGCGAAAATAAGAGACCAGTTAGCATCGCATCCGTGACAGTATGACCCCTGTAGTCAATGTGGTCGATGGTAACAATGAGGAAGATTTTTACTCTCTTTGTGAGGATACCGCTCACTGGGTGAGGTAGCAGAAATTATCATAGCCTGGTATATATGTCTGTAGGTTGAACATTAGGAACTCGTACTCAACAGGCTTGCGAGTATGGTAACTCATATTCAATGGGCAATAAACAAATAAGTATTTCCAGTTTAAGATCAAATCGGAAACATATTTGTGTTTGATCTGAGTCCTTGTTTGCCACCTCGTTTGGAGCACTTCGCGATATTTACTCGGCTATCGCTTCGTTCATATTACTACACGCTCCAAACTCGATGGCGAATGATGACACAGACCAAACACTCACCACTTTCTTTCTTGGCACTAGTCGGGACATGATATGAATGGAAAGATCACACAAGCCATAATAAATTGTAGATCACTGTGTTTCTCATCCCCTTCGCCCATAATTAAAATAGAAATAGAACTCACCAGAAGAAATCTCTTTTCTTCGTCCTAAGAATTGTAAAACAATCTTTTAAAATTTTGATTCCGATTTTATTGTTTACGTTTAAAAGTCAACAGAAAACATCCTTTTATTGAAAAAATGATAAAATATTTAGATTTCATCTTTCAATATTTTACAATAATATTTGTCAACAGAAAAATCCTCGGGTGTATATGTATGTATGATATGTATACATATATATACATATATATATATCTATATATATATATATATATATATATATATATATATATATATATATATACATATATTTACATTTAATGTTTCTATATATATATGTGTGTGTGTTTACATCGATGCTGTTGATGATATCATCGTATTATCCTCGCCCCTAAATTATTGAAAAATAATAATGATATATCTAAATTTCATTGTTTCAACTTTTTTTAGTCAACAGAAATTCTTGGGACATACATCGGCATTGTTGAAGACATTATCACCAATTACAGTAATGGCTCAAAGTCTTCTCCGTGGTTTCAGTTCCACTGCCCGCGGATTTCACCCAGGGTCAGATGGTCAACGAGAAAACGCCTTCCCGATACCTAACCATCCACTTCCGGCCGCCATATTGTTCCCGACGCCACACGATAGGTGGCGCTACGACGCATCACGTGACCGGGGCGGCGTCCCTTCACAGGGAATGCTGGGATGGCCACCAGTGCCCTCTGGCGCCTCATCTGCGAACTCTACGAGACTTCAAAGAGAGGTGAGCGTTTTCTTCAGGACGTTTGTAACGAGCGATGTCTGTATACTTAATCCTGACCCATAGGGCACGTAGCTATTGTGCTATGGAGGCTGCCATCTTGCCCCCCCCCCCCCCCCCGATGCCTTCCAAAATACCAGGTGTGTCACGAGCAATGTCTATACACTTAATCCCGACCTATAAGGCACGTAGCTATTGTGCTATGGGGGCGGCCATCTTGCATCTTGCCCCCCCCCCCCCCCGATGCCAACCAAAATACCAGGTGGCGGTAGCCTACTAATTATCAATGGCTTTTATCAAAAATGTTTTTGGGGGCTTGTCATGGAGAAGTTCTAGCCTTGTCTCAATATTATCTTAGTTTGTAGGAAAAAAACCCCACATAAAACCAGACAAGCTGATGATAAAATTTAATTATAAGGGGTAAAGATACTTAGTAGAAACTGAACGAGAGTTAGTAGTGTTAGTGTTTATCACATGACGGACTTCATCAGGCAATGTTATCTATAGATTATAACAACTGATAACCCCCCAACTACAGTAGTGCTATCTTACAATATCCTTGCGGATTATGGCGGAACTAGCAATTACTCTGTGCCCTATATACCTGCCCATGGATATCACACACTATGTCAGGGCTTTTGGCTCTTGTGTATTAAGTTCATCCCCTCTCAAGTTTCGTTTCCATTGGCCATTGGGGTGGGCTGGACTGTAGAATACCAACGCCAGATCGATGAATGGAAACGAGACTTGCAGATAAAACTCACAGATCCAAACACAATGACCATCTTAGCGGTGTACTTATTGTATAATCCATGCACAATTAATCGGTGAATACTTCTCTGCATGTCTGTTTCCATTCACCGATCTGGTGTCGGTGGTTCCCGACTGCAGATCGGTGGCAAATGTGGTAAATGGTTTGAAGTCATCTGATCTGGACACCAATAAGGCCCATTTCCATCGGCCCATTTCCCATCACCAATGTACAGTCACGAACCACAGACAGACTTTTGGCACCGCTGACCTAAAATTGGTCAATGGAAACGACCCAGCTCGTGAAATGACCCACGACTTTTTCTGCTTAGAGCATACGATGTGGCCCCACCTACCACTCAGTGAAAGCTTGGTGAATGAGTGAAATCTACTACCCTCACCGATTTTTCAATACCGATGCACAGTCGGTGGCACAGTCGGTGGCACCACCGACAGACTTTCTTGGTAACTATAAAAGTCTACAACCTTTTCATTGGCCAATGGAAACGGGCCTAAAGCCGGAGACACATCAAGCGAGAAACTCAGCCAGTTCCGTAATCGCCAACACAAAATGGCCTATATTTGAGCTATTATTTCATATTTCACATGATCATTGCTTCCAAGATGCTAAATTATAGGCAAGAGATATTCCTATGAAATGATATCTCACATAACTGCCAATTTGTGTTGGCTATTCCAGTAATCGCTGCCTTCACTCGCTTGGTGTGTCCCTGGCATAAAGCCGCGGATACACCAAGCAAAAAACACAGCGATTTCCGGAATCACCAACACAAAATGGCCTACATGTGAGCTATTATTTGATATTTCCCTTGATTATTGCTTCTGATACGCTATATTATCTGTGGGAGATATTACTATGAAAAAATGTCTCAGATATGCTATCTTGTATTGGCGATTCCGGAAATCGCCGCGTTTCTCGCTTGGTGAGTCTCCAGCATAAAGCCAGGGACACACCAAGCGAGTAACGGCAGCGATCTCCGGATTTATGTTTATGTTCGATATTCACCTGTTTGCGGATGTATGGAAGAACGCCCACATAGGCGAATGTATTTTTGCTTTTCAACTGAATAAAAAAAATAATAATTAAAAAAATCAAAAAAAATCATTCATAGTGATGTCTCCCACCAATACTTTAGCATCTCTGAGGCAATAATAAGGTGAAATATGAAATTATAGCTCACATACACGCCATTTTGTATTGGCGATTCCAGAAATCGCTGCCTTTCTCGCTTGGTGTGTCTCCGGCTTCAGCAACGCACTAACAGGCAGTTGGCAGAGGGTGGCATCCAAAGAAGGACAATCCACAGAGGGCAAAAAGTCAGCTGGGTCATAAACACACGGTCCGAGGCGTACGGAAGTGAGGGGCGGTGCAGTTGACACCCCCATGTGATTAGGTTAGAGGGAAGTTATCGCGGGGCCGGTGATTGTATATAATGACCGCGGCTGACTTTATAATTTGACGGGGACTGGGGCCGGTGAGGGCCGGCGACAGGCTGGCAGAGAGCGGGCACAGACAGCGGCGATTTGACTGTCACAAAACGCAGATGGCTATCTCTGTGTGTCTGTCTGTGCGTCTGAGACGCCCAACACCTGATCACTTAAAGCTTAAGACACACCAAGCAAGAAATGCAGCGATTTCTAAAATCGTCAACATAAAATTGTATGTGAGCCATTATATCATATTTCACCTGATTATTGCCTCTGATACGCTATCTTATCCGTGGGATATATTACTAGAATAAATATTTCATATATATATGCTATTTTGTATTGGCGATTCCAGAGATCGCCACCTTGGCTCGCTTGGTGTGTCTCCAGCATTAAAACCACAGACACACCAAGCAAGAAACGGAGCGATTTCTAGAATCTCCAACACAAAAAATGGCCTATATGTGAGCTATTATTTCATATTTCACCTGATTATAGCTTCTGAGATGTTGCATTATCAGTGGGAGATGTTCCTCATACCGAAGATGCACCAAGCGAGTCAAGGTGGCGATCTCCAGAATCGCCAACACAAAATAGCATATATAGGAGATATTATTTTATAGGAATATCTCTCATCAATATTTTTGCATATCACAATCAAAAATAAGGTGAAACATGACAAAATAGCTCACATTTAGGCCATTTTGTGATGGCGATTCCAGAAATCGCTGCATTACTCGCTTGGTGTGTCTCCAGCATCAAGCCGGAGTTACACCAAGCGAGAAACGTGGCCATTTCAGAATAGCCACAAAATCGTATGCAAGCTAATATTTCATACATTACCTGATTATTGCTTCTGAGGCAATAAGTTATCAGTGGGACATATTATTATGAAATAATATCGCACATACACTCCAATCTTTCTCAAGCGAGAAACGCAGCGATTTCTGGAATTGCCAACACAAAATGGTGTGTATGTGAGCTACTATTTCATATTTCTGCGTAACCTTTTCGTTCCGTTAGACCTCCCGTAGGTGGTCCGTAGTTCGAAAAAATTTTTTTACGTGGCTTTATATGGGAGGCTCATCGGCGGCTGGGGTCTGCTAGCCGTACCTGTTGTCCAGAGTGTTGAGGCCATTTGGAGCGTGAGTCTTCAGGCGATGTATCCAATTGAATTCTATCTTGTCTCCAGCATCAAGCCGGAGTTACACCAAGCGAGAAACACCATACAGACTCGTACGTGGTGGGGATAGGAGCTCGGACATTGCAACGCCCCGTGAAAACACATACTATTTCATATTTCACCTGATTATTGCTTCTGAAACGCTAAATTACTGGAGATATTAATATGAAATAATTTCGCACATAAACACTGGCTTAAAGCCGGAGACATACCACTGGGAACTACTCGTTCAACCCCAAATCGGTAGATGTGCATTTTATCCTACCCCTAATATAAAATCCCATAGGCTTAACATTGAGTTTCCGCATGCCAAGCTGACTGGCAAACGGAGTTTTATATGCCATTAGTGGCATACAAAATTGTCATTACGTAAAATTTCAAAATCGATGAGACGGGGTAGGATAAAATCAAAACCTGATTCGTTTTAATCTTGGCCACCGCATCCCACTCCTGGAGTTTTGGTGCCGGACTTAACTCGGCTTCGCCTTGTGGAATCACTATGCCAAACTCCAGTCGTGGCATACAGTGGCCAAGATTAAAACTCATCCAGTTATACGATAGGACTTTATGCGACGTTCTACCATACAGACTCGTACATTAACTATTGAGTCTTATAAAAAAAAAGGTGTGGGTAAAATAGACATGGCTTTTTAAGGATGATGAGTGACAATTGCCTCTCTGGGTTGTGGTGAGTGGTAATCGTGGTGAGTGTGGACGGCAGCTGCAGCAGTAACCGAGTACAGGACGGAAATAGAAACTAAAAGTTTTGGTCACAATCGTCCTTATGAGAGTGGTTGTGGCCCCTAAGATTCGAAGTCAACTCTCGACTGCAGAGCGGTCCCAAGGCGCGAGAAAATATTATGTAAGGAGGTCAGGGTGAAGGTCTGGGTTTGCTGCGAATGCAGTCATTGGCTACTCGGTCTACTGTATTCCTTATATGGAATTAAGGCAATGGGACAACTCCATGGTGTTCTCCACAAAGTTTAAACGTGGAGGGATTGAGCCGAGTGAATATTGGAAAGCGTTCAAGTGGTAGGGAGATCTACGACTGTGAGCAAAATGAGTTGCTTTCTGTATTTTTCTCACCCTTGTATACACTAAATGGACTAAATGATCAAGATGTGCGTGAAATCATCACCCATTGAGTATTAGAACTTATACTCAGAGACCCATGGAGAACGAGATCATAACATGAAGGCAATGGGACAAAAATACCAGGTGTAATATATATATATATATATATATATATATATATATATATATATATATATATATTTACACATATGTGTGTATTTGTATAGAAATATGTTCATATATGTATATGTATATGTATATAAACACACACATGTATTTATGTGTGTAAATGTACAAAAATAGAACTATTATAATCCACTTGTATAAGATAATAGCAATGACACATAATAGTGAATAATATATACCAGGGTATGTATTGCATAAAATATCAATTAACATACTTTATTACATACATAACTTTAACTCTACCAAACAAGCCCGTTGGATCAAAAATGTACACAGATATAATTTGAGTTATATATTAACATAATAATGTATATGAATATGATTTGAGTTATATATTAATATGATAATGTATATAAATATGATTTGAGTTATATATTCATATATACATGTATAAGGTATACTCAATATGAACTCTAACTCTCCATCCAAAATAGATGACACTAATAGAGATACATCCAAACAAGTCTTCCTTTCAGCGGGCGATTTGTCTTGTTTTGGGGAATTTATTGCTCTCTGAAGGCTTCTTCGTATGCATTGTGTTGCTGGAGGTTAAGAATGTGGAGTTATTACCTCTAAGTGGGGTGTACAGCCGCGCACTACTTTCTGTTATAACTCACAGTTAATAGGACAGTCTCTGTATATCCCCAATGCCTGGCAAGTTAAGGAGACTCCAGGGTGGTGAACTTTCAGGTCAATACTACAATTTATGCTCAGAGAACTTGAAAGGATCTTGTTTGTATGAAGGACTCGTGCCTTAAATATTATCTTGTTGTCTTTATTGTTGTTTTTTATGGGTTTTTTTAAATTATTTTTGTTTAAAGGAGATTTTGTCAAATCCATATTTGAAATGGCATTCAGAATCTTCTAAAGGTGATCCTAATTATATCCAAATAGATCTGTATTACAAACAGTGTAATATTAGAAAACGTCCTTACTGTGGACGAAACTGTTCCTGTTCGAGGTCAATCGTCAATTTCATACTGCCTGACGCCATAGGCAGAAGGCAGTATGAAATTTACAACTGACCGACTGATTTCGTCCACAGTAAGGACGTATGCTTAGCATTATATACCTCAAACCGATGAAAAAAACGTATTGGCTGAAGTCTCTACCGGATTACCTTTTTCCTACACCCAATTACCTCTATTTTTCATAAAATTATGGAAGTTTTCTCCTATCGGTTATTTGCGAACTATCTGTTGGCAAAAACAGATTTTAGACCCAGGCCCATGTATTATCTCACCCCTAGTATTTGTGTCCCATAAACCTAACGCTGATGATTCGTTCTCCATGTCCCTATGAGTATTACAGTTCGTTCTCCATGGTCGGTGACATAATTTATCTGTGCGTTGTTCATTCTCTTAGTGTGTAAATGGGTGAGATAAATAGAGAAAGCGACTTGTTTTAGTCAAAGTTGTTGTTCTCCAATTTATTTGAACGCTAGACAATATTCGCTGGACTTCACCATGTGTATATTACTCCGCATCAACTCATGGAGAACGACGACCTTGACCAAAACGTGCAAAGCCCGATGCCCATCTACCAATTAAGGGTTGAACGATTAGTTCACATTTCGTACAGGAGTCGGCCAACTTGTCGCAGGCAAATTACGTAACCCAATCAAGCCCCATTTACCAACGTTCCGTTGTCGGCGACTAGATTTATCAACATGTTGATAAACATTTTGCCACCGATCTTGGAACATAAAAACCACAACTTGTCACTGACAAAAGGACATCTGAAGGAGGTGGTTCACTAATCGGTGGCTCACCCTTGCCTAGCTGTCCTACATCTACCGACTAGGGCCGACTCCATTAGGATGCTTTGGCTGAGACAAACTACCGTCCGTTTGTCGCTGACAAAGGTAAATAAATGTTCCGAATTCGGTAGACGGGCAATGGGCTTGAGTTTATTCTTAAGTAATACCAACAAAATCCCACAGAATGTTGTATCCTAGGCTTTGTAAACCAAGTACTGCTTAGATAATTTTGTGTGTACTGAATTTATAAATCTTTGCTGACATTTATTCTGTGATTCCTGACTGTTTAGACAATAAGTGCAACCTTCCTAGTCATATCTGCACCGACTAGTCCCTGTTTTTATTCCATTTGATTGTTTGTGTCCTACATAACGGAACAGCACAATCGCATCATAACAAATGCCTCTCTCTAGACCAAACAAAGGATTCTATTTAGATATAAATATGATTATTTTAAGACACCTTTCAAGTTAACATATTTTTTTTTATCATGGAAATAATTGTTAGCGGTTGTTGGATGCCTATGTTGTCAGTAGGTTTTATAGTTTATGTTTATAAAATATTATAATCAGAAATACTCAAGCACAATCAACAAGTAAACTTCAGGGACGTGATATCATGACATCAGTAACTGTGTCATGACATCACCCTTCATGTTTTCCCCGCGGAATTCCTCTTTTTATATCCACATAAATCTAACGATTTCCGCTTTGTGCCAAATTCAAAATGATAATTCGTTGTTTAGCCTTGGGTCTGAAGCGTTGTTTTTTATTGGTGTTTCATAAGGCATTCAGATTTAAACACTTCTAGAAGTAAGCCCCAGGAACCGAACGGAAACGTCCAATTATGTCTCTTTTCACTCTGTTATTTGTGCAAAGTGTTTACATCTAAAACAGTCTATGTCTATGAAATGAATATATATGTGGTCTTCATTGCCCCGAGGGCTTACTAGACGATCGGGTTCTAGTTTGAAGATATTTGCAATGTTAAACTTCTAGTGTATCTCTATTCCTTTAGCCGATAAAAACCGTAACGATTTCCCTTCCTACAATGCGGCGTTTCCAACTGCCCACTAAATTCCAACAGATAATTTTCACGCTGTACAAAAGTCGGTGAAAGGTCGGTGGTACATAATCGGCGATCTGCACTGCAAAAATGCTCACCGAGTTTTAGAAGTAAAATGCAGACTGCCACCGATTTATTCAATGGACTTTGACTTTGTTGGTGGGTGCGGAAGTCGGCCATTGATCCCATATTGCATAAGGCGGGAGATAAAAATCGGTGATCATTTCTGTTTCCACCTGACGATTATTGCACAAAATGTGTTGCATAATCGGTCGGCAGTGTCAAATGCCATAATCGGCAGGCGGAAACACCACATTAAGCACTGTTTACCCTCGCCCAACACAAATGCAATGCTAGTAAGATATCGGGAAGGGTAGCATCAGTCTGTAGTGCTCCCCGAGAAAATACCAGTACCGATAATCGGTGACACTGCAAGTTGTTGAAGTGTTTACACCCGACGACTGATTATACATTTTATCTGCACCGATGGAGTATTTCTTTATATATGCATTCCGTCATCAACTAATTCAACCCGCTTTGATTTTTATCGGTGGCCTCGGAAATCTGTCAGTTGTGCCAGATTACCATGTTTGGGGTTGAGAAATCACTGAGTGGGTTAGAATTTTTGCTGTTTACACTTACCGATATCTTATCAGGGACGTATATAAATAATCGGTCAGCACTGCCAGATTCCATAATCGGTGGTCAAAATCGGTTCAAAATAGGCCAGAGTTTTAACAGCGCTGTTTCTACGGTAGCCTACTTACCGGTCGATAGTTAGAACTGTGACCCACTTCATCAATTACAAAGTCAACCTGGGTTCAATATTTTATCAATGTATTATGTCGGCCAGATGTGACAAATTCCTTATTTATCGGTACTCAAATCGGCCAGTAAGATTACGCCATTTGAGTTTCAATGAACGATATTTCGTAAAAACTGCTGTAAAACAGACTTTTCCAATAGATTTATCAGTGGCAAAGGTCAGCTACTGAAAATCCTACAATACTGAACAAAACAGCAGAATCTATCGTTTAAACTACAGAGAGGGTTTCTACGGTACTTATCGGTAGATATAGTTAGAACTGTGACCTACTTCAAATACAAAGTCAACCCGGGTTGAATTTTTTGTCGATGTATCATGTCGGCCAGATGTGACAAATTCCTTATAAATCGGTACTCAAATCGGCCAGTAAGTTTGCGCCATTTGAGTCTCAATTACCGATATTTAGTAAGAAGTACCATAAAATCGGTCAGAGTTTTCCAATAGATTTATCGGTGGCAAAGGTCAGCTACTGAAAATCCTACAATACTGAACAAAACAGCAGAATCTATCGTTTAAACAGAGAGGGAAACCGAGTTTGCGATAGGAATCTGGCCTGCTGCCTGCCTATAAAACATGCCCCTCATAAATCATACTTGAGGTAATTGTACCTACTTGTACAGAAACATGGGCAGCATGGGTACAGGGGCTTTCGCTGGTTCTCAGATAACCGTTATTCAGAACGCACCAGACACAAGCGAGGGACGCTGCAGCTGTGGCAGACGACTTTTGGTAATAAATGTGAGGTAGAACTTGGAGTGTCTGATCCCTTATCTGTAAATAACTGCAGGCTCAGTGTAAGCTCTACATACCTTATAGGGTGTCCTTAAAGCCGGGGACACATCAAGCGAGTCAAGGCGGCGATCTCCACAATCGCCAATACAAAATAGCATATATATATATGAGATATTATTTCATAGGAATATCTCTCACGGATAGTTCATGCCGGAGACACACCAAACAAGTGAAGGCAGCGATCTCTGTAATCGCCAACACAAAATAGCATATATGTCAGATATTATTTCATAGGAATATCTCGCGCCCATGATTTAGCATCTCAGAAGCAATAATCAGGTGAAATATGAAATAATAGCTCAAATATAGTCCATTTTGTGTTGGTGATTCCAGAAATGGCCGCGTTACTCGCTTGGCGTGTCCCCGGCATGATACTGGGGACACACCAAGCGAGTCAAGGCGGCGATCGCTGGAATCGCCAACACAAAATAGCATATATATGTGAGATATTATTTCATAGGAATATCTCCCACCAGTAATTTAGCATCTCTGACGCAATAATCAGGTGAAATATTAAATAATAGCTCACATATAGTCCATTTTGTGTTGGCGATTCTAGAAATCGCTGCATTACTCGCTTGATGTGTCTCCAGCTTAAGCCCTACATACCTCATAGGGTGTCGTTGCTACCGGTGACACACCAAGCGAGTAACGGCAGCGATCTCCAGAATCGCCAACAAAATTTTGCGTGTATGTGCGATATTATTTGATAGTAATATCTCCCACCAATAATTTAGCATCTCTGACGCAATAATCAGGTGAAATATGAAATAACGGCTCACATGTACGTCATTTTGTGTTGGTGATTCCGATAATCGCCTCTTACTGGCTTGGTGTGTCTCCGGCATTATACCGGGGACACACCAAGCGAGTCAAGGCGGCGATATCAAGAATCGCCAACACAAAATAGCACGTATGTTGGGTATTATTTCATAGGAATATATCTCAAGGATAGTTTAGCATATCACAAGCAATAATCAGGTGAAATATGAAATGATAGCTCACATATAGGTCATTTTGTGTTGGCGATTCCGGAAATCGCTGTGTTTGTCTCTTGGTGTGTCCTCGGCTTTAGATATATTATATACCTGTATGTTTATCTATACCCCTAATATAAAACGCCATATGCTTCATATTGAGTCACTCCAGGGGGCCGTGCATAGATTCTTTTATGCAATTTTCATTCAATCTAAAATCGTGGAAACGGGGAAGGATAAATACTTAACAATTCTCGGTGAGAATTAATCTGGATCTAAAGTTAGAAGGGTATCTAAAGTTCGATGGGTGAGAATAGTACAACTAGCAAGGATACCGTGTTAAGGTTAGGCGTTTATTATATAAACCGACGTTTCGACTCTTACATAGTCTTTTTTAGATTTGGATCTAAGCAACTCTGCCCATACTGCTATCGTCTTCTCTCAGCCTCACGAGGATCACTACGCTCATGGGTCTTGTTGCATGAATCCAAATTTACTCTCACATAGGTCTGTTTCTACTAATTATCTGTGTTTTCATCTCTCTGCCTCCCTCTGTCCTTGCACCCATCTAAATCTGTCAGTAACTACCAACCGATTTTATGATACATTTGAGAACATATTCAATCAATGAAAACAAGCCTAATGGAGTCATACAGATAAATAATATAAGCTGGCGCCACAGACAGATATCATGCATATAATTAACCTCCCCTCCAGTTATCAAAGGATTT
The DNA here is from genome assembly GCA_950022655.1 of Alentia gelatinosa. Lineage (NCBI taxonomy): Eukaryota > Metazoa > Annelida > Polychaeta > Phyllodocida > Polynoidae > Alentia > Alentia gelatinosa. The sequence goes on from OX465586.1 coordinate 7,144,190, forward strand.
TATCTAAAATATATTTTGGGGTTTGCCATAAAAGGGCTTTAGCCTCGTCTCATGATTATCTATAGATTATGACAGCAGATAATAGTGGTTATCCCACGACTACAGTGGCGCTATCTCACAATTTCCTAGTGGATCATATTTGAACGAGCAATCACTCTGTGCCCTATACCTGTCCTTAAAGCATGACGCCGCCACAGTTTACTGCCCCATTTCTCCACATGATGTGAGCATAAATTATCAACAACAAAAAGTTGTCGCCCCTCGGGCATTCCGGACACAAAGGAACTCAGTGGAAATCCACTTATGTGAGAGATTGTCGTCTGCTACCATGTAAGGAGCCCGCCAGTCGAGGGACCATTACACAAGTGTGCGAGAACATAATGTTTATATATTAGACATTCTCCGTGACAAATTCTACTGACTTCTGCTCTAGCGTAACCCCGTTTTATTACAAAAAGGATACATGACAATACAGCGCTAGTTTGGTGTGGGTGAACAGAGGGGGAAAATACATGGTTCAAATGGTAAGCATCTACGGGTAACCTTAGGTTCAGGTGTCTTTTTGGTGTAATAGGATAGCAGTTATGTTGTGTGATATTCACTTCTTCAGTGTCTGACATTTTTCACACATGTGTCAATGGAATTTTTGATACACAGATGAACAGATTCATGAATCCATACATTTCCATGTACAGTAAAACCCCGCTTCTGGGACACCCCTCTTAATGGTACGCCCCGCTTAAGGGAGACACCACGCTTAAGGGAACACTCTGCTTAAGGGGACAGTTTTCTTCTAACAGAAATCTTTATTTAGTTTATTTCAACCCCACTTAAGGGGACACCTCACTTAAGGGGACACTTTGCTCGGAACGGAGGGCGGCCCCTTAAGTGGGGTTTTACTGTATATTGTACAGTTCTGAGGTGATTTTGGAAAGCTGAGTTTAGTTACTTATACCCAGGACTCACTAGGCGAGAGTGAATGCTATGAATTTTGTGAGCCCTCGACCGTGCGGCGGCTGGCAGCAGGGGGCGTCTGTATGCAGAAACTGTGCAGGCGGGACACTTGTACTGGACAGATCTGCCTGTGACAGCGATTGATGTTCAGCCATGTCACCAGTTGATTTGTATTCATAGTCACTTTGAACCTAGAAAAAGAATTTATTTAGGGATTTACAGAAAGGATCATAGTCACAAAGTAGCATATTGTCTGCCATTCACCCCACAAGAAACATAAAACCATTTTCCACTGGCCGCCAAAAGCGACACCGATTTATTGAGTTCTCCTAGTATTCAATCGGTGGTGGCCAACGACTGCCTAAAAATCAGTGAGGGTGCAGTGTATGCTTTGTTTCTGCTGCATTTAACATGCCAATACTGAGAAAATATCCTCCAAACACAATGACCATCGCGATGTTGCCATTATTGCATAATATATGCACAATTAATCAGTGAGCACCTCTCTGGATGTCTGTTTCCATTCACTGATTTGGCGTTGGTGGTTCCCGACTGGAGATCGGTGGCAAAGAGTCAGCCAGTGGAAAATAGCACTTTACTATATACCCATGCCGAATTTAATGTAAATACGTGCCGTTTTGACATATACCGTAAAAATACTGTATGGACCACTGGTCCGTACACTAAAATACGGACCACCTTGCCAAACATGTTTATTAACATATCGGTTGTTAAAAATTAAATTAATGATTTTTTAAAAGATTTTGGGTATATAGTAAATATAGAACGTCCAACCATGCTTGTACAAGTCACAGAACTCGGTGATAATTTACGGTTTGTACGGAACTCGGCATAAATGCCTCGTTCCGTACAAAACCGTAAATTACCATCTCGTTCTGTGACTTGTACAGCATGGTCAGGACGTTCTATATATACACAATATTACCATGATTTCGATCTGAGTGGCCGTATTTTCCGCGTAGTTGACGCGTAGTAATACTCCGAGCGATAGTATTGCGTAGCTTCAACTACAAGGAGAATACGGCCACACAGATCGAAATTATGGTAATGTTGTATTTATTACTCACTTATTTATAGATTTAAGCAATAACTATGATCGTTAGAAAACTTTTATAATGTAATTAAGAAGTTATGTTTGGGACTACTTTCATCTCAAAAATCCGTATCCTCCTAGGAGGGTACGGAGCTCCGTATCCTCCTCAGTAGCGATCTGTAATCTCCATAGGCTTAGTATGGAGACTCCGTATCAGGTGGGTAATAAAAGTACCTGCGCTCATCGTACAGGATGGGAGAGGCACGGGCTTCCAGCATAACTAGACCTAGACTGCAGGGAGCATCAGCTTTGAAGCACATGCCCTGATCTCTTTTCGGCTTTTGATGCGACAGACTGCGAATTGGCTGCTGACTATAGAACCAGTCAGACACAACCTGAGAAGCTCTGAGCTGCTCTGAGTGGACTGATGGACGGACTCCAGGAAGTCTCTATTGATCCTGGACCAGGTTCAGACCGTTCAGAGAAAGGTCTCAGGTGTTTTCACATCATAGGTGCCTGATAGAACTGAATACATCACACAGCAGCAGATATTGTCATTTGTATATGCACTTCTATGTGACTAACGCGTGGAAGATCGCTAGGAGACTGTTGAACGTGTTCAGTCGTTAATTTTCTTGAAATAAAAAAAAAGGATATCTATAATCAGACCTCAAAGGTTCTGCATTGAACAAGCAATCTAAATTTTACCCGAATTCCAAGTGCGTTCCTATATGTATACAAGCTATGAGGCAAATCAAGATGAATAACCTACCTGTGTAGTAAGATGGTATCAAAAGATAGCGAAAATGTGGAAGGTGGTAGACCGCAACAGTGAATTGTAGCGAACCGTCCGAAAAAAAAAAAAAAAAAATAGTGAGTGTAATGGGGCTATTGATAGCTATGGCTGCACTTTATTAGAGCGTGCTTGCACGCCCTATATACATCGCCTAGAGGTTAGAGTTATGATCCAAGATAGGCAGTTGCAGAAATGGCAGGTTTACTAGGTGACAGTAAACTATCTATAGACTGAATGTAACCCAAACCTTTTAATTGTTAAACATTTATAATTGTGCGCTCATTCATTAATGATGAATATACTATTTGGCCCTAGTTATATATGTCAGATGGCTTTAAGACGGTATTAAGAAGGAACTGCATCGAAATCCGTAGCCACTTACTCACTATCTCAGTGGGCACGAACATTATGATTACTGAACCCCTAGCAGCGGGCAGTATCTGATAGACATTCGCATACAGGTATATGGTAATACCACCAACTGCATGTCGGTATGACAACTTCGGTGATATATTTGGTGCGGTAGGTTAGCTTCGTAGGTTGGGGATAATGCCCGATTATGATCGCTGAGAGACCGGTACATCGGCATCATTGTTCCCGATTGTTCCCGATTATAATCGGCAATCGGGTCGGTGAAAATCGGTGATAGATGTCTATGTCTTATAGGCTTATTATTATACACACATGATGGGTATGTGATCATGTGTCTAGGTAAAATACTACCCACTGCTAGGTGTACAGTATTGATAATGTTCGTAACCTTAAGCCGTATGAATGACCGCTATTATTTCAGTTGCCAAAATGGCGTTTTTTATCATTAGCAGGTATATGATAATATGGAAACTATAAATATATTTATATATATATATATATATATATATATATATATATATATATATATATATACATACATATTTATATATATATATATATTAAGGAATATATTATTGTGGGGAATCGATACAGCAAGTGACGCCCCAGAAAATTTGAGAAATACTCTGCTTTTGGCATCGATGCATATTTCCACGATAAAACCCCACGAACGGACATTAATTCGCGCATACTAAGCACGTTTCCCCATAACACACACATACCATGACATCAGTGCACAATACGGGGTGTGCGTGCCGTGGTATGCATTGTAATGACACATGGTGGCCCAGCCTCTCCCCTCTCACCCCCACCCACCCGGCCCCGGCCCCCACCTCCCGTTCACCCCGGGCCGACACGGTCCCCTCTGCCGGGCCGACCCCACGGCGCCCCCGGCAATTACCCCGGCCACCTCCGGCACAAATTAGCCACATTCAGGGGACGAGTCTCCCTCTAATAATCAGATAAATGCGCAAAACTCCGCCGAGGCGAGACTAAAGAGGGCACTGTAGGTTGACCCTGGTGACTTGTGAGATGGGCACGGGGGTGTTTTAGTGTAGGGGTGGTGTTAGACTTGCTCAAGTCTTTGATTATGAGCATTCATTGAATGAATAATCAAAATCAGAATAAAGTTTCATTTTAGTATGTATCCTTCTCTGACTGGCCTGCTTGCTCATGTCTTTGATTATGAGCATTGAGTATATGATTAGTCACAATCAGAATAAAGTTCATTTTAGTATGTATCCTTCTCTGACTGGCCTATGAATCAAGTCTTTGATTATGAGCATTCATTAAATGATTAATCACAATCAGAATAAAGTTCATTTTTAGTATGTATGCTTCTCTGACTGGCCTATGAATCAAGTCTTTGATTGTGAGCATTCATTAAATGATTAATCACAATCAGAATAAAGTTCATTTTAGTATGTATCCTTCTCTGACTGGCCTATGAATCAAGTCTTTGATTATGAGCATTCATTAAATGATTAATCACAATCAGAATAAAGTTCATTTTTAGTATGTATGCTTCTCTGACTGGCCTATGAATCAAGTCTTTGATTGTGAGCATTCATTAAATGATTAATCACAATCAGAATAAAGTTCATTTTAGTATGTATCCTTCTCTGACTGGCCTATGAATCCAAGACTTGTCCACTATGAACAGAATCTCCTGTTTATGGCCCCTGTAACCCTATACCTCCTCCTACCCCTCCCCTCCTCCAGTTCCCTGGCCGCTTGTGTAATCATAGCAATAAATTTCGCCTACTTCTGACTGTGACCCGATTAATATCAAAGTGAGAGGCTATTAATCTCCCACCAAATATCTTGATGAGTGGCCAGAATATCTGTATGGATAATATTGGAAATACTGGCGCTAAACAGCGCCAGAAATCTAACACCATTACCGATAATACCAGTCCCTGAATCCCAGCGAGGAGGGTAGCCATAGGATGCAGGGACTGGAGCCAGTATCCCAGCGGGGAGGGTAGCCATAGGGTGCAGGGACTGCAGTCAGTCTAGTGTAGGGGTGGTGTGGTGGGAGGGGTGGGGAGGTGTCATGGTAGCAGCATCCACTGGTATATTTATGGTTGTGTTATGATGGACACATTGTCATAGGTCGATACTAAACATCTCAGGTTTTATCTCTCTCCTGCGGGGATCACTCGTAAACCACTTGTCATGTGGCTCGTGAAAAGATGAATGGTTTTCATATTTCAACCCAGTCTTTATCTGAAGATAGGATCGAATTCATTTTCACAATGATGACAAATTAGGTCTGAAAAATATACATAGATTGCTAGTCTTTTCCGTGTGTTTAACCCTTTAAGGATGGCTGCCTGGGGCCTAGCTACTCCCATAAGGAGTATGATACATAATCATAAATATTTTATTTCTTTTTAATAGAAATACTAAATATGATCTTATATCTACATTTTCTGAAGATTTCATGAATATTGCTCTACTATTTCTTTGTTAAAACATTTTTGTTGATATTGGGACAATGATGCCTCCAGGCATCATGCGTCTTTAGTGAGGTGATGCATCCAGGCATCATGCGTCCTTAAAGGGTTAAAGAGGGGCTAGAATCTATACCTGTGGTTTTTGTTATTCTATATAACGCCCGTTTCCATTGGCCAACAAACACGGTGTAGATTTTTTGTTCTCTCCTAAAAGCCTACTTTCATTTTGCGTCAGCAGTGCTAGGGTCCGTCGCTGATTCTTGACTGTATATCGGTGGTGGCCAATGGAAATAGGCTATTATAGGATAACACAGAAAATCTACACCATGTTTGCCGGTCAATGGAAAAGGGCCTTATTTGCCCTTCCTGATGTAGCTGCAAAGCAATAAATGCTACCGAGATGCGTAAACCTTGCCCAGGTGGAAACGCCATATAAGACAGTCCTCCATAAAAACGGATCACTTTAAGTAACGAGAATGCAACAAAGACTATGATAAGATCAATTTTTATTATCGTTTTTAGATTTAAAATACCACCCTGGCTTTTGGCACCACCCACTGAATATCTGCTACTTTAATGCGGCGTTTCCACCTGCCGACTGAAACCCCACCGATAATTATCACTCTGTACAAAAGTCAGTCAGTGGTTCTCCCTATGAAAGGTCGGTGGTACATGATCAGTAACCTGCCCTGCAAAAATGCTATGGATGCTGACCATCTTTTGGTAGTAATGTTGGGAACTCCTTCGAGGAAATCGGGGCGCCGATTTCCGTAAATCGGGCCCCGATTTCTTCGAGAAATTTTTTTTGTAAAAAGCTGTAAACACCACCGCTCCGTCCCACATACATCTTTTGGTAATAAATTGCAGACTCCCACTGATTAAATGAATTTGCTTTGATTTCGTCGGCGGGTGCAGAAGTCTTTCAGTGGTGCCAAAATTGCATTCGGTGGGAGAGAAAAATCAGTGACTATTTCTGTTTTCACCTGATAATTATTGCATTAAATATGTCGCATAATCGTCGGCCAATAGAAGTGGGTCTTATGTCTTTCGTTGATCTTTCGCAGAACTATTTTATTCATACTTTGTGTTTAAGTATAAAACAATCGTAAAATCCAACCCAGATTCCAGTCCGTATGGCAATCGTTTGGTAAAATTCACTGCACTCGCCCTATGGGCTGGTTCAGTAAACTTTACTAAACCAACGCGGTATGGGCTTCAATCCCGGTAAGATAAATGGGTTTCACTATAATACTGAAATATGACATATTGCCATCCCCTTTGTTGTGCAGACTTGCGTGAAACCGTCAAATTTAGTGTTCATATTTCCAACCCCTCCTTATCTATAGAAAAAATCAATTTCATTCACACTTTGAATATATGTTGTGTCTGGGGCCCGTCATGTAACCTATTATTAGCCTGCATGAATGTCTGGGTCTAATTGTTTTATAGTATGTTAGACTAAGTCGGTCCCTTTAACACATGTGTCTTTATGCTGCATACTCAAGCATCCTTTTCACATCTTTCTGAATTATGACAGCTTTTTGAGCTCGGGAAATAATTATAGTAATTCTCTCCATGGCTGGAGGACCATACTGTTATGAATTCAATGCAAGAGATTCCATATATTGATAACCCTGGGGTTGTTTTTTTTAAGAAAGACAGGCAAATAAATGACCATATTGTGGTCTTTGTTGTGTATACGTCATTCGAAATTTCAAGTTTTTATGAAAGACTGTCTTACAAAACGATCATGGATAAAACTTCAAAATGTGCAATTTTATCAAATATTTTATCATTTTCTGATCAGCTGCTAGGTTTCTCATCCACAAGTCTTCCACTACCCTTCTGAACAATGAAGATGTCATTACGATCACATTTATGTGGCGTTTCCATCTGCCGACGAAAAGGCCACCGATTATATGCAACCTGTACAGAAGTCTAAATACTGCTTTCTGATGAAACTTTAGGTAGTCAACGACCGATTTTTGACACTCGAGTTCATTCCGCCACTGACAAATTAAACATAGTTATTTTGTCGGTGGTAGAAAAAGTCGGTCTATGATCAAATATTATTGTAGACGATCATTGCACCAAAAGGGTCGGTGATGGTAAATGCTAGAATCGGTGGTAATAATCGGTAGGTTGAAATGACACATTATTGTGGTATTTCCCCCTGCCAAGAGGATCTCGCTCGTGTTAATCGTGATCATAGATTTGTAAGTCCTGGCATCCACCTACTATGATAGAAATTTAGACCTGCCGATATAGCACCGATACAAAAAGCAAATGTCGGAGACATATCGGGAAGGTGTATAATCGTAGATGAATGTCTAGACATGCCAATCCACCACGCATCGTAAGGGTGATTTTGTATCGGGAGGTGCATCGTAGACCATATTGGAGCCATATCGTAGTAGGTGGACGCCGGGCCTTACTGATATTTTATCTGAAATGCATATTCTTGAATCTATGGTAAAAATTGGTAGGCATACATTTGGCGTATACACATCTACCGATTTCAGAACATTGATGTACCTGTCTCGGTAATTCGGTAAAATTAACGGAGTTAGTAGATGTAGGACAGCTAGGCAAGGGTGAGCCACCTATCAGTGAACCAACTCCTTTAGATTTCCTTTTGTCGCTGACAAGTTGTGGGTTCTATGTTCCTAAATCGGTGGCCAAAAGTTTATCAACATGTTGATAAATGTAGTCGCCGACAACAGAACGTTGGTAATTGGCGCTTGATTGGGTGGCCCACATTACATAATTGGGTGGCTGAGGTATTACATAATTCGCCTGGGACAAGTTCACGACTCCTATACGATTTGGGAACTAATCGTTCAATCCTGAATCGGTAGATTTGTATTGGGCCTAACGGTGCACCCCTCTCATAAGATCTCACACTCTCTAAGTTGTATTCTGTACAAGGTTCTCACTGAACTCTATGGGGGAATAATTCTTAACGAACTAGGCTTAGAGCCTTGAGAATCCACTGGCACACAGTATTCCCACTAGGTAACATCATTGAGATTATAGGAATCTTTGGGTTGCATTGATGTACGTCTTTAGCACAGGAGGCAGACCAGTGGATTCTCAGGGCTCTAAGCCTAGTTCGTTAAGAATTCTCCTCCATAGAGCATAGTAAAAAGAACTCTCACCTCGGTAAATGTGTAGGGGTGAGATTTCTACCTGAATTCATCACATAGATTCGATCACCACCCTAGTGGTGTAAAAGAACCTTGAGAAAGTCTGGAAAGGACCTATAATGGTTGACTGGACGTAAAATCAAACCAAAAACAAAAACAAAAAACAAACAACATAGAGCATAGTGAGAGTACAGAATACGACTAAGAGAGAAATCTTATGAGAGGGGGGCACATTCCCATGGGAAGGGGCCAGTTTTCCCATGGTGTAGGTGTGCGGCAGGTGGTGTGTAGTGATCATGTTCTCAGGTGTGTCGCGGGTAGATCTCATCTCACCTGTACACACTCACCTGGCCGAGGAGATGACCACAAACACCGCCCACAGTGAGGGGTGAGAAGAAGGGGTGGGGAGATCCTTATCTGACAGGCATACGACCCCCTCCCCAGCCCCCATGTCCCTCCCCAGCCCCCACATGGCTACCACCCCCATGTCCCTTCCCCCACCCCCCATGTCAACCCCCACTCGAGCCCTCACATGGCTACCACCCCAATAGGCACCCCCCCCCCATGTCAACCCCCACTCCAGCCCCCACATGGCTACCACCCCCAATAGACACCCCCCCCCCATGTCAACCCCCACTCCAGCCCCCACATGGCTACCACCCCTATAGACACCCCCACCCCCATGTCAACCCCCACTCCAGCCCCCACATGGCTACCACCCCTATAGACACCCCCACCCCCATGTCAACCCCCACTCCAGCCCCCACATGGCTACCACCCCTATAGACACCCCCACCCCCATGTCAACCCCCACTCCAGCCCCCACATGGCTACCACCCCTATAGACACCCCCACCCCCATGTCAACCCCCACCCCAGCCCTCACATGGCTACCACCCCCAATAGGCACCCCCCCCCCCATGTCAACCCCCACTCCAGCCCCCACATGGCTACCACCCCCAATAGACACCCCCATGTTATCCCCCACCCTCATGTCACCCCCACCCCCATGTCAACCCCCACTCCAGCCCCCACATGGCTACCACCCCTATAGACACCCCCCCCCCCATGTCAACCCCCACCCCAGCCCTCACATGGCTACCACCCCCAATAGGCACCCCCCCCCCCCATGTCAACCCCCACTCCAGCCCCCACATGGCTACCACCCCCAATAGGCACCCCCCCCCCCATGTCAACCCCCACTCCAGCCCCCACATGGCTACCACCCCCAATAGGCACCCCCCCCCCATGTCAACCCCCACTCCAGCCCCCACATGGCTACCACCCCAATAGGCACCCCCCCCCCATGTCAACCCCCACCCCAGCCCCCACATGGCTACCACCCCCAATAGGCACCCCCCCCCCCATGTCAACCCCCACTCCAGCCCCCACATGGCTACCACCCCAATAGGCACCCCCCCCCCATGTCAACCCCCACTCCAGCCCCCACATGGCTACCACCCCCAATAGGCACCCCCCCCCCATGTCAACCCCCACTCCAGCCCCCACATGGCTACCACCCCAATAGGCACCCCCCCCCCCATGTCAACCCCCACCCCAGCCCTCACATGGCTACCACCCCCAATAGACACCCCCATGTTATCCCCCACCCTCATGTCACCCCCACCCTCATGTCAACCCCCACCCCTCACACCCTCTGCCCGATCACCAACTGTCGGACAGGGACAGTTTGTTTCAGACACCATTTTACCTCACCCCTGGTGTTTTTGTCCCATAGGTTTAACATTCACCATGCCCCTGAGAGTATTGCAGCCCGTTCTCCATGGTCTATGTCCTGTGTGTTGTCCATTCTTTTAGTGTGTACAGGGGTGAGATAATATCAAGAGACGTCATGAGTTTGAGTCTGAGTTTATTTATGTCACGCATTTTGTTGGCTCCGTAATTTCACGAGTTGAAGACGAGTGACATCACGGGGCCAACAAAATGCGTGACATGAATAAACTAAAACTTAAATGAGTGGCGTCTAGATTTTATCCTACCCCGTTTCCACATTTTTTCATTATTAGAAATTAGTGACATAAACAACAGTTTATGTCACGCCCGTGACATAAACTAATCCCATGTTCAGCCTATGACGTTTTTTATTAGGGGTAGGATAAATACAGAAAGCAACTCCTTTTGGTCAAAGATGTCATTCTCTAACTCGTTTGAATGCTATGTGATATTCACTTGGCTACCACCTCGTTCACATCACTCCAGATCAAACTCATGGAGAACAATGGCTTTGACTAAAACTTGTTGGTTTCTTCTTTAATCTATAATAAAGAAATTTAAACCTCCCGATAGGATCCGATACAAAAAGTCAATATCGGAGACATATCGGTAAGGCGCAAAATCGTAGACATATGTCTAGACATACCAATCCACCACGCATTGTATGGGGTTTTTATCGATGCCTACTGCCCCGATATTAGGTGACCTTCCGACGCGATTTTGATTTTTAATCGTGAGGTGCGTCGTAGACCATATCGTAGCCATATCATAGTAGGTGGACGCCGGGCCTTAGTCTGTGCAGGCGGATTTTCTTGACCCTCTGCCCAGCCTCATGACAAAATAGGCCTCATACGTCCATAGTAATCATGTTGCTGGTTATTACACAAAGTCACACCACTCATACACCCCACACTCACTCCCAGCATTGTGTCCCTCAAAGCGGTGCCTCGGAACCCCTCCACCAGGAAAACAAACACCCAGCGACTACCATCTGACGTTTTAATTCCACTGTGTGTGTGACAAACCCTCGTAAAACTCCCACGCCCGGTGTGAGGGAGATAGAGAGGCGTTGTACTGGTACTCCTACTCACACAGACAGCCACCTCCGAATCTCTCTCTCTGAATAATTTATACCAGTTTCCTATTCGTATTCCCATACCTCGAGGCTATTGCTGCTAGACAGCGTTAGTGCCGCATTAGGATGGCTACCGATATTGTAGGTAAAGTATTCACCCCTGATCTCCATTCAGGGGTGAACAGCTGTTCTATGTTATTAGGTAAGGCACAATGCAGTTAAGGAACCAGCGAGAAAAACTGAACTAAATGGCTGGATCCAAGAACCAGCAAAGCTCCAGCAGGAAACTACATCTAAATACAAAATTGTAAACAAAGATACGGCTATTTTGAAGGTTGGCAAAGACAAATGGATACATATTTGTCGATACATTTTTTTTTATACATGTCAGATGGCGGCCAGTGAGAAATGACGACCCGTTGGAGGGCTCTATGGCAAAGGAACCCGGCCCTGTTTGGGACAGGGCCGGATACACTGGCTACCGATATTGGTGGTTGTGGTTTGTTATATCTATTTGTTGCAAACTGGTATCTATATACATATACCAAGACATCTTACCAAACCTCTGCTAGAGTTTGGCTATTTTATCCATACCAGCATACTGTGCCGGGATGGAAAAATCCCAGCTTACTTTGATCTTGCCTATATTATGCTTCCCCCCCCCCCCCCCCAGTACACTCTAGTTACTGGTTCAACGTTGTCATGTTTTGGGATATTTTCTAATTGATTATTTATAATTGTAGGTATGTGATATAAGTAAAACATATTAACCTTGTTTGGACGCCCTAACATACCTTGTTTCTTTCGGCGAAAATATCTTTATTGAAAGACAGGCGGTATACGAAGACGTCCCAACATTGGTGGCTATTTTGTATTTCCTTCTTTGAACGAATTTGCAACGGTGAATAATGGATACAGTATTAACCTGGTTCTGATACTACTATGTGTATCCTCTTCGTACTTGACTCTATGCAATATCCTCGGTAACGCTCTGATATAACTACGCGTCACCTACGCGTAGGATACGCACACTAGTATCAGAACCAGGTTACTATTGTGTGTGCATCACACTTGATAATCCACCTAACACAAAGTTTCCATAGAAAACACATGAGGAGTGTGTATCAACATACCCAGAGCATACAGATATATCCACCTAATACAAAGTGTCCATAAAACACATAGGGAGTGTGTATCACCATACCCGGAGCATACAGATAAATCCACCCAATACAAAGTGTCCATAGAAAACACATAGGGAGTGTGTATCACCATACCCGGCACATACAGATATATGCACCTAATACAAAGTGTCCATAGAAAACACATAGGGAGTGTGTATCACCATACCCGGAGCATACAGATAAATCCACCCAATACAAAGTGTCCATAGAATACACATAGGGGGTGTGTATCACCACACCGGGAGCATACAGATATATCCATCTAATACAAAGTGTCCATAGAATACACATAGGGGGTGTGTATCACCACACCCGGAGCATACAGATATATCCATCTAATACAAAGTGTCCATAGAAAACACATAGGGAGTGTGTATCACCATACCCGGCACATACAGATATATGCACCTAATACAAAGTGTCCATAGAAAACACATAGGGATTGTGTATCACCATACCCGGAGCATACAGATATATCCACCTAATACAAAGTGTCCATAGAATACACATAGGGGGTGTGTATCACCACACCCGGAGCATACAGATATATCCTCCTGATACAAAGTGTCCATAAAAAACTCATAGGGAGTGTGTATCAGCATGTACCTTTGCACATACAGAAATGTTCCATGAACTGGGTTGTGATGAAGCGCGCAAATTGAAAAATTGTTCAAACGGAAAAATAGTGCATAACTAATATGAACTAATAACAGCATGCCACTTGTCTGGAAAAGTGCATACTAAATATGATATAGATTGGTTTTAGATAAAGGCGGTCATACGCTCTGATGAGTTGACTCTACGCAATATCCTCACGTAAGCTCAGATATCACTACGCGTCAACTCATCGGAGCATATGGCCGCTTGTATCTGAAAATATTGTGTGTCAATCCGGGCCTATTTTCAGCGACTTCGGATCTCGATGCAGTTCCTTATTATTACCCACCTATTACCGAGTCTCCATACTAAGCCTATGGAGCCTACAGATCTCTACTGAATAGAATACGGAAAGCCGTATTCTACTTAGCAAAATACGGCTTTTCCTGCCACTTCACATGTAAATAAGGAACTATTTTACATATATACAATGCACCGCGCTTACGTCGAGTTTCTAATCATTTTCAAGATTTTTTTCTTCTAATAATTAGTCGAAAGGTGAGTAGTAAATACAGCAATTCCATGATTTGGATCTGCGTGGCCGTATACTCCTTGTAGATGACACTACGTGATACTCATAGCAATCGCTCGGAGTTTTCCTACTGTCAACTACGCGGAGAATACGACCACACAGATCAAAATCATGAAGACATTGTGTATTTATCGATGCCCTGCCGCCCCCTCCTCCCACCCTCCCTCATCTGACCTGAGTGTAGAACCTTTGGCTCTGATATGGCCGGACATCCATAATTAGCCATCAAAACGCCAGCGTGATGGGGCGGTCACTAACGGTCAGTCCAGAAACAATGCACGGGGGATGATGATGCCCGCACGCGAGGTTAATGAGTTAATGCCTGGCTTGGCATGCCACCCACACCCACAACACAGCCCAATCATGCGGTGTTTCCACCTGCCGACTGAAAACCCACCGATAATTTTCATGCTGTACCAAGGTCGGTCGGCGGTTCTCCTTGTGAAAGTTCGGTTGTGCATAATTGGTGACCTGCACTGCAAAAATGTGGTGGACGCTCAATGAGTTTTGGTAGTAAAATGCGGAGCATCACTGATTGATTGAGTGTGCTTTGATTTCGTTGGTGGGTGAAGAGGTCGGTCGGTGGTTACAAATTGCATAAGGCAGGGGAGAAAAATCATTGACCATTTCTGTGGCATGATCGGTCGGTGGTGCGAGATGCCATAATCGGTGGTCATAATAGGCAAACGTAGTATCAGGTTAATGCATGGCTTGGCATGGCACCCAGACCCAGAACACACCCCATCAGGTGGGGCTTCCCCTGATGTGGCTTTTCCAACTGCCGATTATGACCACCGATTATGGCATTTTGCACCGCCGAATGGGGAATGCTTCTTTAGATAACAATAATGAATTTATGATGACAACTTACATGAGCGATTCTGGCATGGATCCCCTTGTAGTTGCATCTTTTGTGGCACATCCACCTGCCGATTATGACCACAGATCATGGCATTTCACACCGCCAACTGATTATGCGACACATTTAGTGTAATAATCATGAGGTAGAAAGAGAAATGGTCAACGATTTTTCTCCCCTGCCTTACGCAATATGGCACTACCGGCCAACTTCTGCACCCATCAACGAAATCAAAGCACATTGAATTAATCATTGGTGCTCTGCATTTTACTACCAAAAGCTGGTGAGCGTCCACCAAATTTCTGCAGTGTGGGTTACCACAGACCTTTCACAAGTAGAACCACTGACTAACTTTTATACAGCATGGACATTTTTGGTGGCTTTTCAGTCGGCAAGTAGAAACGCTGCAACAGATAAATTTCAGAACCACCGACCGACTTTTGTGCAGCGTGAAATTTATCGGTGGGTTTTTAGTCGGCAGGTGGAAACGGCGCATGAGTCGGCCTGCCTGTCATAGTAAAGAGATGAGTGATTGCCCTTGGCACTCATTGGCCCTGAGTGGAAGATTAATCTGTGGGATTATTTTTATTTGATGAAAACCCATTAATTGCAATTTGGACGCGTTGGTTCATTGATAATTAATTGTGAATTGATAATAATTCTATACTTGGTCGATTTTGGTTTCCTTTATGTATAAAGGTGAGGGTGCTGCGCAAACTAACGACTGGTCATGTGACCTTTTACCATTTTCTCTTTGGTTCACCTGCCTGAACTAGACACACGTGCTTTTTATTATACACCTATGCACGTCTTATACTTACTAACTTATGTCCAGGTTATTATATGTATAACATCTGGAGGAGTGATAAATAAATCATGTACAGCCAACATGGCCTGTCCAGTCCGATATGTACGGCCCAGTCCGATATGTATGGCCCAGTCTGGCATGTACCGCCCAGTCTGACATGTATGGCCCAGTCTGGCATGTACGGCCCAGTCCGACATATACGGCTCAGTCTGACATGTACGGCCCAGTCTGATATGTATGGCCCAGTCTGACATGTATGTCCCAGTCTGACATGTACGGCCCAGTCTGACAGGTACGGCCCATTCTGACATGTATGGCCCAGTCTGACACGTATGGCCTAGTCCGACATGTACGGCCCAGTCTGACATGTACGCCCCAGTCCCACATGTACGGCCCAGTCCCACATGTACGGCCCATTCCCACATGTATGGCCCAGTCTGACTTGTACCGCCCAGTCCCACATGTACGGCCCAGTCCCACATGTACGGCCTAGTCTGACATGTACGGCCCAGTCCCACATGTACGGCCCAGTCCCACATGTACGGCCCAGTCCCACATGTATGGCCCAGTCTGACATGTACGGCCCAGTCTGACTTGTACCACCCAGTCCCACATGTACGGCCCAGTCCCACATGTACAGCCCAGTCCCACATGTATGGCCCAGTCCCACATGTATGGCCCAGTCCCACATGTACGGCCCAGTCTGACATGTACGGCCCATTCTGACATGTACGGCCCAGTCCCACATGTACGGCCCAGTCCCACATGTACGGCCCAGTCCCACATGTACGGCCCAGTCCCACATGTACGGCCCAGTCCCACATATATGGCCCAGTCTGACATGTACGGCCCAGTCTGACATGTACGGCCCAGTCCCACATGTACGGCCCTGCCCGCTACTCACCGTACTATGATGTAGAGGAAAATATCACAAAATTAGTGTAAATATGTGGAAATAAATTATGCATTTAATGACGCAACATTTATCTAGAATGTTTACAGTATCAAAATTCATTAGAACTGATCTTTATTTTTTACGTCTACCAGAAATGTATCGATTTTATGACGCATTTCCACATGACAACAGAATGTCAACTGATTATGAAGTCACTGTAAAATCGATCGTCGTGTGGTGGCACGTGGTTAAGAAACGTCAGCCTTTGTAAGAAAACGCAGGTTACTACATCCCCAGCAGCGGTATGTAACTATGTCGCCCTTAGGTATAAGAATAATACACGCAAGTGCCGCATGTCTATGCCTGAAACTGTAACAAAAACAGAACCTCGTCCATTTCAGAGATTACGATTCAAGGTGTCTTTCTCTCTCTTTCTTTCTCTCTTTCTCCCACTCTTTCTCTCTCTCTCTCTCTCTCTCTCTCTTTCTCTTGCACTCTTTCTCCTTTTGTCTCTCTTTCATTCTCTTTCCCTCTCTTTCTCTCTTTCTCTTTCCCTCTCTTTCTCTGTCCCTCTCTTTCTCTGTCCCTCTCTTTCTCTCTTATTCTCTCTTTCCCTCTTATTCTCTCTTTCCCTCTTTCTCTTTTTCTCTCTTTCTTTGTCTTTCTCTTTCATTCTCTCTCTCTTTCCCTCTCTCTTTCTCTCTTTTTCTCTCCCCTTCTCTCTCTGTCTCTTTCTCTCTCTTTTCATTCTCTCTTTCCCTCTCTTCCTCTTTCTCTCTCTTTCTCTCTCTTTCCCTCTCTTTCTCTCTCTGTCTCCCACTCTTTCCCTCTCTTTCTCTCTCTGTCTCCCACTCTTTCCCTCTCTTTCTCTCTCTGTCTCCCACTCTTTCCCTCTCTTTCTCTCTCTGTCTCTCCCTCTTCTCTCTCTTACTCCCACTCTTTCCCTCTCTTTCTCTCTCTGTCTCTTTCTCTCTCTTTTCATTCTCTCTTTCCCTCTCTCCCTCTTTCCCTCTCTTTCTCTCTCTGTCTCTTCCTCTTTCTCTCTTTTTCTCTCTCACTTCTACTTCCCTGTTGATTATTCTGTTGGTCTGGCAAATTTTGGCACAGAGCAACAGAACAAAAACTCCGCGGATGATCTTTAAAAGAAACAACATCGTTACAAGGCAGGGCAGTACTTAGTGTGTGGCATGTTCCTTGAGGGTCCTGCATTGAGAGAAGTTGACTTAAGGTGTTTAACATGGGACGACCGCCAGTACACAGGTGTACACATCGATTTAGTCGTTACTCCAGCCAAAGGCGCTGCCTCTATATTACCAAGAATGCCAAATGGCTTCAAATCCAAATTGGACATCGCCCGGGCAAAGCCACTGGCCATGGATCAAGTGGGTGGGTAGGGCCATTGAAAAGGCCCTCTTGTACATACAATCTGTAGAGAAAATATGTTTTAATTTCCAACTCACCGGCCTTGGCCACTCCACCGAGCTACAGTTATGCTTGGGGCGTGCGGTTGTGTTGGAGAGGTCGGGTATTGAAAGTTGACATTAATGGTTATGTTCCATTCAAGGTAGTGTTTTACCAGGAGTGAATTTTTAAAAGAAAAAGCGATTAAAAAATGGTATCTTTGTGGTGTTCTCTCAGGGTGCAGTATACAATTTATACTGCATAGAGAGCAGCAGTACGTAATTATTAAATATAATGCATGGGTATGTGATAATATTCAATAAAAACTTCCTACTTAGTAAAGGCTATTCTAAATGATCATATATTATCAAATCATATTGTGAAATTCCCTCACATATCCTAAGAAAATTGAGTAATTTCAGTCCATATGGAGTGCTCAATAGTATTAGAGGGAAACTAAGTTTTGGTGAGCAAAAGTTCAATGTTACGAGGTAAGGACCGGAAAAATTATTGGCAAGGCGTCAGCCGTGGGCTGTAATTTTTCCGGTCCTCACCAGTAACTTTCACTTTCTCTTACCGGTACTTGGTTTCCCTATTCCTATAATATCAATAAAAATGGTTATTTCTTTACCGATGATAGCCCCAACAAATTTGACCACCCTTATTGAGTAACTGCAACAGCTATGTATTTGTCCTGGCGCTCTTAATATCACATGGTCAGCCCGGAACGAAAACATCAGCCCGGGACGAAAACATCACCCTCACTACATAACTCATAATTACTGCACCCCCAGCAGCGGTATGTAACAATAGAGTGTTTGGAAATGTGTATATAGGAATATTACATATTCAAGTTCCACAATCACTTACATATACATACACAATGGAGGGAGTGTCTAGACTGAGTATAAAGAGATTCCTAAGACTCCTCCTATAGGCACCTGTCCCTGTGTACATTCACTGCCTATTCCAGCATGCCCTGAGGAAGTCATTGTTGTTATGATTCCACATTCTCCATGAGAAAGTTCCCCTCGTTTAAAGGAACCACCAGAGCAGCACCAGAGGCCGGGTCAAGACAATGCATCCAATCTACATACATGAATGATTAAGTACCACAGGTGTTTTACCTCGAGAGTCAACTGAGTGTCACGGTTGTGAGGTGGTTTACTCTCCAGTGTCTATATATGTCACCTAAGTTGTACACGTATAAGCAATTATCTCAACCTTGGTAATTTTGTCTCATAGGCTTAACATTGGGAGCTCGTTCTCCATGCCTCTATGAGTATTGCAGTCCGTTCTTCATGGTCTATATCCTCTGTGACGTCCATTCTTTTAGTGTGTACAGGGGTCAGATGAATAGAATACGGAACGTGGCATTTACGTAAATTGTTATTGAGGTTTGTAGCTCGTACAAGCATGGTTGGATGTTATATATTTACTATTTATCCTACTCCTAATAAGAAACGCCAAAGGCTTAACATGGGATTTGTTTATGTCACAGGCGTGACATAAAGTGTTGTTTATGCCACTACTTTCTGATACTGAAAAAATATAGGAACAGGGTAGGATAAATTCTAGACGCCACTCGTTTGAGTTTGAGCTTATTTATGCCCCTCATTTTGTTGACTCCGTAATGTCACTCGTCTTCGACTCGTGAAATTATGGAGCCAACAAAATGCGTGGCATAAATAAACTCAGACTCAAACTCGTGACGTCTCTTGATAATACCCGAAATTAGGAAGAATCATTAATTCATTTTGGCCTAATTCATTTTAGTCAACATGTATGGGAAGGTGTTCCGTATTTTCCCATACGGAACACTGTTCCGTACAGTAATTTTTGCGTTATGTGGCGAAACGGTGCGTATTTACAGTAAATACGGCATGGGTATATAGTAAACGGTGCGTATTTACAGTAAATACGGCATGGATATAATGTAAAGTGTATGCCTTATTTCTATTCCATTCCACATGTCCATACTGATTTAAATTTCCCTCTAAACACTCGAGCCTCACGGATGAAATCCAAGCGTTTTGATTCCGTGTAATTATCAGACAGACGAGAGATATTATACTCATACTTCCGATTATAGACCTAGTAATATAGTTACTATAATTAAACTGTGTATTTGAATTTCTTCTTTGATATCAAACGATACAATAACGGTTACCATTGTTGTATTGTCACCCATTTATTATATGTGTACATATGGTCTTTATTGTGCTTACTAGTTGATTGCTGTAATTTCAAAAGCAAAAAATATAATTTCATTTTTTAATCCTGGTTGGTCTTAAATGATGACAAACGTCGTGTATAGATAATTATCTAATATCTATCTTTTATCAAATGTACTCTATCATCCAATTCAGGATTCATACTATTGAAAAAAAGCATGGCGCTATTTGGCTTTTTCATCTTTCACACATTTCACACAACCACGTTCCCAATACCAGAGTGTGTGCCCATTAAGCCTAATTAGTCACAGTGAGAAGTGAGTAATTAAATCATACTGTAATCTATGCTAATTACTTCCGGATATAGTCTGGGAATGATTATAGTAACTATGACGTGCAAGCTTGGCCTAGCTAACTGACATACTGATGTCTAGGCGCCATGCCGCTTTATCATATTTACATGTCTAATGGGGGAAGTTCCGCTTAGAAATATACTACTTCCGGTAATTGATGACAACGGCCATGAAAATATTGCTAATGTTGTGCACAGTAGATCTGAAGTGCTGATTCCACCACACTAAAGTTTTTCCGGAATGTTTTATATATCATCATACAACCATGCAGTATATTTGGTTATTACATACTGCAGTATAAATGCATTATCCTTCCACTAATAAAAAATATTAACATGGGATTTGTTATGGAATAGCATTGAGAGTCCCATAAAGTCGAAAGTCCCATAAATTCATTTGGGGTTAGCAACAAATACATTGATGGCAAAGTCAGTAACTGGCCCCCTGGCATAGGTAGTGCCCAACTTGGGTTGGTGGGGTACCATGGAGAAGAGTATAGCATACCTGGGAATTTAAACAGAGGTTTCCCTTGATCCATATTTTGCCAATAGTCCCATGAAATCGGCCAGTAGTTACTTACAAATTTATCAGTGGCAAAAGTCGGTTGATGGAAACTGAGTTTATTTTGGTGCCCAACGTGGGTTAGCAAGGTAGCGTGGAAAAGGCAACAGCATCTATAGGGCATTTAAACAGGGGTTTCCCTTGATCTATATTTTGCCGAAAGTCCCATGAAATTGGCCAATGGTTACCGACAAATTCATCAGTGGCAAAAGTCAGTTGATGCAAACCCAGCTCATGTGGTGCCCAAAGTGGGTTGGTGGGGTAGTGGGAAAAGAATGTAGTGTCCCTGGGGCATTTATAGAGAGGTTTCTCTTGATCTATGTATATGTCACTGAAAGTCCCATAAAATCAGCCAGTGGGAACTGTCAAATTTATCAGTGGCAAAAGTTGGTCGATGGAAACCTGGCTTATGTGGTGCCTAATGTGGGTTCGTGGGCTAGCTGGGTAGCAGGGAAAAGTGAACAGTATCCCTGGGGCATTCAAAGAGAGGTTCCTTTTAATCTATATTTTGCCGAAAGTCCCATGAAATTGGCCAATGGTTACCGACAAATTCATCAGTGGCAAAAGTCAGTTGATGCAAACCCAGCTCATGTGGTGCCCAAAGTGGGTTGGTGGGGTAGTGGGAAAAGAATGTAGTGTCCCTGGGGCATTTATGGAGAGGTTTCTCTTGATCTATGTATATGTCACTGAAAGATCCATAAAATCAGCCAGTGGGAACTGTCAAATTTATCAGTGGCAAAAGTTGGTCGATGGAATCCTGGCTTATGTGGTGCCTAATGTGGGTTCTTGGGCTAGCAGGGTAGCAGGGAAAAGTGAACAGTATCCCTGGGGCATTCAAAGAGAGGTTCCTTTTAATCCATATTTTGCTGAAAGTCCAATGAAATTGGCCAATGGTTACTGACAAATCTATTAGTGGCAAAAGTCAGTTGATAGAAGCCCAGCTCATGTGGTGCCCAAAGTGGGTCGGTGGGGTAGTGGGAAAAGAATGTAGTATACCTGGGGCATTTAAAGAGAGGTTTCTCTTGATGTATATATTACCAAAAGTCAGTGGCAAAAGACAGTTGATAGAAGCCCAGCTCATGTGGTGCCCAAAGTGGGTCGGTGGGGTAGTGGGAAAAGAATGTAGTATCCCTGGGGCATTTAAAGAGAGGTTCAACTTGACCAATATATTGCCGAAAGTCCCATAAAATCGGTCTGTCATTTATATTGACAAATTTATTGGTGGCAAAATTCCAGCAATGGAAACATGGCTGTAATCGGGTCAAGGTCAACTGCTGACTCTACTTGTTGACCTTTAATCGCTACCAGCAGTTGGCCAGGAGCATCAGAAACAGAAAAAGACCAACTCCTTCGTGAAAAATTAATTGTGCTCGGAATTGTATAGAGCTCATGGGCAGGGAGAGGTTGAGAGGGTGGGTCAAGTATGCTGAGCGATAATACCCCACTTCCCCATGCTAATTCTTATGTCATTACTATAAGGAATTAGCCAACCTACCTTGCCCCCTTCCCACAACGAAAATAATAGCCATCAGGGAATTAGCCAACCCACGCTGCCCCCTTACCACAACGAATAAGAAATGGTCAGTACTGTCTGGGATTATATTTGAGATTCTGTGATAAACATTTTGGTCTTTCTCTTTGCAGTTACAAAACAGGACATGTACATAGAACCAAGCCTGAGGCGTGCTATGGTTCGGTCAGCATATTAAGTCCAGGGAACTTAGAATGCGGATTTATACCGGAACCGAGGCGTATTTTTTGTTTGGGGAACTGTAAGTGGTGAATAGGCGGCAGCCTAAGCTGCTTGTCAGGCCTCGCCCCCGCCTACGGACGGTAGGCTTTGTCTCGCCTAAATCTACACTGAAAATATAGACCGTGCGTATTGTGGTACGCGTAAGCACACATTAGAGCAACGAATTGAGTTACGGTATTCCTTAATGCCTCATTTGTCCACTTGACCCAGGGCGAGACTATGGGTTGAGGGCAGGTGGGAGGAGGTGGGAGGTGGGGGGAGGGCTATCCCGGAAAGCATGGACTAAGAGAAAACGTCGCTGCTTAGCCCATAGGGATCGTCTTTGTCCCATATTTCTGACGTACGAAGACAGTAAGCTAGTTTCCATATAGAATTTTCCTGTGTCGAAGATATTAAACATGTGGGATGGTTAGAAAAAGAACCTACTACTGTCTATATCTATCAGATTTCAGGGGAAATCTTTAATCTCTTATCTTTTGAAAGGTTGACATTCGTTTATTTTCTATACTAATTCTTTTTAAACCAGTATGAACAAGTTTAGGGGATCTCCTAAGGCAGAGAGATTTGATTTGCAAAGTTCAAGGTTCAAGTACCTGTCCTATTATCTATTTGGACAGGGAACCAGTCTAGGGGCTGGAGGAGGGGGTTGTAGGTGGTGCTTTCCTAGAAAGAAATCTTCACTAAGAATCGTAGTCTCAAAATGATTCATTATCTACTAAATTGAGTCCCTTCTATTCAAAGTTACCGTTGACGGGTGAGTTTTTATACAGTTATGACGTTTCTCACCGATCACTTCAAGACATTTCTAAATGGTAGTCAGTGTAAAATCATCGCTATAATCGTCATGTGGTGCCACATTGCATGTGACGATCACAGATTATCACCCTCTTCCCAAGTGTTGGTGTTTACGCAAGACAATTTTTCTTTTTTCTTTATTTTCTTTATTTATACATCCAGTACTAGTATTTTGTAGATCATCCACTGGCGGTACACAGCGTAATACATTTCCATCATTACGGAATCAGTGTCGGCATTTACATAGGATGCTGAGTATACATTAAATGGGTATTTTAGTATATCACTATATGCCCATACGGAAGACAATTTTCTATCTTTTTTTATGTTTATTCATTTATACATCCAGTACTAGAATTTGGTAGATCTTCCAAAGTCGGTACACATTGTGATTTCCATCATCTTAAAATCAGTGCCAGTATTTACATAGGATGCTTAGTATCCGTTGAATGGGTATTTCAGTATTTATATAGAACGACCTGACCACGCTGTACATGCTACAAAACGAGATGGGGAAGTGTTTCTTTTTACTGAACGAGGCCCTAGGCCGAGCTCTGTAAAAACATCAATTCCCATCGAGTTTTGTAGCATGTACAAGCATGGTGGGTCGTTATATTTTTATTATATACCCAAAATTAATCAAATCTTACCATATATTGGCATAGAAGATATGTCAGCGTGAAAGCCCACACACTGTTGATATTGCAACGTGTGCAGTATAACAGTGTACTGCACAGGGTTCAGTATACAATTTATACTGCACTGGGAGCAGCAGTACGTAATTATCAAATACACTGCATGGGTATATATAAAAAATTACTATATATAAATGCCCATGCATGCTCTATATACCCTAAATGCGTACCGTTTTGTCTTATAGCTTAGATAATACCGTACGGAACAGTGGTGACACGTTGACTAAAATATTAGTTGTTAGGCCGAGTTGATTTTCCTTTTTTCTTTTTTTGAAATTTTTAAAGAATTAATTTCGGGTATATGGTAAGTATAGAATGACCCAACTCTATAGCAAAACTCTATAGTAATTTACGGTTCGTACGGAACTCGACGTAACCGGGGTGGGAGGGGGTACTAGTGGGTGGGAGGGGGTGGGAGGGGGTACTAGTGGGTGGGAGGGGGTATGAGGAGGGTGGGCGGGACTCGATCTAATCACCCTGCGGCTTGTGTGTACGAATCCTGAACCCTACGTTCAACACAAACCCACCGTTGGCAGCACATTGTGAACTGGCTTCCTAGACATGACAGGTACACAATAGGCGGCGGGGCTCAGGGATTAGGCCTTCTTCTAGCCGTACCCGTACTACGGCCGTCTGAGCCCGTACAGATATACACACATCTACCTTCTAGTGGCCTAATCAACGGCTGGAGAAAGGCTAACAAGATTAGCAATGTTTAACATGGCAGGCAGGAAAAAATCCCCGTGTCGCCCTACTCGAGCCATGCTAATGCGATTGGTTAAAATTCCGAGATAAATCTGATGATATTATCAAATAAAGTTAATGGATTACGGGTAACTGTAGACTTGTAGGAGCAGCGTGAATATGTTAATTGTATGTCAGTGATTGGTGTGATTGGCACGAAGCTGAATAATGTGAATTTCACACATACTGCACGGCTTTATACTATAAGTATGTCCACATAAGGAAGAGTATGTAAATCTCCATAAATGTCTTTTTTTAATAGGGTATTTTTGTAATTATAGTTAATTGTATATACTGTATTTGTTTTACATGCTCCTAATTTTAATTTAATATAAATATATGTATATATATATATATATAATCTTCCAGACTTGCCATGATCTACATAATATTATTACTATCAATATATGTTCCATATCCATACAAAATATGGATATCCATAATATGATATATTTGACGGATATATATGTATATGTATGCCTAATCAATATTGATGTATGTATAGTAATATACATATTATAAATCAATATAAGCATCACTTATTACTATTATTATTGTCCATATTTGTTATGATTTCGTGACTATGTATCCATGATTGAGTTTCAAGTACAAATAAGCACATTCTTCAAAGTCACCTATTTCTATCTGCTCTTTAGTAATCTTTGCTCCACCAATGCCATTAGAAGTATTTGAATAATTGAATAACCGAAATATATAACTACAACCCAAGGCCCCCATGGCTTCCGGCCTTATAAACAATTAGCCTCGTTGAGGTAGGTATGCCTCATTACAATACAAACAACATTTGGCAGAAGTCCAGAATAATATCCCAATATGCCCGCATATATCTTCACAAGCCCAGCTACACCCTCCCCATGGTTCTTTATCTATACTGATTAATAATGTATAATGGTAACCTCCTTGTGCATTTATTATCAGGTACCCATTGGTCAAACTAGGTGAGTAGGAACTACACATCAAGGCAATGCAAGGCGTAAAGATCTTTTCCCTAATCACTAATTTTCCTAACGAGCTCTGACTATAACCTTCCATAGATTTCGCCCATAATATCAAGAGACGTCACGAGTTTGAGTCTGAGTTTATTTATGCCACGTATTTTGTTGGCTCCATAATTTCACGAGTCGAAGACGAGTGACATTACGGAGCCAACAAAATGAGTGGCATAAATAAGCTCAAACTCAAACGAGTGGCGTCTAGATTTTATCCTACCCCGTTTCCATATTTTTTCAGTATCAGAAAGTAGTGGCATGAACAACACTTTATGTCACTACCCGTGACATAAACAAATCCCATGTTAAGCCTATGGCGTTTTTTTATTAGGGGTAGGATAATATATATATGTACTATTAAGTAAATGACTGAGCCTGTAAGGATGGCATCTCGTTTTGTTATAAAAATCATCAGAATATGTTATAAAAGACCTCGAACGGCCATCCCTATGGACTCAGTAACGACATTTTCTCTTAAGCCTATAAGACACCGACCCGACCGCTGTGCCCGAATATACCTTTGCCCAACGGATCCGTCGGGTCTGTGACAATTAATCGGGTCGATGTACGCACTTCACCGACCGGATTTTATTGCGTTTCCCGACGCGTCGGGCATTACTTACATGACAGATATGACCGACTGTCCCTGACCTTAAGATTTCGCTGTTTCGCTTAACCTTTTCAGTCCTGGAAATGCCTGGAGGCATCCCCCTGGAGAGACCTGAAGATGCCTCCAGGCATTTTTTTTGCCATTTACAGAAATGCTAATTTTGAGGAAAATCTTTGATATAGCATTATGATTTTCTCGAGATATATAGAAAACAATATAATTAACCTAATTAACTGTGGGTTAAATACTGTAGCGAAAGCAATGCTTCGTACCATGTATACACAATATTACCATAATTTCGATCTGAGTGGCCGTATTCTCCGCGTAGTTGACACGTAGTAAAACTCCGAGCGATAGCGAGTAGTATTACGTAGTAATTACGTAATTATTAGGGAAAAAATCTTGTAGATGATTAGAATTTCGTCCCAAGCGCCGTGCATTGTTTATGTGAATTTGTTCTCCTATAATGCCGTCAGGTGGCCGAAAAAGCCGTATTCTCCTAGGAGATTCTGGAGGTCCGTATTCTACTCAGTAGCGATCTGTAGGCTCCATAGGCTTAGTATGGAGACTCCATATTATCGTAAAACTGGATGAGGTTTAATCTTGGCCACAATATTCCACGACTGAAGTTTGGCAAAGTGACTTCATGAGGCGAAGCAGAGTGAAGTCCGGAGCCAAAACTTCAGGAGTGGAATGCGGTGGCCAAGATTAAAAAAGAATCAGGTTTTGATTTTATCCTACCCTATCTCCTCGATTTTGGAATATTAACAATGATGTATGCCACTAGTGGCATATACAACTCTGTATGCCAGTCAGCGTGGCATACGGAAACCCAATGTTAAGCCTATGGGATTTTATATTAGGGGTAGGATAATAGGTAGGTAATAAATGCTAAGTGCATACGACAATATATAGTCATAGAGTGTTGGCTTCTGGCAGGTCGCTCCTACAGTATATTCAACACCTGTGCATGATAGAACTACTAGGCTGCAGCCCTAAGTATGTTAAGCTCCCGTGCATGCTTATACCACTAGGGTACAGACTGATTGAGTCAACTAGAGATAAGCCTCACCTTGTCTTATCTCAGGTGCCGACTGTAGACGATCCTGTGTGGTGTGTGTGTAGCCCTAACAGCTGGGTGTCACACCTCTCAGTCCCCCACACGCACGTCACACCTGTGAAGATTAAACCACACCTGTCCTCACAGCTCACAGCTCGGAGAAGCCTGTCTCAGTGTCGTCCTGTGTTAGGAGAGTGTGTGTTTAGGTGTGGGAGAGGAGAGGCTTGTCAGTTCCACCATCACGGACCAGGACCGTGGGACCGGTGTCTCTGCACCCACTACACGTCAACTCGATATTCCTCAAAGCTTTAGTCCTCACCTCTATAGCCCTCGCCTCTTTATCTCACCCCTGGAATAAACGTCCATAGGCTTAACATTACGAACTCGTTCTCAACAGGCTTGCGAGAACGGTAAGTCGTTCTCAACAGGCTTGCGAGAACGGTAAGTCGTTCTCAACAGGTGATAAAGAAATAAATATTTCCAGGCTAAGATAAAATCAGAAACATATTCGTGCTTGGTCAATGTCTAGATCTATGCCACTCTGGTCAGGTCTGTTCCTCACTACGCTCAGCTAACGCTTCCGTAGTAATACACGACCTTCCCGTCGTGGCATAAACACTGACAAGTCTAACTCTCGTTCAGTTTCTACTAAGTCTGGATAGGGACAATAGCACAATATATACTGATCATTCCTTTCAGTCAGCAGAGGGAAATTCCACACTTTTTCTGCTACTACCTTTTATTATCGTCGTTAGAGCCATATGCCAACCTTAGGAAGCGTAAAGAAACAATAATAGGCCACCTTCCACAGTGTCCCACCTCTAGACTTCAAATTAGTTTTTCTTATCTCTCCCCACGTTCTGTGATCTTCTTTCTGTACAGAACCGGGGGTGCGTTACCTAAAATCTGTCTTGGTGGTTTTGTTATTGGGAGATATTGATATAACTGGTTTTGGAATTATCGCATTTAAAATTCCCAAAATGGAAAGACATGGTATATGGTTATATCTGCAAATACTAGAATCCCACGTATGTACTACTTGTGGTTTGATATGTGAGGGTTATAATAAGATGAAATCTCGAGCAAAAAAAGATTTCTCCAGATTTATTTTTAGGAATTGGCCCCCTGTCTCTTAGTAATGTCTACCTTGATAAGTAAACCATCCACCATATGCCGTGTACAACCCACCACAGAAACCCGAGCCAGAACTTCAAAGTCGGGAGAGAATTAATTAGCTCAGTTTGGTCGGCCATAATTCTACCGCTCAGCCGTTCCCTCAGGGCACGGTGACCACGTGATCACTGACCAGTCACGTGGTGAGGGGCGAGAAGTCAGACGAGAAGTAGGGGTCATTTGTCCACCGCAACAGGTGGTTCTGTTCTTACCTTGACATGAGTGAGGTGTCCATTGGGCGACAGAATGCCCGGTCATTTTCTGTTCCCACTGTGTAAAGTGCAAAACACACTTGATCTCACCCCTGGAATAAATGTCCATAGGCTTAATATTGGGAACTCGTTCTCCATGTCCATACTAGAATTGCGGTCCGTTCTCCATGCTCTATATCCTGTGTGTTATCCATTCTTTTAGTGTGTACAGGGTGAGATAAATACAGAAAGCAACTCGTTTTGGTCAAAGAAGTCATTCTCCAACTCATTTGAATGCTATGTGATATTCATTCGGTTGTCGCCTCGTTCATATCACACCACATCAAACTCGTGGAGATCGATGACTTTGACCCAAACTTGTTACTTTCTTCTTTAGCACTATATACCCATGCCGTATATACTGTAAACACACACCGTTTTGGCATATGACGTAAAAATACTGTACAGACCACTGGTCCGTACACTAAAATACGGACCACCTTGCCATACAGTTTATTAAGAAATTGGTTGTTATACCAAATGAAAATGGTTTTCTTTTAAAATTCCGGGTATATAGTAAATATATAACGTCCAACCATGCTTGTACAAGTCACAGAACTCGATGATAATTTACCGTTTGTATGGAACTCGGCGTAAATGCCTCGGTCCGTACAAACCATAAATTAGCATCTCGTTCTGTGACTTGTATAGCATGGTCAGGACGTCCTATATAAATACTTAGCAAATCCACTACGCCACAGCCGTGGCGTAGTTTTGTAACTTTACCAGGGTGATCGTTGAGTATATTTTTCTAATGTTATTCCTATGGCTAAACTTGTATCAGGGGTGAGATTATAGACATTATTAACCAGCGATCACGGAGTCTTTTCCAACATTTAACTCGTAAGCTAGTCTTAACGTGTCTCTGGCGAATTTGTGCAGGGCATCGACCATTACAACAGATACAACAGAATGATATTTACAAATTCTATATTGTGTCTGTGTTGTAATGCTGGTTCAGTGTGAGGTACAAAAGCATGATAAAGTTTTATATTGTGCCTTTATTGTAGTGCTAGGTAATTACAAGGTACAACAGGTTGATATTCAGTAGTTTTATTTTGTGTTTTTATCTCACCCCTGGTATTTCTGTCCCATATGCTTAACACTGGGAACTCGTTCTCGATGCCCCTATGAGTGTTGCAGTCTGTTCTCCATGGTCTATATCCGGTGTGTTGTCAATATTTTTAGGCACAGGGATGAAATAGATACAGAAAGCAACTCGTTTTGTTCAAAGTCGTCATTCTCCAAGTTCTTTGAATGCTATGTGATATTCACTTGGCTTCGCCTCGTTGATATCGCTCCACATGAAACTCGTGGAGAACAACGACTTTGAATAAAACTTGATGGTTTCTTCTTTAGCATTGTAAAGGTACAACAGTACAATATCTAGTAGTTTTATCAAGAGACGTCACGAGTTTATTTATATCACACATTTTGTTGGCTTTGTAATCTCACGAGTAGTAGACGAGTGAGATTATAGAGCCAAGAAAATGTGTGACATAAATAAACTCAAACTCAAACGAGTGGTATATAGATTTTATCCTACCCCGTTTCCATGATTTTTGAATATTAGAAAGTAGTGACATAAACAACACTTTATGTCACACCCGTGACATAAACAAATCCAATGTTAAGCTTATGGCGCTTTTTTATTAGGGGTAGGACAATATATTTTATCCCTGTTGTATTGCTGGGGCTGTGTGATGTACAACAGTACAATACTCACAAGTTCTATATTATGTCTGTATTGTAATGTCAGGTCATTGCAAGGTGCACCATGCCTTCTACCAACTAACCGTGTATTCTTAAATGTGGCATTCAAAGTCTGTATTTTCATAACAATCATCATGAACTACTCTGCGAGGACACGATGTCACACATCAGTGACGCCATGTCAGTCACAGAGCGAACGCCGCTTTGTGAACGAGCACACCATTTCCTCCCCTTTTTGTCAGTAGTGTGCGTAGATTCTCTTGTGCATGCATAAGGCCGGTTTCCATTGGCCGATTTCCCGTCACCGATCCACAGTCATGAACCACCATCAGACACTGCTGACCAAAAATCGGTCAATGGAAACGAGCCAGCTTGTGAAATGATCCACAACTTTTTCAGCTTATATTATGCAATGTGGGACCACTGAGTGAAAGTTTGGTCACTGAGTGAAATCTACTATCCTCACCGGTTTTTTCGACACCCAGTCAGTGGCACCACTGACAGACTTTCTGGATAATTAAACAAATCTACGTCGGCCAATGGAAACAGGCCTATAGAGTATATCCTTGTCATCTAGACGATATCATATGTGTTACTTGCAAGACTTTAAATCTGTATTCCAGTAATTGTATCCTATTAATGAATATCAAACTAGTATTCAAGGCAGTTTGAAATGACCAACCTGGGCTGCACCATAACCTAAATGTTAGATTAAGACGTGAAGACAGTGTGTATAGACATCATTATATACCTGCATATATTACCTATATATTATATACTGGCAAAAGGTGAATTATGATAATAATGACAATAATAATAATGATAATAATAATAATGATAATAATAATGATAATGATAATAATAACAACTTTGCCCAAGCGCCATAGTGAATTACCACTGCATCTAAGTAATTAGGATGGCGTATTTGATTGATTTTCGGGTATATGATGAATTTTGTTCTATTTCTTTTATTAGCAAAAGATATTTCTTTTTTACATCGCTTGCATAGTAAAGAAAGATATTTACTGTAGGGGAATGGTCTTTTGTATACAATGGTTATGATATCTGAGTTTTCAAACAATGGGTCCATACAGTTCCAACAGGGAGTCTGTATACCATAAATGATAAATCCACACCAGCCCCATGTTTAGTATGTAACTACTTGTTAAAATAGTTGGAGAGGATGTGTGTTGACATAGTTAAAGGGGATGTCTCTATTAAGTTCTACATATTTCTTCCTGACATGCAATATGACCAGGTAATTGGTAGATTATTCCAACACCGAGAAAAGAGTAGAGAGGCAATGGCAATACTGCTTTGTAAAAAAAAAAAAAAGGACAAATTGCCATCAACATGCTTGGACTTATAACTATCCCTATTATCATACATAGAAACTCAGATCATGTTCTACATAAACCTCCCATTTTCTTTGAAATACACTCTCCAAGCATAGACCCTGTACCCTGCGTGCTCACTGGCGCTATATACGTTGCCTAAAGGTCAGAGTGGTCACATATAGACTCCCAGCGTACTGCAAAAGAACTATCCCTTCTCTATCTGCGTGCTATTCACTGTGATATTGGTAAAAGAGCAGGATATACTGGGTTGGTTTTTCGTTGGGTTTTTTTTCAAAGAATTTCCTTGATTGACTTTTCTTTTTGGTACATTTGTTTGGCAGTTCATCTTTCAGAAACTTGTCATCAATAAAGGTGACCACGTAGTGTCAGCTCTGTCTATGAGCTGATTTTCATCACAAAGGCCTGTTCCATCCCAACATATCACATCACTGGGTTGGAGCAGAGATTATTAAGTAAAACAACAAAAAAGATCTGTGGAGAGAGTGGCAAATACAGTCACGAAATCCTCAGTTTTTACAAGCAACTAGTCTAGATACTGTATGATCATTGGATTTTCTATGCATGCTAAGCTCAAATTATGCAGAGAAAACCCTATTAAAATATTTTGAGGTATCTCTGTATTGGGAAAGTGGGAGATGTCTTTATGGATAAGAACATATGCTACCCAGGCATATATCCAAATTTTGCATGCATGATCTATGATATAATGTTAGTTTTTCATCAATCAAAAATCCTGAGTCATGTTGAGCGTAGTAATTAACACTTTAAGGATGGCCACCTGTGGCAGAGCTGTCACCATAAGGACTGGTGCTACTGATAGTGCATATCTCTAGAGGACGAACATATTTTGGATAAAGTCCCAATTTGATGTTCCATCACATGATATTATTGGTTATTAAAAATATTTCACTTATTTTAGCCTACTAATATTGATTTGGATGTTATAGCTACATTTTCTGAAGATTTCATGTAGATCAATAAATAATTTCCTTGTCAAAAACAATTTTATTGACTTAAGAGAAATGATGCCTTGAGGCATCATTCGGCCTGGGCTGGTTGATGACTCAAGGCATCATTCATCCTTAAAGGGTTAACCAACTACTTTTGCAACTGCCTCTCTGGGGTTCAAATATATCAAGCACCATTGGGTCACTGAGGAAGTTCAGTCTGTCATGATTGGTCATAATCAACTGGGCATTCCTCTAAGACACTGGTCCTCTGCACCTTTACCTTCTCAATGTCACAGAGCTGGCATGCAGATAATGAAGGGATAGTTTTTGCAGCACACTGAAAGTCTATATAACCTCTCCTTAACCTAGGCAGCATATCGGAGCCTGTCCCACACTCAAAACCCGTCCATGACAGTGAAATGTCCGAAAAAGCTATTTTTCACTTACCGATTATTCGCCACCAATATGCAGTTAGGAACCACCAATGCCAGATCGGTGAATGGAAACAGACATGCAGAGAAGTGTTTACTGAATGATTGTGCATAGATGATGCAATAAGGCTGCCACAGACTGACTTGGTCAATAACTGAAAGGGGTTTGAAATCGTTGGTTATGGTTATTGTGTTTGTAAAGGCCGTCTTTTGTTGTTGTTTTTTTATTCCTTTATTGTTGTCCAAATCAAAGTACAATTGTATTCCTTATTTCCACACAGTTGGTAAATAAAGAAGACATCGGTCTCAACTGTAAAAGTTGATTTTCATGACCAAGCCTACCCCTATTCAAAGTATTTCACATATACTTTAGTTGAGTATAATAAACAATAGTTCTGTTGGTATGGATCTGTTAAATGCAGCAGAAACAAGACTTACACTGCACCATTAACAATTTTTAGATACCGACACGCAGTCATTGGCCACCACCAACTGACTTTTAAGAGAACTCAATTAATCAATGCTGTTTTTGTCAGCCAGTGAAAAATATAGTTGAGATGGACACCATCCTAAGAGTCATTTTCCACTGGCCAACTATTCCCCACCAATCTGCAGTCAGGAACCACCAACGCCAGATCAATGAATGGAAACAAACATGCAGAGAAGTGCTCACCGATTAATTGTGCATAGATTATGCAATAAGGCCGGTGACCACCCAACGGCGCCAAATGACTTCTGTCGGTATGGACCTGTCAAATGCAGCAGAAACAAGGCATACACTGTACCCCACTGATTTTTAGATACCGATGTGCAGTCGTTGGCCACCACCAACCGACTTTTAGGAGAACTCAATAAATCGGTGCAGTTGTCGTTGGACAGTGGAAAATGACTTTTACAGTTGAGACCAACACCGGCCATAAGGCCCATTTCCATTGGCTGATTTTCCATCACCGATCTACAGTCAGGAACCACTGACGAACTTTTGGCACTGCTGACCCAAAATCCGTCAACGGAAACAACCAATTTCGTGAAATGACCCACAACTTTTTCTCCTTAGATTATGCAATATGGCACCACCCATCACTGAGTGGAAGCTCGGCCACAGAATGAAATCTACTACCCTCTTCGATATTTAGACACCGACGTGAAGTCGTTTGCCACCACCAACCGACTTTTAGGGGAACTCAATAAATCGGTGCCGTTTTCGTCGGACAGTGGAAAATGTCTTGTAGGTACTCAGGGGGTGAGAGGGGATTTCTGGTCACAGATCAAGTGGTCACCGCACCTTGGATCACAAGGCACCCGCGCGCACCTGTCAAGGAGAAGTGGGGTACATACTGCCGGATACACTATTCCTGTACAGCCCCCTTCAATCATCCACACCCCTCACCCTCCCCCCCCATCCAGGGTAGCTCACCCCTCAATCCCCACACCCCACTCAAAACTTCAAACGCCGAGTTGCCCGGGGCTCGAGTCATACAGAAATGAAGAGGAGGGGTACATGGCAGTTCTAGAATATTTATTCTACGATCAAATATTGATTAAAGCAATACTGTTAGTTAGATTTAGGTTTTATACCAAATATCACTTTGTCATCATCAAAACAAAGAAAAACAACTTTATTTTGCAATTTCTTGAGAGTCCTTAATGGACATAGCACCCCATTTCTTTTGTATTTCATGGACTGTGAATAGAAAATGAAGAATTCCCGAATTCTCAAATTTATTTGAAATTCAGATCCTGCGATACCATATTGCTTCAAAGTTGTTGTGTGTGTGTGTGTGGGGGGGGGGGGTGATTATTATATCAATCTATACTCATAACTATATATGTCATTGGATGTTATGCATTTCCTTACATGGAGATTGGAATGTAGATTGTGTAATATCTAAATTGATAAATGTATATGATAAAATCATATTCGGGATTTTTTAGGGTGGTTTCCCTGAAGTGAACATGCCATTAATTGTTGAAGAATTTCGGCTTCCCTCCCAGTTATGTGAGTCCTCACAAACGACAGGTTACCTTCTAGACTTACATCATATAGCCCAACCCAGCGTTTGCACTAGGCGACTAAAAACGTGACGACTGTAGATCGTCTAGCCAGTAGTTGTCAGGTGGTGCCCTAACCCGGCGTTTACACTAGACGACCAAAAACGTGACAACTGTCGATTGGCTAGCCAGTAGTCATCATGTGTGTACTAACGCAGCGTTTACACTAGACAACTAAAAACGTAACGACTGTAGATCATCTCGCCTATACTCGTCAGGTGTTTTTAGTCGTCTAGTGTAAAGGCCGGGTTATTACACCACCTGACAACTACTGGCTAGACGATCTACAGTCGTCACATTTTAGTCATCTAGTGTAAACACTGGGTTATTACACCACCTGACAACTACTGGCTAGACGATCTACAGTCGTCACGTTTTAGTCGTCTAGTGTAAACACTGGGTTATCACACCACCTGACCACTACTGGCTAGACGATCTAGAGTAATCACGTTTTAGTCCTCTAGTGAAAACACTGGGTTATTACACTACCTGACGACTACTGGCTAAACAATCAACAGTTGTCGCGTTTTAGTCGTCTAGTGTAAACGCCAGGTTATTACACCACATGACGACTATTGGCTTTATGATCAACAGTCGTCATGTTTTTAGTCATCTAGTGCAAACCCCGGGTTATTACACCACATGACAACTATTGGCTAGATGATCTACAGTCCGGGTTAGGGCACCACCTGACGACTACTGGTTAGACGATTTACGGTCATCACGTTTTTAGTCACCTAGTGTAAACGTAGTGTTGCTGTGCTATAAGCAGTGGTGGGTTCTGGGCTAGAGGGTAGAATTTAACCCCGCGAGTTCACTTTGGTCTGGGTTAATACCAAGTTCGCAGGGGTTAGAATGCTCACCTCTTAGCTTCAATAATAAACGGTTTTCAGTTTCCTCGCCCTGTAATTTAAGTTCTAGGATAACATCGTAAAGTGAAGCAACTACATATAAGGAAAATTCCATACGATATTTCCATATTTCTTGGGCTTTTGTCATTTTTCCATTTGGTATTTTGCTGGATTGACATCCATATATATGGGATAACGTTGTTCTTATATAATTAAACTTTTAGATATATGATAGACTACTTCCAAGTTCAAAAACGTTGTATACTGCCATCAACTAAATATAAAGACTGAATATGTTTCCTGTTTCACTTGAAAATAATCTTGTTCTCTTTAAAACACAAGAGGCGAAACAGATTATACCTGATGATTATTATACATGTGTGCTATTAAGGGCTGGCAATGGTTTCTTATTACGGTGCCTAGAATTATAGTCTGATTTACCGGATATTATTTTTATTCATAAACACAGATACAATTTACATATGTGACTCTACAGTGCTATATTGATGTAACTTTCTGAACACTTTTCATAACAGTATTCTAAGGCCACTCAAAAAAAAAATTTGTTTCTCATCACCAAGCCATGAAAAATATGATGAGGGTGTTTTTTTTTTTTTTTGCTTTTTTTTTTTTTTGCTGGATCAAAGATGGCTTAAAAGTGTCATAAAATGGGCTTTAGACATGTAGTAAAACCCTGTGTAAGCGGTCACCCTCCGTTCCAGGCCAAAATGTCCACTTATGCAGGGTGTCTGCGTACGCAGGGTTTTCAGATTTATACTGCTTATACATTAAAAGGCTTCCCTGGCATGAGGAGCTTTAATTTGATACCAAATACACATACTTTTCATAATTTCTATCGAGGTTCATCTTATTTTAACAAAAAATGCGCATGGTGATGAGAAATAAGTTGGGTTTTTTTTAGTGGCCTAATGAGAGATTTCTTTCATTCCTTTATTGGTCACATGTATACAAGTAGCAGGTTCCCCCTGTTGCCCCCTACTGCCCCCTGCTGCCCCATTAATGCATCCAAAGGTGGTACGCGCGGGTTTACCTGGGGTTAACCTTGCCGCGTGGCCAGCAGGGGAAGCTGGGGTGAGGTAATAGACACATAGTAAACAGTCACCGCGTAACCGCCATTATCCTAGGCCTGATCTGCTTTCACACCTTGCTGATTGTTTAGGCCCTGGCGCAGGTTAAGCCTAGATTTAGGCTCAGGGGGAATACGGTTAGGGACGGGGGTGGTTGGGATTGATTGATAATCTGATTGTGATTGACTAATGCTTTTACCCTGAGATGGTCCATGGGAAAGGGTTCCAATTAAGCTTTTTATGTGTCATTACTTATTAATTATTCCATAAGGTGATGCTAGGATATAATCAGGTTAATATGATTAATACCTATTGTATATTAAGATTGTTTCATTGAATTCTAGATTGACATAAGTTCATAGAGATTCTTCTATGTTGATAATACTCTCATTTTGTTTCTAATATTCTCATAGTTAATAATACTATTGTACAGTATTATACGGAAACTGGCTTACTGTTTTCGTACGTCAACAATACGCGGTAAAATTATTGATCAGATACATCCCGATGCCGAAGGCAGAGGGATGTATTTGATTAATGATTTTACCAAGTATTTTGACGTACTAAGACAGTCAGCCTGTTTTCGTATTATTATATACCTAAAAATGGCAAAATTTTAGCTAGTCACGTGATCATATACCCCGTACGTCACAGTGTGACGTACGGCTATACATACGTCATGGGTAGCAGCGGGCAGTATGTGTGGGTCATACGGCCATAGGTATATAATAATAAAGAGGAAACCAACAAGTTTTGGTCAAAGTCGTCGTTCTCCACGAGTTTGGTGCAGAGTGATATGAACGAGGCGACAGCATTCAAACGAGTTGGAGTAGGACTTCTTTGACCGAAACGAGTTGATTTCTGTATTTATCTCACCCCTCTACACACTCAAAGAATGGGCATCAAACAGGATATATATAGACCATGGAGAACGGACTGCAATACTTGAATGGGCATGGAGAACGAGATCCCAATGTTAAGCATATGGACATTTATTCCAGGGGTGAGATAAGATAGAGGAAACTTATGAAAGTTTAGGGTCATAGCTTGTACCCCATCGAGTTAGGCAGGTAACAATAGAAAGGTAGCACTTATATGTGGGTGGCTATAGTTGAGTGTCTCTAAAGATGTAGCTATAGATAGATGGCTAGAAGTGAATGGCTAAAGATGGGTGGCTATAGGTTAGTGCCTATAGGCAGATGGCTATTTTTGGGTGGATATAATTTGATGGCAATAGGTGAGTGGCTATAGCTTATAAGGTCTCGAGGTGGGTGGCAGGTAGTAGGGTTACTATAATATTGCATTGTAAATTGTACATTGCATTGTAAACAGTGTTGAGTATACCGGAGCGCAGTTCTGGAATAATCTACCTCCTATTGTTCGTTAAACGCCAACAATAACTATATTCAAAAAAATTAACTTCAGAATTGCTACTGGAGTCAATCCTTACATAGAGATTGGTCACGTCACTACAAAAATCTAAATTTATTGGTGAACCATGTCATTTTTTATATATACGGTTATGCTATATCGTATGATGGATTTTCAAGCCCTGTATATATATATATATATATATATATATATATATATATATATATATATATATATATATATATAGGGTTGCCATACGAAAACCAGCGGTAGCATTAGCATTGCTGATATGGTATCCCCAAACTACCTATTATTGGGATTGTAACCTTTTATACACGTTTTATGTCTGAGTAAATGATGAAACATGAAGTACCCAATAACAGATTTTAAAAAAAAGACCCCTTATGAGGTGCAGTAATGCTCCGGCGTGTCCTGGAGGGGAGAGACAGGGTTATTACTGGCGTGGTGCCCGCTGATGTTGTCTGACCGAGCCCCCCTCTTGACCTGACCCAGCCCAGACTGACACCCTATTGATTATTTATACCCGCTCTGGTCTGTATCACGGAACCAATACCCGGACATATCTGTCCTTAAACATAAAGTACATGTATGTGTTCTTCCCTGTTGTTATATTTTCCATGCTGCACTTGCCGACAATATGTTCGATCAATTTGGGAACCATTTATGTTTATTCGGTCACTCGTTGTTCACTCATCATTCACTCGTGGTTTTATAATCATTCACTTGTCCTTCACTCGTCCTTCACTCATCCTTCACTCGTCCTTCACTCGTCCTTCACTCGTCCTCCACTCGTCCTCCACTCGTCCTCCACTCGTCCTCCACTCGTCCTCCACTCGTCCTCCACTCGTCCTCCACTCGTCCTCCACTCGTCCTCCACTCGTCCTCCACTCGTCCTCCACTCGTCCTCCACTCGTCCTCCACTCGTCCTCCACTCGTCCTCCACTCGTCCTCCACTCGTCCTCCACTCGTCCTCCACTCGTCCTCCACTCATTCTCCACTCGTCCTCCACTCGTCATTCACTCGTCATTCACTAATCCTCCACTCGTTATTCACTCGTTCTTCACTCGTCGTACACTGCTCATAGTCGCTGTTTGCTATTTGATCCTGCAGCGTGGCTCTTGGCGTGGTCGGGTGTGGAGTCACTCTCCCAGTGTGAGCCGACACCTCCATGCTCTAATTAACCAACTCCTAATGAAGGCAGATGTACGTATCGCGTGGAATAATGAAGTATGGAGCGCTATGTGTGTTCCAAAGGTTAGTTTGATTGTACTTTCTGTATAGAGTACTAGCTGAAAACAGGGTTACTATGGGCGTAAGGATGATAGATAAAGATTGATATCCTCGTCCTTCACTCGTCTTTCATTCGTCCCTCACTCTTCCTTCACTCGTCCTTCACTCGCCCTTCACTCGTCCTTCACTCGTCCTTCACTCGTCCTTCACTCGTCCTTCACTCGTCCTTCACTCGTCCTTCACTCGTCCTTCACTCGTCCTTCACTCGTCCTTCAATCGTCCTTCAATCGTCCTTCAATCGTCCTTCAATCGTCCTTCAATCGTCCTTCAATCGTCCTTCAATCGTCCTTCACTTGTCATTCACTCCTCCTTGACTCGTCATTCACTCGTTATTCACCCATCATTCACTCGTCATTCACTCGTCCTCCACTCGTCCTTCACTTGTCCTCCACTCGTCCTCCACTCATCCTCCACTCGTCCTTCACTCGTCCTTCACTCGTCGTACACTGCTTGTAGTCGCTGTTTGCTATTTGATCCTGCAGCGTGGCTCTTGGCGTGGTCGGGTGTGGAGTCACTCTCCCAGTGTAAGCCGACACCTCCATGCTCTAATTAACCAACTCCTAATGAGACCAGATGTACCTATCGCGTGGAATAATGAAGTATGGAGCGCTATGTGTGTTCCAAAGGTTAGTTTGATTGTACTTTCTGTATAGAGTACTAGCTGAAAACTGGGTTACTATGGGCGTAAGGATGATAGATAAAGTTTGATATCCTCGTCCTTTACTCGTCCTTCAATCGTCCTTCACTCGTCCTTCACTAGTCCTTCATTTGTCCTTCATTTGTCCTTCATTTGTCCTTCACTCGTCCTTCACTCGTCCTTCAGTCGATCAAAAATAAGAATACAAAGTGTCACAAAGGGAGTCTATATCAACATACCCGGAGCATACAGATACATTATATGCGACGGGTTCAGATAAAGCGTACATATGGAAAAATACATAGCACGAGTTTGGATGGGCCCCAATCGTCATCGAGGCGAAGCAGAGTGACAATTATGGCACTACCAAACGAGTGGTTTTTTGTGTCTTTTACGATTCGAGTGCGGTTCTGGATTTATCTCACCCCTTTCTATGACATTAAATATCATCAAAATTTCAGAATGATTAGAATATACTTACCGAATTCATATGACTTCATCTCAAATTCACTACACTACGGCCGTGGCGTAGTATTGTCATGGGGGTGAGTGTTGAGTATTTTTTCTAATGTTATTCCTATGGCTATATAGAACTGCATCGAGAATTGTATAAATAGACAATACTCCACGAGTTTGGCTGGGCTGCAATTGTCATCGAGGCGAAGCCGAGTGACGATTATGGCACAGCCAAATGAGTGGAGTATTGTCTATTTTATGTTTCGAGTGCGATTCTGGATTTCCCCCTTTCTATGACATTAGATATCATCACAACTTCAGAGTAATTGCAATATACTTAGCAAATCCACTACGCCACGGCCGTGGCGTAGTATTGTCACTTTACGGGGGTGATCGTTGAGTATTTTTTTCTAATGTTATTCCTATGGCTAAACTTGTACCAGGGGTGAGATAAATACACAATACTACCATGATTTCGATCTGAGTGGCCGTATTCTCCGCGTAGTTGACGCGTAGTAATACTCCTCGCTGTCGCTCGGAGTATTGCGTAGCATCAACTACAAGGAGAATACGGCCACACAGATAGAAATCATGGTAATGTTGTATTTATTACTCACTTATTTTTAGATATAAGCAATAAATATGATCGTTAGAAAACATTTCAACATAGTTAAGAAGTTATGTTTGGGACTACTTTCATCTAAAAAATCTGTATCCTCCTAGGAGGGTACGCAGCCCCATATCCTACTCAGTATCGATCTGTAAGCTACATAGGCTTAGTATGGAGACTACGTATTAGGTGGGTAATAAATACAATGTACATAATAACAGGGAGGGAGGGTTATTTATAGCACAGAGCGCCTTGAGCTGCTCAGAGCTGCTCAGAGCTGCTCCTCGCGCCTCGCGTGTTGTTGACACGCCCTTCACTGTGATGACAAACCCTCATGTTTACAAAGCTGGTCTGTAATTGTACAGCAGGGTGTGTCTTACAGTGAGGCTGAGGTCATGAACCAATGTTTGTCAATGCCAACGATCCATCCCCTCAGGTAAGGCCTGTTAAGCTGATAGCTCATGTAACTCGTCGTTGTGAAATTGGTGATTAGATTATCCCTCTACAGTAACCCTGTTTCTGTATACTACTCACAATAGGCATTGACTATGTACATGTGTATCTTGTAATTATTAAACACCCGTGTGGTACATTTGATAGTATTGTATTTCTGCTCCCTATACATTATGAATTATGTACTGCATCCTGTGCAGTACAGAGTTATACGGTTTACGTTAAAACATCGGCAGACTGTAGACTTTCACTTTGACTTATTATCTGGGCAAGATAATGATATAGAACGACCTGATCATGTTGTACATGCTACAAAATCAGATGCGGAATGGACATTTTTTTGGAACGAGGCCTCTGGCCGGGTTCTGTAAATAATATCAATTCCCATCGAGTTTTGTAGCATGTAGAAGCATAGTAGGTCATTAGATATTTATTATTTATCCAAAATTAATAATATCTTACCATATACTGGCATAAGAAAACATGTCTACGTGAAAGTCTACACACTGCCGATGTTTCAACGTGTTCAGTATAACCATGCACTGCACAGGGTGCCGTACAGAATTTATACTTTATAGGGAGCAGCAGTACGTAATTACCAAATATAATGCACGAGCATATAATAATAGAATTCGAATCAAACTTGTTGAGAAGGACGATTTCAACCAAAACGTGTTGGTTTTTTTCTTTACTACTGCACAGGATGCAGTACAGAATTCATACTGCATAGGGAGCAGTAGTACGTAATCATCAAATATAATGCACAGGCATATAATATACGGAAACTGGATTACTGTGATTGTACGTGATAAATACGCGGTAAAATTGACGATAAAACGAACCAATACCGAAGGCAGAGGATCGTTTTATCGTCAATTTTACCAAGTATTTATCAAGTACGGACACAGTATACTTGTTTTCATATTGTTATATACCTTAAAATATCCAATTTCTAACTCTGCTTCTGGGCGAGTTTTTAGATTTCGCCGCCGTACATTCCCCATACGCCACATACATACCCAATACGTCACCTAGGTGTTGTACGGATATAAATATGACATGGGTAGGAGCGGGCCATATGTGTAGGATATACACCTGCGGCATCGGTTCGTTTTATCGTCAATTTTACCGCGTATTTATCACGTACAGCCACAGTAACCCTGTTTCCGTATACTACTACAGGTATATATTAATAACTCCTGGGGATGAATTTGCTGACAGTTGGCTTCCCATGGCTGGGTGTGTAGAACATAACGCCGTACTTGCCTCCAGCCATGCTGTGTTTATCTGTGTTGACATCTGATCTTGACGCTCCATACCAC
The DNA here is from genome assembly GCA_950022655.1 of Alentia gelatinosa. NCBI lineage: Eukaryota > Metazoa > Annelida > Polychaeta > Phyllodocida > Polynoidae > Alentia > Alentia gelatinosa. The sequence continues at coordinate 7,187,897 of OX465586.1, forward strand.
ACGGTATCTCAGAGAGGACTCGCCTAATTGGTACCAGTGTCAGGTGGTCTGTGACTAAACCATTCACGTCTAAACAATGCTGAACTATGTCGGCGGATTTCCACATTAGATAATTTTTGGTACCAATGCATTTGTCGGCCACCAGCGCCAGGTTTTTGGTAGGTTATTAGAGCAAAAATGTGTAATAGGAATTTGTGGGTTTTTTTTAAAACAACAGAAATATGCCAATCTATATCTGTACCATTTTCTTTCTGAATTTGGCACCACCAACTGTTGCTAACAAATTGACACGGGTTTGATTTTGTCATCGATGAAGTCAGTCATGGTGAGCAAAACAATGTAATCAAACGAATGACAACTATTTTCCGATTACGCGCTTTGAAATAAAAGATTATCTAAAGAATCCATCTAATCTATAATCTAAATTTTCTGACCTGTTGAACTTATACAACAGGGCCAGGCATATCCCAAAGGAATTGAGACTCAATTTCTATAAATCAAAAGTCTTAAAAAATGATCATGGGTGGATAACTCTAGACATATATACTGATTTTATTCAATATATATTATTACTAAGTATTTGGGAATATACATACAGCTTTTATTATCAACTCACACCAATTTCGGATTGTTCTGCACAAAGAGTTGTCCTCCCTATAAATGTTCAGGCTTCAACAATAACATCACTTTTGAATAATTCAATTTCAAGGGTTTAGTTTTTTTTCATTATCGCTCATGTAAATCGTAACCGTAATCGTTGATTTAAAATCGCTCTTTGTTTTAGAAACTCACCCTTGGTGTTATTAATCATCGTTCAAAGAGATTCCAGCATGGTAACCTCCTTGTTTCTATTATAACTATTTGCACATTATCTGATATTTTTCATATTTTTTATCAAAATAACTGAAAACCTGAAATATGTTATTACATAATTTGACCTCAATAATTTTGACTCATGACCTACCTTTCCACTTACTACTAATGAATGAACTGTTGAACTGTGTCAGTTTGAGAAATACAAACATAATTCTTGCCCTCATGACATGACTCCATCTTCCGAACACACACAAAAATGTAACCTGAGATTTTGAACACACACATCCACCATACCTGGCACTAAATCGATGGCAATTTTTATCATTTTTCCTACTTTTTTTACAAACAGATAATTTTACGTTGATCCTGTACTTTCGATCTAATCGCACTGAGTCATAACACTATCAGATAACAAGCGTTAACACAGCCTCATTATGTAAATCACCTTATTTGAGGAAACAAATTTGTCGTGGCGAGCGTATGCATTTTAAACCAAAAAGGATGTTTAAAAAGGTGGTGTGTAAATATTGGCGAGCGCCCCGTGTCCATGAAACATCGCTGTTTGTAGATCAACGCAGTGACAGACTTCAGCCGCTGCTATCTGCATGTAGCGTGAGATCATATCCTAAAATGTTTTATAGTCTTGTTTCCACTAGCCGATCAAAAACGGTGTAGATTTTTTTAGTTCTCCTAATAGCCCATTACCATTCGCCGTCACCGATCTACAGTCAGGCACCACCGACGGACCTTTAGCACTACTGACATAAAATATTTGTTTGGGTAGTTTAATGTCGGATATATTTTATTATACCCAAAATGTAAATGGGATATTAGAAGAACTCAAAATGTCTACATCGTTTTCGTCGGCCAATGCAAACGGGCCTTATAAGCCATTTTCCACTGGCTGACTTTTCGCCACCGATCTGTTGTCAGCAACCACCTACGCCAGATCAGTGATGAGAAATAGTCTCAGACTAAGCCTACGTGTGATCACATAAGGCCCGTTTTCATTGGCCGACGGAAACGGTGTAGATTTTGTTAGTTCTCCTAAAAGCCCATTTACATTGGCTGTCACCGATCTACAGTCAGGAACCACCAACGGACCTTTAGCAATGCTGACGCAAATTGGTAATGGGCTTTTATGATATTATTAAAAAATCTACACCGTTTTCGTCGGCCAATGGAAACATGCCTATAGTGCGGCAAAACGCATTGTGAACTGCGCACTAAGACTCAGGAATGCCACGTCGCAAGATTTTTTGAATATCAAGTTACATGTTTGGTATTTGGTACCTCAAGTCACCAACTGGTCGGACCGAGGTACCTCCAGTCGCAAGGATTCCAGTCGCAAAGGGGGTGGTTCGTGCACAATCTTGAGCGAAGCTTGCGATTTGGCTCCGAAATTTGGAAAGTCCAGTTTCAAGCGCTGTACCTCGAGACTGGATGTACCCGCCCACAACCCAACTCTCCTGTCCCAGTCGCACAGTGTGAACTGGCCTTTATGCCCCCTTAGATGGAATTCACACGGTGGGATTCATGTTTCTCACAGGGTTCAAAATCTCATGAGATTCTGTTCCTTTTTAGGGGTCACCAACAATTACAGGGGGGGAAATGGAACCCTACAATTTAGACGAAGAAATTGTATTCGAGTACAGAATCTCAGCCGGATTTGTCTCAGATAAACACCCTGTAAGGTACATGAATCCCATAGTTTGAATTCCACTTTACAGGGTAGAGAATATCGGCAGGGTTTGTCTCAGAAAAACACCCTGTGAGCTACATCCCATCCCATCATGTGAATCTCACTTAAAGCGAAACCCCTGTTTTTGTACATGTGTATTTTCATCAGAGCGCCTGTCATACTGCCGCCATTATTCTACATACGGGTCCTAGCTTCACTGCATGCCGCCATATTGCCCGCGGGTAGTCAGGTCAGAGTGTACTGCACAGAGAAACAACCAATCAATCACCTGATAACTCATGGCCAGCCAATGGGAATTGAGGACGCTGCCGCCATCTTTGTTCTCGCCTCGTGGCGCCATCTAGCGGCAGTCACGGTCCATTTGTTCCGGATGCCCCCAAGGCCTAGCCTCGCTTTCATTATCAGGATGTAATATGCTAAAATCATCCTACTTTTTTTTTAAGGATGACTAAATGTTATGTGGTCCGACATGCAAATGAAACATTTGACCCCAATTGAGACAATTAAGTCATTAGGAGATTTCAGATGATTTTTGACAAATAGTCCTCGGAAATATTAATGTGATTTTTTTTCAGGTTGCCCCTGACACTGGCCACATATTATCAGTCACTGGACTTGCATGATTCAAAGATTCCAGGTAACTATTCCTCATTCATAAAACATGATGATTGAATGAATCTATTCTATCGTAAAACTGGATGAGTTTTAACCTTGGTCATCGTATGCCACTACTGGAGTTTGGCATAGTGACTTCATGAGGCAAAGCTGAGTGAAGTCTGGAGCCAAAACTCCAGGAGTGGCATGCAGTGGCCGAGATTAAAACGAATCAGGTTTTGATTTTATCCAACCCTGTCTCCTCGATTTTGGAATATTACGTTTTAACAATTCTGTATGCTGTATCTGTATCTGTATCTGCATGCTGACTGACATACGGAAACTCAATGTTAAGCCTATGGGATTTTATATTAGGGGTAGGATAATACTATATAACCGTGCTGTATACTGTAAATACACACCGTTGTGCCATATAATGTAAAAATACTGTACGGAACAGTGTTCCGTACGGGAAAATACGGAACACTTCCGTAAATGTTTATTAAGATATTAGTCGTTAAACAAATGAAATTAATTATTTTTTCTTGATTTCGGGTATATAGTAAATATATAACGACCTACCATGCTTGTACAATCCACAAAACTCAATAATAAGTTACGGTTTGTACGTAACTCGGCGTAAATGCCTCGTTCCGTACAAACCGTAAATTATTATCTCATTTTGTAGCTTGTACAGTATTGTCAGGACTACTATATGAGTATTCTAGTAAAACGTATTCATCTTGCAGGGATGTCCTTATGTACTGTGTTCCTTTCGATCAAAATAATCAACGAGCTTCCAGAGTCGGTTGATTCTTTTTTAGAGCGTGCTTACACATTCTATATACGTTGCCTATATTGCCTAAAGGTTAGGGTAGTCACATATTGGGTTCCAACGTTCTGCATAAACACTATCCCTTCCCTGTCTGCGTGCTACACACTGTGATATTGTGAAAGGAGCAGAGGGCCAGTGTCTCAGGGTCTTAGAGGTGTGCCCAACTGACCATGACCAATCACTTGAGATAACGAAATTCCTCATTGACCCACTGATGTTTGATATATTTGGATCCTAGACTCAGGCAGTTGCAGAAATGGCCATTTGACTGGAGGCAAGTAGGTCATAGAAAATGATTCATAGACTGAATATAACCCAAACCTTTTAATTGTCATTCATTTATAATTGCACGCTCATTCATCAATAAGGAACATTCTACTTGCTCCTAGTTTCTTTAATTTTCAGACCTATCATGTGCACCCTCCCCTCCTTTACCATAGCCCCAGGATGTGCATATGGAGGGATATGAATGGTCATTTCAGCGTCCGGCTTTTAAAACTGTGTCAGTTATTAATAATTCATGGTTGTGCCACCTGATGATGTCCAGTGCGCATGTCAGCCGGCCGTTAGATGGCACTGGTGACCATTCGGGGCAGTTAATATGGCCGCCGTCACCACTCTCCCAGCAGATCTTTTGAGGCGATAGATTTACCAATCTCGGCTTAGACCCAATCATATGGTATACCGGAAAACTAGATTTGGGGTGCAAAACAGTGAACTATCAAAAAGATATAAAGGCAGGTCACGAGTGTATAGTGGGTGGGGAATTTAATGAAACATGTTTACCTGATTGGGAGGACATATTGTACCGCGTTTGTTTGGATAAATATATTCCACGAGCTCGTAGAGTAAGTGGAATATTTTTCGGCTGTTGACTAAAGGCTCGGCCCCACTGATGCGATGCGATCGTTGCACACGTTTTATAACCCCATAAATGCCCCTGCGGCAGGGTTTATGACCCCAATTGCGATAGATTCATCGCACTAAATCGCATAGAAAATCCAGGGTATGCCCCACTGATGCAATGGATTCATCGCAACATGTGTGGCACTACCTGTGTAAAAGGAATTCTGCCAACAGCATAAAATGCCTTTATTTTCTGTATAAAACTGATTTTCTCATGTGTAAATCAAAGATAATTTCATTTGAGCCTCTCTCCTAGATGAACAATGTTTTTCTGATCCCAACTGACATCTGTGCATTCACAGCTCTAGCCTGCCGTTTTTATAGCTTGATTTTTGATACTACACCTCCTTAGATCTGGGAACTGAGTTTTTTTTTAAAAGCTTGATAATTGGTGTGCCACATTCTCCTACTGTGAGATATATGAAGTACTTCATACCCGTGCGACGAATCCATCGCACATCATGAACATTTCAAGATGTGTGATGCGATGAATCCATCGCATCGCACACAATCGCACACGCGCGCATCCCCGGCCCCACAGGAGCGATTGTGTGCGATGCGACGGGCGGCGCCGTTTTTATGACCCTCGCCGCCTGTTTATGGCTTTTTATAGACTTGCGACAATCGCATCGCACCAGTGGGGCCGGGCCTTTAAGGGAAGTTAAGGTCTGTGGTGGAAGCCCCATCGACTTGGGGCAAACCCTGGCGGTCATAAACCCCGTGACTGTCGGAGTGCATTTTTTGACAGACAGAAACTTTCCCCGGAAACTTCCCGAGAGCCAAGTCGACCTACGATTCGCAACCTCGACGACATAAGGCGAACTCAGAAATGGCTGTCAAGATACGGCTACGCCATGTTGAGACTGTCGGGGTGATGGTGTAAACCTAGCATTATGTGAATGATTCTTTCTCATTGTGGATCACGAAATGAATTTCGTGAATGACGAAATAACTTTTGTGAAAGACGAAAATTATTTCGTAATGGACGAAATTTATTTTGTGGACGAAGTAAGTGCTTTGGGGAAAAAATATTTCGAACAATATTTTTGTCTTTTTAAAAGAATTATGGGGTTCTTAGATATAGCTTTCGTTGTGTATTTCGTTGACGAAACAGAGAAGGAAACCAATATTTGATGACCCAAAATATTTTTTGGGACGAAAGGTATAGTATATTACGAAAATATGGACGAAAGGGTTTGTCCAGAACGGCGCCCCATATTACTCGGGGCCCAATCCGAGCCTCATAGGACCACAAGATCGTTCTGAATTTTGCACACACTCAAAAGGATAAAGTTTGAGGCTATCCCCGAATTGCCAAATACTAAAATTGGGGCAGCTATTTTCTAATAATGGAATGTGGGAAATTCTAGAAAAAGGCGTCTTTTCTGGGTGTAACGTTAAAAATGAGCCAATAATATTAAGAATAAAATGCAGTCCTGCAAACCCGTTTCTATGATATATTTTTCTGCGGTTTTGGATAAAATTGCACCTGAAAATTGTTTTCATTTCCCGACCTATGTCCGTCATACATGTCGCTTTTCTGTACGAGTGGTGGTCTCTGGAATTCTCTCTCATAACAGTTCTTGATTGCTAAACACCTGATACAGACCAGTAACTTCACTAATTATCGCCAATGGCTATCATGGAACCAGATGCAAATCAACCATTCTGACACTCTCCTAGCTGAGATCCTATAACATACGTGCCTAAGCGGAGTGCAGAATCTGCTGGGAAACAACACCACGGTGACAACACTGACACCAACAACGTATTGTGGTTGACTGGCTGATTGCTAATCATGTAATCAAACAGGAAAAATACCTTTGTCTGTACACTAATTATACTCTTGATACTGTGGAAATGACCAATTTCTCTTGTTTTGGTGATAATTCTACCCATGTGATATGTATACATGGTGATTGTTGCACAAGCTGCAGAGAGGGTGATGGTTGATTTGCATGTGATGAGACATAAGGAGTGCAAGCAAGAACCATTTACCTGAGGTTCTTTGTGGGTGGCAACATTTTTCTGGGTGTTTTTTGTTTTTTTTAAGAGCAGTTCATTTCCATTCACATTTATTGATTACAATCATAGATGGGCGTACATTAAACTACCCAAACAAAATCGCACTCAATCGCATAGAATCCTTACAATGGATAATATCCTGTTTCTGTTTTATTACTTATAATTCACCTCGGCTAGGTGGTCTTCCATTACAGCAAAATCAAAGTTTACAGTAGGATGCTCAATTGAATCATTTGAGTTGAAGATACTATGAAGAGACGTCACGAGTTTGAGTATGAATTTATTTATGTCATGCATTTTGTTGGCTCCATAATTTCATGAGTCGAAGACGAGTGACATTACGGAGCCAACAAAATGAGTGACATAAAGAAACTCATACTCAAATGAGTGGCGTCTAGATTTTATCCTACCCCGTTTCCATATTTTTTCAGTATCAGAAAGTAGTGGCATAAACAACACTTTATGTCACACCCGTGACATAAAGAAATCCCATGTTAAGCCTAAGGAGTTTTTTATTAGGGGTAGGATAAAAAGGTATACATAGTACTTGGGTGCCTAATTGTAGAGACATGGCCAACTGCCCCGATATTTGGTGACTTTCCAACACGATTTTGATTTTGTTTCGGGAGGTCCATCGTAGACCATATCAGAGCCATAACGTAGTAGGTGGAAGCCGGGTTTTAGTCTGAGTCTCTGAGAGAATCAGAAAGTATGAGAAGTATTCATAAGGCCTGGCGTCCACCTACTACGATATGGCTCCGACATGGTCTACGATGCACCTCCTGATAAAAATATCGAAATCGCGTCGGAAGGTCACCTAATATTGGGGCAGTTGAACACGTTTCTGCGATTAGACACCGATTAAAAACCCCATACAATGCGTGGTGGATTGGCATGTCTAGACATATGTCTACGATTTTGCACCTTTCCGATATGTCTCCGATATTTGCTTTTTGTATCGGTGCCATGGCTCATTGTCTTCGTCAAAGATATACGGTAAAATTATTGTGCCATTGACAGAGGGATGTCTGTGATTAATAAATTCACCAAGTATTTTGGCTTACGAAGAGAGTAAGCCAGTTTCCGTAGTGGCGAATTTTTATCTAATCACGTGATCACATACCCCGTACGTCAGTGTGACGTACGAGTATTTACCCTACCCCTAATATAAAATCCCATAGGATTAACATTGCGTTTCCGTATGCCACGCTGACTGGCATACAGAGTTTTATATGCCACTAGTGGCATACAGAATTGTTATCACATAATATTCTAAAATCGAGGAGACGGGTAGGATAAAATCAAAACCTGGTTCGTTTTAATCCTGGAGTTTTGGCTCCGGACTTCACTCAGCTTCGCCTCATGAAGTCACTATGCCAAACTCCAGTCATGGCATACGGTGGCCAAGATAAAAACTCATCAAGTTCTACGATAGATTTCATTACGCCATGGGTAGTAGAGTAATTCGCTTCGTGAATTACTCTTTGGTCAAACGAGATGGATTGCGGGCCACGTTATTTTCATCAAGTGGGTTCCTTCTTTGATCTCACCCCAACGTTGATAAAATTGATGAAATAAATCACCCAATTAGCCATTGAGTATTGGATACACCACCTTTATGGCCGTGGAGTATGAGTTCCTAATGTTAAGCCTATGGAGAAAAATACCGGGGTGAGATAATTAGTAGAAACTGAAAGAGAGTTGGTAGTGTTAGTGTTTATTGCACGACGGGCAGGTCGTGTTTTACTGCGCGAGGGGTTAGCTGAGCGTAGTGAGAAGCAGACCTGACCGGAATGCGATAAACACTAAAACTACTGACTCGAGTTCTATCGTTGAACTGGATGAGTTTTGATCTTGGCCCCGTATGCCACGACTGGAGTTTGGCATAGTGATTTCACGAAGCGAAGCCGAGTGAAGTCCGGAGCCACAACTCCAGGATTGGAATGCAGTGGCCATGATAAAACAAATCAGGTTTTGATTTTATCCTACCCTGTCTCCTACTCCTGTCTCAATGTTAAGCCTTTGGGATTTTATATTAGGGGTAGGATAAAGTTAAGTATTTATCCTATCCAACCTCCAATAATTCAATTGTTACCCCCGTGCAATAAATAACACTTCACTGCACGCTCGCTCGAATACAGTGACCTAATGTTAAGCCTATGGCGTTTTTTACTAGGGGTAGGATAACTAATAGTATCGTAAGGGTATATAATGATAACATTTTCCGTTAACTGGTACTTATTCTGTCGAGATTGCCCTACATACACTAAGGTGCTAGTTATTAATGCCTACTTCACCTGTTATCACAACTGTTTAAAGTCTAGACACGGACATGTCAGCGGACCTAACGGATTACCCTCTCAATGGTCCACGGATAAACGTATAGCCCGCCCATTGTACCACGAGGATAATTCCCTGAAGCGGCCATTGACATACACATGGTCAATATTTAAAGCCATGATGGCGCCCCGAGTAGTGCATATTTAACACAAGTTGGGGATCTGTAGGACAAACACTACAAACAAACTCAACGACTAAATGCCTCCTTCAGGGATCAGTCTGAAACATGAGTTGTCTGAAGATGGCTAGACAATATTTCCCTAATTAATTATTCATTTTCCGATCACGCGATTTTTTTCGTCGTTAAGAAAGGAGTGTTGGTTCTATGGGTGGTTGAGGTATTTTGATGTCTCTAGATTACAAAGTTGATCTCACCCCTGGTATTTTTTTCTCCATAGACTTAACATTGGGAACTCGTATCAAACGCCCATTAGATATTTAGGAAAAATATCCAATGGGTGATTATGTCACAAATGATAGCCCATTAGTCAATGTGAAGGGTGAGATAGATTAAGAAACCCATTCATGTTTAGTGTCAGAGCTAGATCTCATCTCGTTCGAATCGCTACATAATTCACTCGGCTTCGCCTTGTGAATTACTGCGTGATTCAAACTCGATGAGATACGAGCTCAGACCCTAAACTCTCATAGGTTTCCTCTATAGTATCTGATGCTGTATATTTTCAATAAGAAATTATGGATTTCTGTTCAGTGTTATTCGGTAGGTGATATCGTGTTATTTATCTTTTCCCTGGTATTTTTTCCCGTAAACTCAATATTGGGAACTCGTACTCAACGCCCATTGAGTGTTGTAAAGCTGGGAACCCACAGCGCTTCCGACACACTTCAGAAAATTTAGTTTCGTACTCTGACGATCTATGAAACCGAATTTCTTAACATTCTGACAAGGTAATGATGCGGGAATTTTATTTACACCCATATCCTTAGTCATGTCGGATATCGCAACCAGTGGGTGCCCGATTTAAGAAAACGCAAAATCAAAAATTCTGAATTTACGCTAGTGTGACTGGATTGCGTATAAAAAGATACACTCATTAGGATTTCAAAGTAGATACACGATGCTTGCGTTTTAGTTCTTTGAAGGAAACCCAGGAAATGAAAATAGCTTGGTCCGTACTCTACCGAGTTTGAAAAACGAGGTGGAGTGCGGACCAAGTTATTTTCATCGAGGGGGTTTCTAATTTTATCTCACCCTGTATAACATCATTTATTGATAAAATTAATCACCCAATTAGTTATTGAGTATTGGGTACACAAACCTCACGGCCGTGGAGTACGAGTTCCTAATGTTAAGCCCATGGAGAAAAATACCGGGGTGAGATAATTTCTGATACGTCAAAGAAACGCAATTTTTTATATACCCATGCAGTATATTTGGTAATTACGTACTGCTGCTCCCTATGAAGTGTGAATTGTATACTGAACCCTGTGCAGTACGCAGTTATACTGCTCACGTTGAAATATCAGCAGTGTGTGGGCGTTCACGCTGACTTATCTTCTATGTCAATATACGGTAAGATTTTATTGATTTTGGGTATATAATAAATATAGAACGACCCACTATGCTTGTACATGCTACAAAACTCGATGGGAATTGATGCTATTTACAGAACTCGGCCTGGGGCCTCGTTCAGTAAAAACCAACAATTCCCCATCTCGTTTTGTAGCATGTTACTACGCGTCAACCGCGAGTGGTTTACAGATCCGCCTGTCCTCAAAACCATCGTTTGTTGCATTTATTATCCATCTTTTCGAACAAATCAAATCCAGTAATTGACATATTAAATGGTATAACATTAGGGACTATTTCTTTGCTCTGTAGCAAAAGGGACTATTTTCCCCATATACCATGGTTTTGAGGCCATATACCACAGATTGGAATCCGTATACCACAGTTATGGTATCTGACAGGTTTTATACAATGGGTCGTGGTTTACTGAGTCCCCATACATTTCTAATGGGGGCTTTGTATACGATGGATGATAACAAAGTTTCACCAGTGGAACTGAGGCATCATATTGATACTGAGTATGTGTGTGTGGTGGGTGGGAGGGGGCTCTGACCCTCTGACCCACACTGAGTCACAGGAACCACTGGTGACTGTGATCCTGAGTTCCAAAACAAATACACAAACTGACGCTTTGCTTATCGATTACTTTGCTTTATGATTTCATTCTCAGGTGCCTAGGCCTCCTTTATTGATAACTTCTAAGGAGATCTGTACACAAGTGTTGTTTTTTTTTCATTTGCAAAAAGAAACACAAGACCCAAGGTTATAGATAGATATCAGAATTAGTAGTATACATGTACATGTACATGTAGACCTATGAGAAGACCTATGAGTATCTGTTTTTAGAGCGTGCTTACACGCTCTATATACGTTGCCGATATTGCATATAAGGTTAGAGTGGTAACAGATAGACTTAAAAGCAAACTGCAAAAAAGATTATACCTTCACTATCTGCGTTATACTCATAACAGAGCAGGGTGCCAGTGTCTGAGGGTCTTAGAGGCATGCCTCAGGGAAGTAGAACCCTACAATTTAGACGAACCATTGTATTCAAGTACAGAATCTCAGCAGGATTTGTCTCAGACAAACACCCTGTGAGGTTCATGAATCCCATTGTGTTAATCCCACTTTACTGAAATCAAGAATTTTAAACAAAAAGTATTACTTTCAGTAAGTTGCATCACTCAGTAGAAATCACGCTGGAAATGTGAAACGTGCTACATATAATGATAAAATACTTTGGGCACTTCACGTTCTTCACCTTCATCTCCAAATGACTGTAGAACAAACTGAACTTACAGGGGACATAGACAAATTATTGCTAGTCAAAATCACATCTCTAGTGGGAAAAATCACATCGCTAGAGAGGAAGTTATATCTTTGGACAGGGGATTATGTCTTTATTTAGGAAATCACCTCTTTAGTAAGCAAATCATACTTTCAGTGAGGAAGTCATACCTGTAGGGATATTCTGGGGAAAATTACAAGAAATACAAGCTCTAATCTTAGGATTTCTGAAACACTTTAAGGTTTTCAAAGGAGAATATCGGGAAGCTGTCAAGTTAGTGGCAATAACTTAAAATTAATTTATGCGGATGAATGTATTCCACATTCCTGAATGATAGCTTCTGAGTCTCGAAGGACCACAGACGTTGATTTAAATTTCCCATTGAACTTCAAGCGAAAAATAGGAGGTCTTAAGAAAACAATTGTCGAATACAAAAGACTAAAAGGAAGTGAGGGAATGTTATCTTAACTGTCATCTATGGCCAGTTCTCTTTCCCATCACTATAAAAGCAAATCTTCGCCCCCTTTTATCCCCGGGATATAAAATCATAAGACACACACCTTAACCGTATTTGTGAAATTGCCGCCCAATTTCGGCAGCCTGTAATTTTCTCTGCTAAATGCGTCCGGAGCTAGGTCTATAATAGTTAGGCTGGGTCTATAATACTAAGGCGGGGTCTATATTTAGGCCGGGTCACTATAAAAGAGTCATAGCCAACGTTATGCCAAGTTTACACTCGGCTACGGTGGCCACGTATTGCCCAAATGCATTTCATCATTGCAAATGATCACAAAGCCATAAATTTGCGTTTACACTGAGCCCCCAGCGGCTACAGTTTAGGGACATTTTCGGGGTCCGTTTTGTCCATGGCTCCCTGTACGGCAGGCTGCGGTCAGTCCCTTGTGTTTTATCCACGGTTCCCTGTACGGCCACCTAAATTTGGTAACATTCCGTCATGTACCTCATGTTTTATCCACGGTTCCCTGTAAGGCCGCCTATATTCAGTCCTGTTATGTGATGTTTCTCACGTCTCATAAGGGCCCAGTATGTTTCTCATAAACACCGTGGCCTCCATGGCAAATTTTTTGTCATTTCAAAATTCTTTACAGGCAGCCACGGCAGCCGACATTTAAGGGCTCCGTGTTGTCCACCCTCCTTGTACCGCCAGCTGCGGTCAGTCACATCCCTCATATTTTGTCCATGGTTTCCTCTTTGGCTGCCTACATTTGGTCACATTTAGTCATGTTATGTGATGTCCATCACGTCTCATAAGGGCCCAGTATGTTTCTCATTAGCACCGTGGTCACCGGGGCATATCTTTTCAAAATTCTTTCCTGGCAGCCACAGTGGTCAGGGTGTGTCACGGTCTTTCATGTTTGTCCATCCCGTCCCCCTGAGTTGTGTCACGTCCCTCACGTTTGTGTCCACGGAGCCGTGTGGGACTCCACGGAGCACCAAAACGTGGCTGTCATGGCTGCCATGGCCCAGTGTAAACCTAGCATAAGGCGCATGAATGGTATTTGCACTGTGTTATAACATATCCTAGTTCTTTAACTTTATACTTTTCCTGCTGTTGCTAGAAAGGAGGAATCTTTATATGCAGAGGTGTTAGAGAATGTTCGCAGTTTGGAGGCATGAGTATTCACAGAACTATATATGTAAAGAGAACAAGAGAGGGAAGGACTGGGTGCTTTTATGGATGCCAGATCTACGCCATAATCCATTTTATCAGCTACCCAAATCACTTCTTCACATTCTCATCCTTATTGTCGCCAATGATTATCTTGAGAAAACTGTTGGACATTTTCTGAAGTTGAATCCACTGGCCTTGTCATTCCTAACAATATAGTTTCGAGTAATAGAAAAAGACTCTTTAGAGGTTAGAATAAAGTCCTCTTCATTCGAATACTTTTTTCTTTCTAGACTGAATCTTGAAGAAGTTCAATGGTGCCTCTCCAGGTCACTTTATCCAATATAGGGAACTATTCTTATTTGACAAGCAAAGTTCACTGTATATACCATAGCATATATTATATCACTGCATAGATAGTATAAGGAAATCAGTGGGGAAAAACCCAATGTTGGCCCTGGAGCCTACTGAAAATAGAATATTTTTATCCTAGTCCACCCCTCCAGAATAAACATGAAAACTTCAAACTTAAAAAGAAATCTGTATTTAATTACAGAACTATTGAACCTTTCATCTATGGCCAAAATGTCGGTTCTGTGAAGAAACCACCTTTAAACAAGATTAAGAAAGAAAATGATGAGTGTTTGGTCTGTGTCCCCATTCGCCATCGAGTTTTAAAATCGCAGGAATTTGAAAGAGGCGATGGTTGAGTGAATATTTATCTTAGTCTGGGCCTCGTTCCTCGAACTCGATATATCTTTACACACCTGAACAACCTGGAACTGATTTATTTCGGCAACCCTAACCCTGTCTCCATGTATTTTTTCTGTGGTTTTTTTTCAAGAGCACAACCCTTCTGTAACAGCCAGCAAATCTCCGTGAGAATATGAAGATATACGAGAAAGAAACATAAACCATACTGTTGTTATATAACATATATATATATATATTCTTATGCATTAACGCTTGCCTATATTTTCACCCACTTCACTTGAGTTTCAACCATTAAGACACCTGCCTCCATAACCATAGTCCATAACCTGATTTCTCCATGTTATAAATTGAAATCCCTATCCACATGTCTATATGATCCTATATTCTATCATAATTTCCCCAAATTAATCAAGAATGAGAACTAATGATAATATCAATCTCAATCCTTTGTATCGTAGATAAATCCTAGAGAGTGTAAAATCTACAGCTCCCCGCGCTGGTATACACTCCGCTCACTAATCCACTGCAGTGAGCCCTGAGGGACTCCGTATTTACCCCTCCACAGTAATCCCTGGTTAATTAGGGATAACCCAATACAGCGGAGATTATCTTTATTTGGCATGTGTGTTGAATGATTGACCAATTAATGATATAACAGCTCAGTATTTTCTGAAGCAATTAGTAGCGGTCAGGTCCGTGCTCGTTTGATACCACAGGGTCGTGGAATTTATATTATTATTTTTTTATTTTTTTTATTGACTGATTAGAGCAAATCAAGTAAGTTGAATCTGGGCCAAAGAGCACTGGAATATATAAAGGCTGAATACGGAATAACAAAAAGATGGGTGGCAACTTCCAAATTAGTTGAACACAGTCAGAATGTTTAGATAAGGATGAGTATTAGATGTAGTTTCATAAAAATGAATTAAACCCCGAAATTGCCATGTAAAAGGGTAAAACAATAGGACTATTTTCCTATATATCATGGCTTTGAGGCTGTATACCACCGATTTGAATCTGTATACCTTAGTTATGGTATCTGACATATATATGTTTTGTATAATGGGTCGTGGTTAGGTGAGTCCCCATACATTCTCAATGGAGACTTTGTATACGATGGATAATAAACCTCAACTATATTTATATGAGATTTTGAATAGATAATTCAGCTATTAAATTACAGGTATCATAAAGATGTCACCTTGGGGTAGCTCAATACTTGTCTTTTGATAACTGTGATTGGTGTTTTTACCATTGATGGAGAAATGATTTTATTTTCCATCAATTAAAGTCTCCATTGAAAATGTATGAAGCCACAGTAAACCACGACCCATTGTTTCTATCAGAAAAAACAACAACTATAGATTACGGGTGATTATGGCCTCAAAACCATCGATTACGGGAAATAGTCCTTCTGTTCTGGAGAGAGGAAAAATAGTCCCCAATGATTTACCCTACATATAGGAATTCGCGGTTTTGATTTATTGGAAAAGATGGAAAATGAATACAACAAACGAAGAAAGGGAAGACGAATAAAGCAAATGATGGTTTAATGAGCAGGCAGCTGTAGAAAGGATTCTTTGTAATAGACTCGCTAATGCTCGTTTATTACTACGCGTCAACTGCTCCTGGTTTACGGCTGCCTGGCCACGGAATAATCGATTATTGTCATCTGTGGGATGTTTGATATGCGAAGTGCATATGGAAGTCTATCTTAAAGACGGGCAGGTCATGTTTTTATCATCAAATAGCTGTCCTTCGTTTGATAACTGAGTATGGTTTTGCCAATGATGAAGCCATTATTGTCGTCTTTAGCCCATTTTCTATTTACTGATATTTGGCACCGATTAATTTTTCAGAAGCCACCAAACTGACATTCTAGCATTTGTTATCCCCAAAAGAAGAGAAATTGTTAAATGGACATAGAAAATCCGCCAGAGACACAACTGATCCATGTACCAATTATGGGTATTTTTGTAACATCTCGCATACAATAAGATTGGATTGCATCTTAATCTTAATTGTAATGGTATTTTATTTATTTCTATATTGGCTGAATGCCTATAAGATATATAACACATTGTAACTTCCTGTCGTAAAACACAGTGTTGAATAAGATATGGATTCAATTTCCTGTGTTGATTAAAATCTTATCTGTTTAGACTCCAAATTCTATTCTGATAAAGGATACTGTTGATACAATGAATAAAACCTGATCATAACACACACATTTCCCACAATAGAATCTAACAATGGTTCCGAACTATAATACATTCTCCAACAAAGCAACCATATCGACCCCCACTGGTACAATACGGTACATTAAATATTCTCAGGTGGCTTTCAGAGTGTTGATAGAATTACAAAGTAGATATTAGGTGTCATTTGTAACCAGTGAATAGCAGACTGTGCCTGGGGGAGTTGTCTTTCTGTTTGTCTCTGTGGTGTTGTCTATAAAACGTTTATTTTGACGGTCGGCCTCATACAGTGCTTGGAGAAGAATGAAACTTGAGGCTTTGTTTTGTGATTCGTCGTTTCTTGCATTGCTTTGTAGTTCCTGATTTATGAGATGTGTTGTGTTACGTAGGGTTTGTCATTTTACAAAAGCATGCTTACCACAACATTGTAAATATATTGTGTTTTTCATAAGCTTTGAATATATTATAAGGTATGAAGTCATGGCATGTAAATGCACTTTTTTTTCTTTTTTTTTTGGGGTGGGGGGGGGGCAGCCTTCATTGCTTTTACAATTACACTGACCTCTTAGAACCACACTCACAGATCTAGCTTCCCCTAGTGGTTAATATCCATTACATTGTGTGTAAACCACCAGTAGACCACCAGTAATACATTAGTAAACCACCATTATTTAAACTCTTGATCGAGATCGCACAATGCACACTGCAAATGGAAGACCTGTACTTCTACAGAATTTGGAAATGGATGAATTAATAAAAAAGCTACCAGTATACCACCAGCAGAACCCCCATTGAACCACCAATACAATAATTGACTGGACAGGAGACTAGATGGTATATACAATGATCAATAACAATAACAGTGGGTAAGTTTCCTCCCGATAAATAGGTTTATCCTACCCCTAATAAAAAACTCCATAGGCTTAACATTGGGTCACTGTATTCGGTCTGGAGTTCAGAAAAATGAAAAATATCGCTCTAGTGGGATACACTTGACAAATGACGTCATCTGTTAATGTAGATGTAATTTAGACGGGCGGGGTAGGATAAATTCTAAACCAAACTCGAGTTAGTCGTGTTATTGTTCATCGCACTCCGGCAAGATCGCGTATTACCGCTCTCGGCTTACCCTCGCGCAGTAATATGCGATCTTGCCGTTGTGCGATAAACAACAACACGACTAACTCTTGTTTGGTTTCTCCATAATATTTACAGTATATAAGTCCATAATTGATATCAGATTAATAAGATTACTTATTACCATATAGTACATATTAACATACCTATGGACCTATCAATGACCATATAGAGCAAAGAAATAGTTCCTATTGTTATACCAGTTGATATGGCAATTACTGGGTTTAATTTATTCGAAAAGATGGATAATAAATACAACAGACGATGATTTTGTGAACAGGCGGTTCTGTAAACCACTCGAGGTTGACGTCGTAATAAACGAGCGCTAGCGAGTGTATTACTATGCGTCAACCACTCGTGCTTTACGGCCACCTCTCCACGAAACCATCCATTATTATCTATGTAAACCACCAGTAGAAGGAGAATAATCACAGATAATAACGCCACGCCCTCTACCGGCTCCCGGCGGAACCACCGCCACGCCGAGGGCGACCTCTGGCGAGACGCTGACTCTAATGAACGCCGCAGACTGCGTGCGCACGCAAGGCCGTGACCGGAAGTCACGTGACAGACAGAGGGGAGCGGACAGATGGGGCGGTGACTGGGGTCGGGAGGGTGACAATATTTACCTGCGGTTCTGTTGACTTTTACACCGGTCACGATTTTAGAAGTCTGCTTTTGGCCCAGTCGGTTAAGGTCAGTGACCTATGTGAGGCCGCAGAAGCCGCGCTGGTGTCGCCATCTGTAGTGGCAAGCGTGTCTTTTATTTTTTTGTTTTAAAGGAGAATTCATTTCACTTTTTAGTATACTTCTAGATATAGATACATTGCGCCTGAACATCATAGATACTGCACCCATATAACAATGGGTAGTATTTTCAAGTTTGTCCATAGGTATATGATATCATTATCTATCTCACCCCTGGAATAAATGTCCATAGGCTTAATACTGTGAACTCGTTCACCATGCCCCTACAATTATTGCAGTCCGTTCTCCATGGTCTATATTCTTTGCGTTGTCCATTCTTTGAGTGTGTACAGGGGTGAGATAAATACAGAAAAGGCAACTCATTTTGGTCAAAGTTGTTGTTCTCCAACTCGTTTGAACACTACGTGATATTCACTCAGCTGCCGCCTTGTTCATATCACTCCGCACCAAACTTGTGGAGAACGACGACTTTGACCAAAACTTGTTGGTTTCTTCTTTAATACCTCTGGCCGAACATACATGAAATACTACTAGTGATGCAGTATAAATATTATTCGGGCGCACTGAGCCCGCACTGAATATTCGGTGTGCCGATAGTGAATGCCTCAGGTCATATTTATGACATTAAAATGGCCGTCCCTTTGGGTTCATTAACCACGTTTTCTCTTATTATTACATACCTATGGCCGAACGTCTATGAAATACTACCCGCTACTAGGGGTACAGTATAAATAATGTTCGGGCTCACTGAGCCCATAGTGAATATTCGGGTGCACTGTACCAATAGTGAATGCATGTACATATAATAAATATATAAAATGCCGTTTTTTCTTGAAATTTAGGCATGTAACAATAAGAAAACGTAGTGACTGAGTACGTAGGGATGCCATTCTCAGCTTTTTGATGCCATAAATACGTACCTCTGCCTGCAGCATCGGGACGTATTTATAGCATCAAAAGACCTCGAATGGCCATCCCTTTGGGTTCAGTAACCACGTTTTCTCTTAATACAGAAATCTGCACATGCTTACGGCACAAGCCATCTACGGACAGATCCTCCCTGCCCAGGGCCCCGTTGCTCCAGGTTTACGATAGAGTTGCGGATCCCAGAATAGCGATCCGAGGGGCTAAACGTTGCTCCAGAAATTTTGCGGATCGTGTCGTAATCGCATAGGCGCATCGCCGCGTAAAATACGGCTATTAGCGATACTTTTTACGCGACCCTCACACCAGGGCGGATCGTCTGCGGATCGCAATACTTTGGTTAAAGATGGCTTTGTCTGAGATTCTGAATAACGATAGGTGGTGGCACTACGATCCCCTGCCCCTTGTTCTTCTACCTATAGAAAATGGCGATCCACACCAACAGGTGTCAGTTCAGTTTTAACTCTGGTGCCATCTGTATTTAATTTTAAAAAACTAATTAATCTTCCCCTGTCTCATTCAATATGTGCCCCTGAATAGTTGTATCATAATCGCATCGCAAAAATTAGCGATTCCGCAGAACTATAGCGATACGATCCAATATTACTGGAGCAACGCTTTTTTAATCGGATCATTAAAGTAATCGTAAAAATAAAATTACGATCCGCTTATATCTAGCGATACCCCAAAAACAGGAGCAACGGGGCCCTGAGGGCACCACTAGCCACCCCCATGAGGCACGACCCCATCAGGTGCCCCCGTTAAACACCCCCTAAACGATGACCAGCGGGTCGGCCACCAGAGGCAGCACCTTTGTGTCGGGGTGACGGGTGTGGGGGTGTAAATGATGACAGGTCATGCCAACTCACTCCCCTTGATGTCGGAAGGACATGACATGGCTTCGGCTGCGGGCTGACTCAGTGGCAGGGGTGGGGGAGGGAATCCCTCTCTGGGAATTTCTCAAAGGCTATATGCTTTATTAGTCACCTAATACAAAGTGTCCATAGAAATACCCTGTATACCTGGACAACCGCAAACAATATACAAAAATTGCTGAAGTAGGATCAGGGTATGCAGATGTAGATTACGGTGTGCCCCAGGGCTCTGTCCTGGGGCCGCTTTTGTTTGTGTATTATATTAATGATATAGCTAACATAATGATAAACGGAAAGTTTCTTTTGTATGCGGACGATTTAGCTATTTTTGTTACCGGTAAAGAGAATAAAGAGATTGCAGCAATACTTCAGGCAGAACTGGATAGACTGATGGATTGGTGTGAGTTGAACCTATTATCGGTTAATACAAAAAAAAACAAGGTATGCTGGTATCTATCACCCAATAAAAAGAAGAAAGTTATGGGTAGAGATAAGGTAGATATTTTCTGCAGACTAACAAAGCTTGAAGTAGTGGATTCATACTGCTATCTAGGAATAGAGATTGATACAGCCCTTAATTTTGATAAACAGGTCAGAAACATAACTAAAAAAGTGACCCATAAGCTATTTCAGTTCAATAGGGTACGTCACCTAATGACAAAGGCAGTTGCCATAAAATTCTATCGACAGGCTATATTGCCTGTGTTTGATTACTCGTCTGTTTTTATTGACGGAGCAACAAAGAAGAATGTGTTGAAACTTCAGCGTCTCCAAAACAGGGCGTTACGTATTTGCTTGAAAGATTGTGAAATGACCCTAATAGTAGAACAGCTACACCGCGAAGTGAACATACCAATGCTATGGCAGAGACGAACAGAACTGCTCATGGGCTATATGAGAAAGGTATATATAGGGGTATATGGTGATATTGAAATAAGAGATAGTCCAAAAAATACCAGTGGAAGAAAACTAAGATCACTAAACCAGTATTTATTTAAAATGATAAGGCCCCGTAGTGAGTTTCTAAAAAAGTCGCCTACATATAGGGGGAAGTCGGCATGGAACATGCTGCCTACAGAGTTGAAGGCGATACCGGGAAAAGCTGCTTTTAAAAGGGCTCTAAAAGTCCTAGTTGCTGAGAGTGTGGAAATAACATCATAAACAGCGAATATTTTACTTACATCAGTAATATTCAGAGACTATCCAGTATAATGAACAAGATTAAGGTAATAGTGTATCTGACTATAACCATGTGTCGTTGTATATCAGTTAAACCTATAGTTTATTACTGAATTGCTGAAATGTCAATCCATCATGAATAGCATGTTTTACTGTACTGATTGATTACTTAATCATAAATTACATTTTCCATCTTCATACCACATATATCACAACTACTCAATACAATATCAACTTACTTTTTGAACTTGATTGTATGGAAACCACTTGTAAGAAACGACATGATCTTGTGTGCACGATGGAAGACCGCCTATAACTAAGGCGAATCGATTGCAATAAAAAAAATTAAAAAAACACATTGGGAGTGTGTATGGACATACCCAGAGCATACAGATATATCCAGCTAATACGAAGGGTCCATAGAAAACACATAGGGAGTGTGTATGGACATACCCGGAGCATACAGATATATCCACCTGATACAAAATGTCCATAGAAAACACATAGGAGTGTGTATCAACATACCCGGAGCATACGGATATATCCACCTAATACAAACTGTCCATACAAAACACATAGGGAGCGTGTATGTAGATACACGGAACATACAGATATATACACCTAATACAAAATGCCTATAGAAAACACATAGGAAGCTTGTATCTACATTTATCTTGCCCCTGATATTTTTTTCTCCATAGACTTAATATTGGGAACTCGTATCTAACGCCCATTAGATATTTAGGAAAAATATCCACTGGGTGATTTTGTCACAAATGATAGCCCACTAGTCAATGTTAAGGGTGAGAAATTCAGAAACCCATTCAAGTTTAGTGTCAGAGCTCGATCCTAGTTCACTTATCTACGTTTACCCCGTGGCTTCGACTTGTGAATCACTACGTGATTCATACCCCTCATAGGTTTCCTCTAAAATCTGGAGCATACAGATGTATCCACCTAATACTAAGTGTCCATAGAAAACACATGGGGAGTGTGTATCACAATACCCAGAGCATACAGATGTATCCACCTAATACAAAGTGTCCATAGAAAACACATAGGGAGTGTGTATCTACATACCAGGAGCATACAGATATATCCACCTAATACAAAGTGTCCTTAGAAAACACATAGGGAGCATGTATCTACATACCCGGGGCATACAGATATATCCACCTAATGCATATTGTCCATAGAAAACACATGGGCAGCGTGTATCACTATACCTGGAACATACAGATACATGTATATCCATCTAATATGAAGCGTCCATAGAAAACACATAGGGAGTGTGTATGGACATACCCGGGGCATACAGATATATATCCACCTAATACAAATTGTCCATTGAAAACACATAGGAGTGTGTATCAACATACTCGGAGAATATGTATATATCCACCTAATACAAAGTGCCCATAGGAAACATATAGGGAGCATGTATCTACATACCTGGACAATACAGATATGTTGTATGATCCGGGTAGCAAAAGCCGGTGCATTGCACTCAGATTTTACGTCAACTCCTCAGAGCATACGGCCGCCTGTATCTAAAACCTGTCAATATTGTGTATTCGGATTTCCACCCCTCTTTACGCAACGAGAAAAATCTGGCGGCTCGTAAGAAACTGGAGTATTTCTCACAGTCTTTAGGCTGGTTTTCTTTCTTATTAAGATTCTCACTCAACTTAATAAGGAAAAAAACCAGTAACTATTTGATGATAGAGAATTGTCCTTTTTCACGAACCCCAAGCCACTGTCTAAAGATGGCGAAGACACAACCCTCTTTTATTTCTCACAGGCTCTATGCTTTATTCTTTATTACCAGATTCCCCGCCGTTCTATGCAGTGAGAAAAAAGTGATGCAAGTGAGTGGGAAGCTTTTTTTATCTCTACGTCTCTAAGACAAATATTTTAAGAAATCTCACAGCTAAGAGACGAGTGAGAAAAGATCTACATATAGAGAAAAAGAGCCATAGAAAGGTTAAGAGAGGGGTGCTCTGACAGGGTGCGTGTGAATCAGAAAGGTGTAGTGTGTGTGTGTTGGGGGGGGGGACTGGGGTGTGGTGTATGTGAGGGACTGGGGTGTGGTGTGTGTGTGTGTGTGTGTGTGTGTGACTGGGGTGTGGGGGAGGGTGGTAGACGGAGTAGCCACCTGTACCCGTTGATGGAGTGGTGAGAATATTAATATGGCACCTGGGAGTTATATATTTAGGACATGTGGTATTCGCCCTCTGAGTAAATACTCATCGTGTATTGATTACTCTCCCCCAATCTGGGGTCGTCGGCTTGCTACGGGAGTGGTAATTGCAGGTTGTGAGAGAAAAGGCGTTGTATTCAGAGCATGTTGTGTGACTGTATCAAGGTGAGAGAATGACACATTTCCAATACACCTTATGCCCCAGTCACACTGGCGTAAATTTCGGCGTTTCTTCTACGTATTTAAATTGGTGGGGAGTACGTATTAGCTACGGATTTGGAACGCATTTGTTTGCTTTCCTTCATGCCCCAGTCACACTGGCGTAGAATTTGGCGTTTCTTCTACGTATTTGAATTGATGGGGACCACGTATTAGCTACGGATTTGGAACGGATTTAGAACGTATTGTTTGCTTTGCTTTAACGTTTTAGAACGCTTCTCAACGTTCATCAACGCTTCTTTACACTTTTGTACGTATTGTGGCGTTTTTCGGCGCATGCCGACTTTCATTTACGTATCTCCGCGTTTTCCCGCGCATCGCCGCGCATTTGTAAATTTCAAAATGCGTAGAAGAACGTAGAGGTGCGTACACGGAAAAATGCCGTTTTTTTACGCCAGTGTGACTGGGGCATGATCACCATGAATTGAATGCTCTCTGAGTTACTGAAGTGTAGAGCAGTCATCTAAGATTACATTGTTTTCTTACCCACCTAATACGGAGTCTCCATGCTAAGCCTATGGAGCCTACAGATCGCTACTGAGTAGAATACGGACCTCCGGAATCTTCTAGGAGAATACAGCTTTTTGGGCCACCTAACGGGCATTATGGGAATTAATTATGGGAATATATAACCAATGCATGGCGCTTGGGTCGAACTTTTTATTGTTTACAAGATTTTTTTCCTAATAATTAGTCAAAAGGTGAGTAATAAATACAACATTACCATGATTTTCGATCTGTGTGGCCATATTCTCCTTGTAGTTGACACTACGTAATACTCCTCGCTATCGCTCTGAGGTTTACTATGCGTCAACTACGCGGAGAATACGGCCACTCAGATCCAAATCATGGTAATATTGTGTATTTATTGCCCACCTAATGCATTCTCCATTCTAAGCCTAGGGAGCCTACAGATCGCTACTGAGTATGAGAATTAGTACTGAGAATGACTAACTCTAAGAGCGCAATATGTTTGAATTACCAGTGTATAAAATTCCCAGAGAAAGTGCAGCCATTGCATCGTATTCCAGCTACAATTTGGGATGTCATACATGCATATCACCTGAATGATGCTTTAGATATACCTTAGATGTCACAGGGACACCGAAACTGGATACACAATAATACTTTGGCAGGCCTAGTTATCATATGTTTATCTTTTTCCTAATTTAAACCTAAATAATCATCAACTATGAAGTCTAGATACTTGTAATGCAATATCCAAGTTTGCTCTAGCGGTCTAATTTTTTTTAAATCAACACTCCTGTAATCACACCCAGCGTTCACACTCTAGGTGTGATTGCTGTATGTCTCAATAGTCATGTGGCCAGACTCGGCCGTTTTTGTCCAAACGACGGCCTAAAGCCTATAAGACAGCGACACGACCATTGTGCCCGATTACACCTTTGCCCAACGAATGTGTCGGGTCGGTTAGAATCGGGTCGCTGTATGCACTTCACAGACCTGATTTTGATCATGTCAGGCATTACTTGCCTTGGGGTAATGACCGACTCTCCCCAACCTTAATCACGTCACTGTACGCACTTCACCAATGTTATCGATTCTGATAAGGCTGTTTGAACAGCGATGCTATCAACCCCAATTCCGATTTGCAAGTATCGATGTGTAGGGGAGACAGAGGCGATGATGAATCTGAAAAATGTTTCCAAATATCTAATTGGATCCAAAGTTATTAAACTTTAAATCATTTTCTATGAATCCACACCAGCGGCTCGTGGCTCACCCTGGCTCGGCTCCCAGCGGCTCACTTTGATCTCAATTGGGTCGCTGTACAAGGTCATAAATTGGAGAGGTGTGATGGGCAATCGTCATTGAGGGTATAAGAGAGCGACATTCTTGTTCCCGATTTTAATCGGTGATCGGATCGGTGAGAAATCCCTGATAAATGGCCCTAATGGCGAATCACCTGCATGCAGTGTCAAGTTGAGTATACAGTGTTTAATGTTATGTTATGTTATATTGAGAACAAACAAACTAAAGAAGTATCAAAATGTCAAACACATGACCATATCAAAGATATTACTCGTAAAAGCATGAAGGTCGGAAATGTAAATGTATTGTATTGTATAGACTCGTTAAAGTATTGAGACTAGCTTACCATTTCATCTCATCAACATCACCTATATCAACTAATGGTAATACTGCTTATTAATATTATTATTATCAATAATAGTAATATTACCTTAGTTCTATATGGCTAGACTGATGCTTGTTTGAAGAGTCTCCTGCTATTTTGTTTGGTTTGATTTTACGTCCAGTCAACCATTATAGGTCCTTTCCAGACTTTCCCAAGGTTCTTTTACACCGCTAGGGTGGTGATCGAATCTATGTGATTAATTCAGGGAGAAATCTCACCCCTACACATTTACCGAGGTGACAGTTCTTTTACTTCCCACACCACATAGAGTCGACATGGTATGAGAAGGATGGCCTTTGTTATAGCAGTAAATCTACCACTTCTGGGGGTGGGACTCGAACCCACAAGGTCTTACAACCTTGGGGTTACAAGTCCGGTGCTCTAACCACTGAGCTAACTCCCCGTCCCCGAGTCTCGTGCTGATGCCACCTGAACGGTAGGCTCATTGAAAACTAAATGTTTATTTGAATGTGCCTAATAAAAAAAGTAAAAAATCTGTGGAAAATGTCGCTGCCTTATGGGCTTAACTAAGCAACTCCCCGTTAGGTGGCGTTGAATGGAAACGCCTGTATTGTTCAGCGGGTGTTTGCGCCCACCCTCCCGGCAGGACCACCCGATACCGTGTCAGGTCGTCACGATGAAGTCATGCACTTCTACCATCAGCACTCATTAATTAACTAATGCTCCCTCCCTTAGCCATAATTGTGGTCATGAAAATTAAGAAGATCCCTACAAATGTCCCTCCTCGAAAACCACCAGCTTATACAGATACAGAGTCATTGTTAGTTCATGAAGCAGTCGATCATCCGTCCGGTAAGAGTAATGACTCAGAATAAACTTTTCTGTTGGAACGAATGGATTTATCGTAGCAGTGGACCCTGTGTCCCAGGAACAAGACAAATATTTCGAGCCAGAAATTGGATCCTTAGATTAGATTTCGCTCAGTAAGTGACAATGTCCCTTGGAAAAGTAATAATATTTCGCTGAGATTTGCATCGGCTCACCTCTTATTTCGTTGCATGTGTCGTTACCGTGGTCACCTTTTTATTCCCGCAAAACCTGTTCTGACACATTGCGACACACTCCCGATAGGCCTAAGATTCTGAAATTTCTATCGTAGCAAGATCGTAATACTTTTGGAGTGTGTCGGAGTTTCGTGAGCTCGGTCATGAACATAGTCCTGCCCAGAAATCGGCTATGAAGGCAAGGTCCTGTTTTTCATGCGAAATGGAGATCGGCCGATTGTTGGGTTCTTATTTCATTCCATGAACGATTATTTGTACCTGGAGACATTTCCTCGGTGAGTTGCTGGTGTCATATTGCGTTATGTTGGAGTCAGAAATCGTTGAACCATAATTTTTATCCTCGTCTGCACTTGCAAATAATTCAGGAAAACAGTGTCAAATAATCGGTAGGTGGTACTAATTTCAATAAGCTGGAAATCGGCGAGTGGAAACCCCACATGGCCCTGCGTTTACATTGGACAATTAAAAACGTGAAGTCTATAGTCGTTAGTTAGTGGCAATGTCCCTGCAAAAGTCGTCGAGCTCAGGTGTACCCGAGAGTTTACACTGATGACTATTAGTTTTCACAGAACCGCGGCCTATCTAGACGACTAATTCAAGCCCACTCGAAAGCAGGGCGTCAGAGCATGGCGAATAGTCGTCAGGTGGTGCCGAATTGAGTGATCTGACGCAATCAGACAAACTGCAGTCGCCACACGGTTGGTGTTTACATTAGACAATATCTATCATTTTACTGCTGAAAGTCGTCAGGAGGTGCAAAATGCCAGAATCACCAACGATAATCGTTTAGTGTATACCCCATATAAGAGTAAAGCCTGATACACATCTACTGATTCAGGATTGAACGATTAGTTCCCAAATCGTATAGGAGTCGGTGAACTTGTCCCAGGTGAATTACGTAATACCTCGGCCCATGTTGGCCACCCAATCAAGTACCATTTACTAACGTTCCGTTGTCGGCAACTAGATTTATCAGCATGTTGATAAACTTTTGGCCACCGATTTAGGAACGTAGAAATCACAATTTGTTGGCGACAAAATAACATCTGAAGGAGGTGCTTCACTAATCCCTGCCTGACCCTTGCCTAGCTGTCCTACATCTCCGTTAGAATGCCTCGCCTGAGACAATTTACCGTCCGTTTGTCGCTGACAGAGGTAAATAAATGTTCTGAAATCGGTAGATGTGCATTGGGCTTTACCTGCTCTTCCTAATCATCAAACATGAATGTTATCATCATACAGGAAAGTACTCATCAGTGCATTGTTGCCCTAGAGATTACCAGAATAACAAATTAAGCTCCATTATCTCTAAAACCAGGTTATCTATAAGGAAGAGGGAAATCTGATTTATTGGTGTGTAGATGGAGGTCTTTGTGGTGGTGTGGGTGAAAGCTGGGCTTGTGGTTTGTGGGCGGTACAACAGTGGCGGGGGATGAAAGGAAGATGCCAATCAATGATGATTGATCCACACAGACCATCTGATACCTGATGGACAAGGTAGGCTGTCTCTGGCTGGGGAGGCTCCCTACGAACCCCATCATCTGTGCTAAAATGAATGAGTTTTACTTTTTGTAGGTTTTGGTAAAGGGAGTGTTCTATTAAGAAGGAACTGCAGTGAGAGCAATATATACTGAAAAGGGTCCTGTAGATGGTTATACTATTTTCTTCTGAGATGTATCAGAAAATACATCTCAGAAGAAAATAGTATTTATATAGAACGTCCTGACCATGCTGTACAATTCACGGAACGAGATGGTAATTTACGGTTTGTACGGACCGAGGCATTTATGCCGAGTTCCGTACAAACGGTAAATTATCATCGAGTTCCGTGAATTGTACAAGCATGGTTGGACGTTATATATTTACTGTATACCCGAAATTTTAAAAAAAATCAATTTCATTTGGCTTAACAACCAATTTTTTAATAAACGTGTATGGCAAGGTGGTCCGTATTTTAGTGTACGGACCGCTGGTCCGTACAGTATTTTTACGTCATATGCCGAAACGGTGCGTATTTACAGTATATACGGCATGGGTATATAGTAAAACCATCTACAGGACTCTTATTGCACCCTTGTTTGACTATAGCAGTATGTTTGTAGAAGGTGCCACCCAGAAACAACTTTCAAAGCTCCAACTACTTCAAAACAGGGGACTACGGGTATGCACCAAAACCTCTCTCTCTTTTGCAGACATGTAAATATCCGTTTTGGATGGTATAATCAGTAGTGCAATTCCTATCATCCTCATCTCATCTCTAATTTTAGGGCGTCTTTGTATGTATACTATGTAAAAGATGGTCTTTGTAAATGTCGACCTTGTCTAAGTTGTATAACTACAACGAAAACCTGCCATTGGCAGATTGTAGTCTTTCCTGAACAAAAAAAATATACGCCATGAATTTTGGTTGAGGAGTTATCTTACGAGGCAAAGCCGAGTGCGATTACATAGCAAACATACCTAAATGAACGGTATATTTTCTGGAGCTATGTATGGATAGAGTGCGATTAAGATTTTATCTCATCCTTATCATTAATTGGCCACCATTTGGGACATAACCACGCATTGAGTATTCTTTCTAAATACTCCATGGGCGTTGAGTACGGGTAAATGCGTGTCTCTGGTCACTGTGGTACTGTTATGATTGTGTGTCATGCTACATGTGGTGTGTCATTTTAGTACTTAATCCTTTAACCACCGCACGCCTAAAACGAATCGGTAAATGTACCGCCGCGCCACCTGCCGCGTTCCTATGTATTACTATATACCCATGCCGTATATACTGTAAATACGCACCGTTTTGGCATATGACGTAAAAATATTGTACGGACCACTGGTCCGTGCACTAAAATACGGACCACCTAGCCATACACATTTATTAAAATTTTATGTTGTTGAGAAAAATGAAATTGATTTTTTTTAAAATTTCGGGTATATAGTAAATATATAACGTCCAACCATGCTTGTACAAGTCACAGAACTCGATGCTAATTTACCGTTTGTACGGAACTTGGCGTAAACGCCTCGGTCCGTACAAGTGGTAAATTAGCATCTCGTTCTGTGACTTGTACAGCATGGTCAGGACGTTCTATATAATTACCACTGCAGGCTTCTACCAGATGTACCCCTGAAACGCCGGCCCAACTTGTCCATAGGCCTGACTTGATCTGTGCATTACTTTTGGTTTCTCAGATTTCTACTTGCAATTCAACATCTCCAAGGCACTATATAGACTCAAAACACACAAATGCATTTTTTTTAAACTGTTTTAGTTACATGTTGAAATTTTCTTAACCCTTTTGTGCTTAAATCAACTGAAAAATGAATTTTAAAAAAATCTGATTTATGATGCCTCAAGGTTCGCACGGGAATGCCTGGAGGCATCATGCGGCGGTGAAAGGGTTGATTGGGATAATATCACTTAACTCAAATGTATTGTTCGATGTTCGGCTCAAAGGCTGTAGGCGATAAAGAAAAAATAAGTCAATCACATAAAGAAGGATTGTATATTAAAAGCCCCAAAACAATCAGTGAAGACTGTCGACCTAAACTATATGGACTGAAATATCTCACAAGAAAAAGGACATAATCTACCAGTATACGAAACGGTCAAAAACATCCTGATGTAATCTATTTAGTGAAAATTAGAACACATTTTAGTTCTAGACTTTCAAAGATGTTATGAGCGATTTTAGGACTTATCCTACATAAACCATAGATGGCGACTACATCGAGTTTCTGATGATTAGAAATAGCTGGGTGCAATAACTATGAGATGTTTTCATATCAAGTCCAAGGTGGGTAATAAATACAACATTACCATGACTTTGATGTGCTTCGTCGTATTCTCCTTGTATTTATCACCACGCAATACACCTCGCTCTCGCTCGGATATTACTACGTGTCAACTACGCAGAGAATACAATGAAGTAGATCCATGGTAACCTTGTGCATAGATTGATACTGGCACAGGTGTGAGGGGAGGGGGGAGGGGGTTACATAGAAACAAACAGGCCGCCCGTTCACCCTGTTATTACTGAGTGTGCCCGCTGATGATGCCTCCAGGCAGCACATGGTCAAAAACAGGAGGATGCTTCCAGGTGTCAGTGACAACAAAGTGGTCATTCTAATAACTAGAGACATCACTTATTAATCCTGATGAGATCTTGTCAGAAAACGAAACGATAATTCTGAAACATTAATGCATCACATTGTATCAGTCACTGTGGATACATAAGGAGATGAGGTGAGCAATATGTTTGATTCTGTATTGGTATTGTTTGTATGACATGAGATAATGGCAGATTTACTTTAAATGGCTTACTTTCTACTTTACCGAATCATGCTATTTCAACTGTTTCCAGTAAGTGATGCTCATTTTGTGCCATGATCACTTGAAGAAAAGATGTGAAGTGTAGAGGGTATTTTATCATTATTTGTAGCACTTTCCATGTCTCCAGTGTTAAAACTACAGTAGAAACCCGCAAAACTCCGTTACAGGCCAAAATCTATGCTTACGCTGGTTGTCAGCTTACATAGGGTTAGGTTAAACATCTAATAGAGAGATCTCTTCCGAGCAAAGGTGTCCGTTAACATGGGGTGTCCATTAGTTCTTAAGTATTGTGCATGTTCACTGACGTCACTTCCTGAAAGGTAAATTGGCTAAGTGGAAATTCCCACATTAGGGAGAGAAGTATTGCAAATAAAATCAAAGACAATGCCTTATATTTTGCACACATATTTAAGACAGATTTTGAATTTTACCAGTAAGTGAAATTCATTTTCTATCACAGTCGCTCAGAGGTAGAATGTGAAGTGTACCAATGTTTTATTGATATTCATAGCACTAGTTATTTTCCAAGTGTAAAATGCACTGTGCATGAAGTTATGTTTACATGGCCATTGATGTCAAGTAGTATCGTGGTCAAGTGAAAAATTCCTCCATTTAAACAACCCTAATCATGTACCATATGTTGAAGACTGAACAGCCTTTAAAGGGGGCGTCCACCAACCACAACAAGGCTACGACAATGGCTTTCCGACAAGGTCCATGACAGACCTACGATTGGAAGGCTTGTCGTAGCCTTGTCGTGGTTGGTGGACCCTAGTTCTCGACAAGAGTCTACAACAAGGCCACGACAGGCTGCGACTGGAAGCTTGTCGGGGGCCTGTCGGGGGCCTTCCGAACATTCGAACATTCGATTTTTGCCACGACTGGACCTTTGTCGTGGCATGTCGTGAGCTTGTCGCAATGTTTTACGATAGGATAATTTGGTGGAGCGTGCACTCCCCGACACGCTACGACAAGGGCCCACGACAAAGAGAATGGACGCCCCTTCTCACGACAAGGCTACGACAAGGCGTCGATTGGAACTTTCTTGTCGGGGCTTGTCGTAACCTTATCGTGGTTGGTGGACGCCCCCCCTTAAATCGTCACCAAAAGCCCAGTTCACTTTCTAAAAGTCTTTCAGCGACCTGCTGCAAACAATGATGAAACACTCTTTATATCAACCCTGGTATTTTTCCCCATTGGGAATTCGTACTCAATACCCATGGAGTATCTAGAAAAAGTACTTAATGGGGAATTATGTTACAAATGTTAGGCAACTAGTCAATGTGAGGGGTGAGATTAAAAAAAACTTACGGAAAACGGAAACTGGAATACCCGGGCTTAAGTACCCAAGGGGATATACGTTTCATAACTTCCCACCTCATAATGGTGAAGGGATTCGGATGTACAGTACAACCCCAATTAAAGGGGGCACTGTGTGCACTCCCTGATGAATATCTCCAGTGATTGCTGATGTTATTTGTTAGGAAAGGAAAAAATACAATTTAGGAAAAATATCCAATGGGGATTATGTCACAAATGTTAGCTCACTAGTCAATGTGATGGGTGAGATTAATTCAGAAACCTATTAAAGTTTAGAGTCAGTGTTTGATACTATCTTGTTTGAATCGTTACATAATTCATGTGGCTTCACCTTGTGAATTACTAAGCCAGTCATACTTGGTTAGATGCAAGCTCTGACCATAAACTTTCATAGGTTCACGTCCAGGTGACTGTGGCACAAAATTAACATCATTTACCAGAAACAGTTGATATAGCTTGATCTATTAACGTGGAAACTGAGGCATTGGTCGCATCGCATTCTTTGCTGAACCAAGGTCCAGTTGCATGTTGACGACACCAGATGGCGTGCGTTGCTATGGTGAGGGTTGCCATGGAGAGGGGGTCAGATGGTGGAGGAGATAACCTGGTAACACAGTGCAGGGGTTGCATTAACTGACTCCCGGGTGGCAACCCCAGGTAAAATTCCACCCCCTCTCCCAGCCCCCACCCTCACTACTGCACCCTGCACACTCTCCTAGCAGAGACCATGAACCGCTGGTCGTATTTCTGCACAAGGGTTTTTTTTTTGTTTTTTTTTTCATTTGAGCTTAGCTATCTTTATTTTACAAATTCTTCCGAAGATTGTTTATACATATGACTATCCCTCGTAGTTTACATGTGACTAACCCGCGTAGTTTACATGTGACTATCACTCGTAGTTTACATGTGACTTTCACTCGTAGTTTACAAGTGACTATCCCCCATAGTTTACATATGACTAACCCGCGTAGTTTACATGTGACTATCACTCGTAGTTTACATGTGACTAACCCACATAGTTTACATGTGCCTATCCCTTGTAGTTTACATGTGACTATCCCTCATAGTATACATGTGACTATCCCTTGTAGTTTACATGTGACTATCCCTCGTAGTTTACATGTGCCTATCCCTCATAGTTTACATGTGCCTATCCCTCATAGTTTACATGTGACTATCACTCGTAGTTTACATGTGACTACCCCCCATAGTTTACATATGACTATCCCGTGTAGTTTACATGTGACTATCACTCGTAGTTTACATGTGACTAACCCACATAGTTTACATGTGACTATCCCCCATAGTTTACATATGACTATCTCTCATAGTTTACATGTGACTATCCCGTGTAGTTTACATATGACTATCCCTTGTAGTCTACATGTGACTATCCCTCATAGTTTACATGTGACTATCACTCGTAGTTTACATCTGACTATACCGCGTAGCTTACATGTGACTATCCCGCGTAGCTTACATGTGTCAACCTATTACAGTTGAAATATGAGATCATCCATGATGGATTCCGATTTTTTCTATTCTTTCATTTCAAATAGAAAGTCAATCATTTCTAAAGTTTTAGACCCAGAGTTTTAGATCTTGTGTCTAAACTGGTAGTCTGGTTTTCTAAATACGTTTTCCATTTTTCGCTTACACCATGACCTGGTACTAAGGATCTGCTAGGAGACTGCCTCTACCTACCCCTCACCATCCCCTCCCCCACGCCATGGCATGCCCGGTGCTATGCCTGCTCTGTAAAGTGGGGAGGGTTGATAGTGGAACATGATAAGAAAAATTAAATCGAGCACGAAAACCCATATTGCCATCGGCTCGTGGGTCTAGCCTGAGGGCGTGTGGGATTGATTTGTTGACCCTGAGGGGTGGCTATTGGCTTAGGGTCATCAGATAAAAATTTGTGGTGAAAAGTTAGGCATATCGGTGTGGGGCCATCCATAAAATATGTACGCAACATTTCTGGAAATTTTAACCGCACTCTGAATCGTGTACGCAATGAAAATGAAAGCATGCGCAAATATTTTGACCCATCCCCCACCCCACCCAGTGAGTGTATTAGGCCTGGCGTCCACCTACTACGATAGAAATTTAGACCTACCGATACAAAAAGCAAATATCTGAGACATACCAGGAATGTGAAAAATCGTAGATATATGTCTAGACATGCCAATCCACCACGCATCGTAAGGTTTTTTCGGTGCCTATTCGCAGAAACGTGGTCAACTGCCCCGATATTAGGTGACCATCTGACGCGATTTCGATTTTTTATCGGGAGGTGCATCGTAGACCATATCGGAGTCATATCGTAGTAGGTGGACGCCAGGCCTTAGCCTGATGATGCTTATAACACTTAATACGTGAATATACAGAACAGCAAACTAGACAACAGAAAAAGAGGGAATATTTCATGACATACAAGAAGACCCCTTTCTGTACTCCGTATAAGGGTAATCCTTTAATAACATTCAAGTTCATGCGCTAAGACAGTTCTAGCCGATGAAAGGTTGTCCATAATTGTTGATAAAAGTTGTCCCACATCATCCTTGGGTCTAAGAGAAGGTTCTTCATGTACGAATCTAGATTATTCAACGGGCCTCTCAGGACCCTTTCCCCATAGGAGTCCATTGTAAACCTTAAACCCTCAAAGAAATTTGATATACTTTTTTTTAAATATTTTCAAAATATCCCTAGATAATAGGAATGTCAAGGCGTAACTAGTATAATACTAAAGTGGCGATTATTATCCTACCCCTGATAAAAAACCGTCATTGATTTAACATAGGCAAATTTATGTGGCATGCCATGACATAAAGTAAAATCTATGTACCTAGAGAAATTCAAAAATTGACCAATCAGCGATCAGGAATTATTCACCCGTGTAAATAGTTCCAGCTGCAGAGCAGAAATTCTGACAGCTGTCAAACCTGGATGAAATCGAGTCGTACCTTCCTAATATCATAGAGTCTTGAAGACGGGGTAGGATAAATACGAAACCGAACTCGAGTTACACTTGTCAGTGTCTATGCCACTCTGGTCAGGTCTGTTCCTCACTACGCTCAGCTAACGTAGTAATACACGACCTTCCCACCATTGCATCAATACTGACAAGTCTCAATCTCGTTCGGTTTCTACTAATATTTGATGGAAGATCTCTAGAGAAGCATTACTCATGATACATCAAACACATTTGAATAATGGCCTTTCTATATTGTACCGACAGCAGTAGAAGTTTCATCATACTTTCCCTGCAGTGGTTTGAAGTTTCTTTTAAATAAGCCCGTATCAAGGGATAGAAAGCCTTTTCGGATGATGCATAGCTCAATAAAATTTAAGTAGATCTAATAGGTGTCTAAGTGAACTAATTGCCCAATCTAGGTAACGTCTTTATCTTGAATTGGATCTTAGACGCCAGAATTGGTGTCTACGACTTTTATAATCTTCTCTTTTTTTCTGATTCTCTTTTTTGTATTTTTAAACTATACCTTGACGTGTGTTGGTCACAATATGACATGGGCTATTCTTCCTGAGACACCCGAACTCTCCTGCGTCTGGTACTTAGCGTCCTCAAGGTCACTGAAGGTCATGGGAGTGCTTTCAGAGAGCGCAGCGTTTGAGATCTGAATGATGATTGGCTGTGGCGTCAGGAGGAACGCTGACACTTTAGTTACCTGCTAATGACACCAGAGGGCACAACGGAGGCGCCGCTAATGACGTCATTACCGAGACGCTATCTGCCACGGAGAGTGTATGGAATGCACTCTCCCAGCAGAGATCCTGAACAACTGGTGGTACAATTAAGCACAATAGGGCCCGAACGATCTGCTGGGAGACTGTACGGAATGTCGACCTCAGTGCGTTATGGTGTCAGACTCAAAGTTAAGAGAGGTCTTATTATATCCACCTTGAAATTGCCATCTTCTTTTTGTATTGCAGAAGAAATACATATCTTTACAGACGTATATACATACGTATATATTATGTGTAGAAACTTCCACAGACGTATGACTTGTCAGATTTCTACCTTTTTTAGATATGTGTGCATGTATGAAATATTCATATGAAATACACATGTCTATATATACACAAGTATATATATTAGGGAAACAGACTGGACGATAGTGTTGTGGAACACATATCTAACTTAATAATCGCAGGTTTCAGTGCTAGTTTATGATTTAGAGATTCATATTATGATGATAACATTGTGTTATTATCATAATAGAAATCCTAAAAAGTAGATCCATATAAAGTAAAAACCCATGTCATTTCCTTCAAAAGTTCCCAGAACGTAGTAAATGTATAATACTACATATTCAAGATTTAAAAACAATAGGTGACCGTCCTTCTTTTTTTAAAGAATTGAAGAAAACCATATTTTCTCAGTATATTTCCTATATAAGTCAGGAAAATGAAAGCGGGCCTATTTTACCTATTGGGCTTGATCAAACTAGACAAAACTTAGAATTTGCTTATTTGGCATGGGAATATACCAAATAGAACCAATTGAAATGGATAAATATGAATATTCAAAAATCACGAGGTTGTGCCACTGTGTATTGTAGGATATCCCTTTAAGGGTATATATAAGAATCTCAAGGATCTCAAAGCTCAGTGGACTTGTACCACGGAGGGGGGGGGGGTCAGCTATGTTAGTTGGGGTCATGGAAAAAAGGAAATCATTTTCATGTGGAATTTGCTGCCTCTGAGAGACTGAGAAAACATGGAAAACACATCGTTATTGGCCATGGAATATACAAATAAGAACAAGCATTCAGAGAATTTTGAATGTCATAGTGATGTTATTTATCGGCGCACAATTACAGGGGGATTCCTGGAATCATTTACTCTTTTAAGTAAGCGTTATTTCCAGTAAACAGTAATACAATGTATCAAAACACACACATATTGTTCCTCTCAATTCCTATATTTCATAACCACCATAAGCTATCTAGCAATGCATTGGAAGTTCAAAGCTTAATGTTGATATGTTTTTTTCTCTTTTTTTAAACACATATGTCTCATATGATATGAAAAGGAAAAAAGAGGTGGACCACAATAATGACAGTAGAATCTGCTGTGATCAGATGTGCTACAGTTTAGATAACACCTTTTTTCGTTCTGGATGGCCAGTGACAATACAAGGAAAATACAATGAAAATATATGGCCAGTTTTCCAAATATGGTTGAAAATTTCTTCGATGTATTAATCGTGTAAATCTATCGTGTGAATTTTTTTTTAGTCTGTTCTTCATGCTAGAACCAGGATACATGTCGGCCCTAATTTACTACAATACTGCAGCAGACATCTTCAAGTTGGCCCCACTTATCGGGTAATATAACCTCATTATTTCATTATTTTCTAATCATGTCATAACAGGGTTGTGGGGTGTGGGGTAGGATTTATATAGAACGTCCTGACCATGCTGTACAAGTCACAGAAGGAGATGGTAATTTACGGTTTGTACGGACCGAGGTGTTTACGCCGAGTTCCGTACAAACGGTAAATTATCATTGAGTTTAGTGACTTGTGGAAGCATGGTTGGACGTTATATATTTACTATATACCCGAAATCTTAAAAAAAAATCATTAATTTCATTTGGCTTAACAACCAATATTTTAATAAATGTGTATGGGTAGGTAGTCCGTATTTTCCTGTACGGACCAGTGGTACGTACGGTGTTTTTACTTCATATGCTGAAACGGTGCGTATTTACAGTATATACGGCATGGGTATATAGTAAATACCTTTAATACCTGAGATACGTGTGGAGAGGGCTGCCACTCCCCACCTCGAGCTTTGTTCAGTGGGTGATTCATGTAATTACTGCACTGATTTACCCTAGATCGGTCCTGTACTTCTCTTGTGATGAAGAGCTCCATTCGGTAAACCCCACAAGATAATCGTTTTAGAGTAAGAATATCCTGAACCTCCTATTGTTCCTCTATTTCTAAGGCATATCGGACTATTTGCCTTAAAAGTTAAACCCAAATCATTTTATAAAAAAAAAGATTGATATGATGATCTCAAAATCTTGTAGAACACAGACTTAGCTTGATAATGTAGGCCTGCAGTGCAAGTTTGTTTGATTTAGAGGTTATGACAATATCATAATATAATATATACATCAATGAAGAATATTTACTACACAGAACCAAACTCGTTCAATCAAATTTAAAACGTTTATTGATGATAAGCGGATGAGTTTTACAGTAGGATCAAAGGGATGGTTGATTGGGTGATTCATAAAAAGCTCAATGTTTCGATTAAATTCATTCATCTTCGTCAGGAGTAGTGTAATAATATATAAAAACTCTAAAAAGTTGGTTGAAAACTCCATGTCATTTTCGTCAAACCTTCATATGATATAGAATTCTAAAGATCGCAGGGCAACGATCTTGTTTTTGAGCGATTTGAAGTAAATTATATTTTCCAGTGTAAATGTATTTCCTTACCTGCTGATTCATGTGGTAATACACAATTACTTAGAATCTCCTCGTTGCCAAACTAACTGTTGTATAAAAAAACCTCCAACAATTTGATCTACTCATTGATTGATTCTCTATTAGCTCTGGACATATAAAAAGGAGGCGATGATATAATACATGCAACAAGTTATAAATATTAACGAATTCGTCAAAGAAGAAAAATACCAAACAAAGAAGAAAAATGGAAATTCTTAATATATTATCCAACCGAAAGAACACAAAATAAAATCACCCATTACATATATATTAAGAAATCGGGGACACTTCTAATGATACTTAATATGTATCTCCCTATTTAACCCCTTACCCCATACATAATAATGGGCCATTTTAAACCACTCCCCATGCCACCAATGACCAAGGATGATAACCCATTAGCATGATGAGCTCTAAATAATTACTTCCCTGCAGCGATAGCCGTGTAGGAAAACGCCAATTGTGGTGGTATGAGGTATGTCTGAATGTTCATTAGTGAATGTGATGACTTGTGATCTTCCTCTAATGAAGGCTTAATGAGTGTGAGGTGCCTACCTGGTGGTTCACCATAGAGTGAGTTAAGGGAGGTGAGAGATTGTGATAATACATAGTAAGGCGGTTATTTGTGGTTATCTGAGTCACAATACCGTGATCTAGTGGTTTTATGAAAAATAACAAAGACTTTGTTCTCTTTGAGAACTAATTATGTCAGTCCTTGCCACAATTGGTATTTAGCGTGTGTATTTATGTTGTTTTGGATTAAGAAAGAAAAATGGTGCACTCACCCAGCGACTACCTCACTATAATGTGACTTTGTCTTGATTACGGATCTTTTGGTCCCGTCCCAACTATTTCAGTTTATTTTATGGTTACACAATGTTTGGTATTGTGGCCACCTCGCATAAAGACCACTTATTGCAAGACTCAAATATCAAGTTTATTAATATGCGATTAGTTACAAGTCAACGGTTTGGAAATTTTTATTTAACGCCATTAAAGTGTGTGAATCGATTACTAAGAAAGAAACTGGTGAGTGTTTGATATGTGTCCTCGTTCGCCATCGAGTTTGGCGTGCGTAGTAATATGAACCCATTTTATCACCCATTTAGTATGCGTTACCGTACTTGCAAGCCTGTTGAGTACGAGTTCCAAATGTTAAGCCTATGGACGTTTATAACAGACTAAGATAGAGATACAAACATCATTCATATGGTCTCGGCCTTCTCTGGCTTCAATGTTAAGGGGTTTGGTGAAATTGGGTCTTAGGCCCTATAGCCAGATACGTTACGCTAAAGGGGGTGTTCCATTGAGCAGTGCCGGGATTCTGCCAAACATGCTTATAGTGTAAATTCCCACAGGGGAGTTGAGAGGCTGACATCGCATGGCAGTTATGTGGGCTATGTAGGCATTCAACAAAAGCTAGTATTTTGGGTTTTATGAGCCATCACTCGTAAAGCATGTGATCCACCAAGAGTGAGTTAGGGCTCGATGATGACCATGTGGAGGAATTGTGAACGTCGGCCGCCCAAATCGATCATCGGCTCAGATCGGCTGGGACAATCTGCCTGGTGGATCAGCAAATCAGCCGGAATTGGCCGGACCAGCCCATTGAAGACCCTGCCGCCCGCAACCATGCGGTAGTCGCCTCTGGCCGTCTCTGAGCGTCGATTTAGTGGATCAGCCTAATGGAACTCTCCCTTTAAGATATGATGATACTGTGGCACCCCTCTCATAAGATCTCACAGTCTCTAAGTCATATTCTGTACACGGTTCTCATTGCGCTCTATGGGAGAAGAATTCTTAATGAACTAGGCTTAGAGCCTTGAGAATAGATATTAGAATCCTTGAGATGCATTGATGTACGTCTTTAGCACGGGAGGCAGGCCACTGGATTCTCAAGGCTCTAAGCCTAGTAGTTAAGAATTCTTCTCCATAGAGCGTAGTGAGAGTGCAGAATACGACTTAGAGAGTGTGAGATCTGATGAGAGGGGTGACTGTGTCTAGCATTTTACTCTATATATTCTCGCTAATGCAACTACCTGGCCAATGTGACTATTTGGACTGGTCATCGTCATAGTGGGAGTCTATTCTATCATATGTATGTAGGGAAATACATGATCTATTGATTGAACTATTATAAAAATAATAAAAGACTATCTAATTAGTTTCGTGGGTAATTTCCAGCATCAGACATACTGTACTTAGAATATGATTGAAAGAATATTGGAAGAAGTATACACTTTAGCTATGTGAAGTATACATGTAGATGTTGAACAAACTCCTTAAATTTGTCCCTGTACCTGATATTTATCTTAAAACTTGGAGACGATTTTTGTTCTATAAAATTACATCTGATTCTAGACACATTTTACCTGTTCTATGTTAGGATACATGTCCTTGCCTGACAGCACACAAATTTGGCAAGGTGTTGAATTAACTTTACAGGTTTGTCCCTGTACCTAAGCTCTATCTTATAACCTGGAGACGACTTGTTGTTCTATAAAATCATGTCTGAACTGGATATCATGTTACTTGGCTAGACCATTAAAACCAGCCTTACAAACAGGCTGAGGTCTCAGCCTCTTTATTGGGTCGAACTTTGCGATATGTACAACTTTCATCGTGAATGTAATTTCTTAGCATCAACAAAGAAATTTCACACAAAAAAAGAAAAAAGTAATTCATGTGGACTAAATACCCGGATAAGTAGTACTTTCACAAGACGCAGGTGTCGCTGCGAGCGCTAAAATGCGTTAGTTAATGCTGCGGGCTCACTGCGCAGGTGCGGAAGTGGTTGTCTTGAGCTGGTGTCGGCAGTAAGTCGTACAGTCAACATGAGGTGTGGCGAGATTCAATATTTGCAACCCTCTGCGTCTGTTTCCATCCCGCATCTAAATACTTCCCTCAGTCGCCGTGTGTTTTCACCCCAGAGCAAGTTCCTAATGACTAACAATCAGTTAATGGGTTAGTGTTTACAGGGATGTCAGTTACGGTCTTTTTTGTCATGTGGAATCTACTGCCTCAGAGAGACTGAGAAAAGAAGGAAAACACATCCTTAAGAGGTGATTCCACCAAAACGATGGATTTGTCATGATAT
Organism: Alentia gelatinosa; assembly: GCA_950022655.1. Classification (NCBI taxonomy): domain Eukaryota; kingdom Metazoa; phylum Annelida; class Polychaeta; order Phyllodocida; family Polynoidae; genus Alentia; species Alentia gelatinosa. The sequence continues at coordinate 7,230,132 of OX465586.1, forward strand.
ATCTTGTAGTATCTTGCAGTGTTGTAATAAGTCGTACGTCCGTTGTCGCAAAACGTAGCCCTGCGGTGTAGGGTGTATGCTTTGGTGCTCCACCACCGCGACACCTCAAGACACATCGGGATTATTCAAACCTAGCCCAATTTAGCAAGACAACTAAATCGTGACCTATCTCGGTATATCTTGTGACTGTGGAATCTGCATTTCATTCTCCATGAAATGGGGCTGGGGTATGGAGGTGGTGTGAGAGGGTTGAAACAATGTTTATTGGTATGAATGGGGCCCAATTTATGAAATTCTCTTTTGTTTTACATGAGAAAAGAAATCGATAAACTGAAAATAAAAACAAGGATTTCCTTGGAAATATGTAAACTACCATCTCCGTATTTGCGGGATAGGGCTGGGGTATCAGTGGTATCAATATCATTAAAGTAGAATGCGGGTTTAAATTTGGGAGCCACGTGTTGCTTGGTGTAGGATAAAGCCATTTTCTACTGGCCAATCTTTTTTTTCACCAATCTCCAGTTGGGAACCAGCGATGCCAGATCAGTGAATGGAAACAGACATGCAGAGAAGTGTTCACCGATCAATTGTGCATGGATTATACAATGAGGCCACCAATTACTGACTTGGTCAACGACCAACAGAATCAAAGGCGTTTAAAATCGTTGGTGATGGTTATCGTGTTTGCAGGACAGATCTGTCGGTATCAACCTGTTAAATGCAGCAGAAACAAGGCATATACAGTACCCTCACCAATATTTTGATACTGACGTACATTCGTTGGCCACCACCAACCGACTTTTAGGAGAACTCAATTGATTGATGCCTTTTTCGTCTGCCAGTGGAAAATAGCTTATGGCTTGAGGCAGCCAAAAGAAATCTATCAGTTATGATAAGTGACTGCTCCAGAACATTTTTTCTTTGTTAGACTAATATAATTTGCTTTTGTATGAAGTTCTTCAATATTTGGAGAAATTGTACATGTATTGTTATATATTCTCAAGTTTCTACATAGTTTCAGTTAGCAACATTTCCTAAATATTCAGCTAAAATCACAATACAGTCAAGGGAATAGGAGGCAACATCATATTTATTGATGATAAATCAAGGTAATGCTTTGCCAAGAGTGCAAGTTTTTGTACAAGGACTTTTAATAACACATCTGAAATATCTCCTTTTATCTCTAATTTACATTTGTTTTCCCCAAAAATCAACATATATAATTAAGCCATTTGTGGCCCCCACTTGATATTACCCAACAATACACAAAAACATCTAAATACGTAACATACCCAAACATATCGACACAATAAATCTAACAATACATAACATAACATAGTTAATGTGGGTAGTATATTTAGGATTGAGGATCAACCGGGATATCCCCGTTTGGTTCCCTTTGAAAAAAAAAAGTTTTTTTAAATTCAACAGCAGTAGGTATATCAAAATTGAATATCCCCCTGGCTATAATACCAGACACAGGCAAACGAAAGTCACATTTACTCTGATTACTGCCTAAAAATAAATAACAGCACAATCTGTTTATCCTACCCCTAATATAATCTTCATGACTTAATATGGTGTGACTGTATGCTATCGTTATGCCATAAATTATTCGTATGCCACGCGTGACTTATGAAGTAAAAAACATAGGATTAAATCTATATGTCACTCAATTTCATATGATTGTTTACATTCCATTCGTTGTCTTCTGCTACATATATCACTCAGCCGCGTTTCGTGATATCATTCTGTGAGGACAACTCACGCCATATAAACAATGACATGAAATTCCATGACGTTTCTTGATCAATCTTGATCAATCTGATCAATAGAAAAACACCAGCACCAGACGACTTTTGACGTCTTCCGCCAATTCTGACACGTTTAGAAATCCCGCGGACCCCACCCATATACCATAGCTTTGAATCCGTATACCACAGTTATGGTATTTGAGTGGCTATATATAATTGGTTGTAGTTTACTGAGTCTCCATACTTTCTCGATGAGGACTTTGTATACCATGGATAATAACAAATGACAAACATAACAACATTTTCAATCGTCTGAAAATTTTGGAAAACACGAGTGGCAGACGAAATTTCACTGTTTTCCCGCCAATTCTCATCATCTGTAAATTTCCATATAATAGGTATCTTTAGATTCTTTTTAAAGACCTTTATTTGCATCAATGAGTTATCATTGTTCTTACAACAAATTTCGATCGGGGTTTAGAACATATATACATTTCCTTTCTCACTTTATGCAAGATTTGATACAAATATAGTACATGATATAATGATATGAGTAAATATATGATGGCAGATGATAGTCGTTGACGCAGTGCACAGTAGCACTCAATATAATGCTTAACTAGAAGAAGGGCCGTTAGGCGGCGCTGGATGGCAACACCTGTGTTGCAGATAGTTCCCTCTGAAGGTAATACTTGTTGGTGTATTTTCACTCGCCCGGTTTCTCCATCTTGGCTTCAAAGTTTTCCCAGTATTCTTCATCCGCCTCGTTCTGAGTCACAGCGCCCTCTATGAGATCGGGGAAGGTGAGCGTTCGGAAAGGTTCGGGCTCGGTCGCCCCGGGAGAGGTGCCGCCACCTGGTGTCTGCAGAGAGAAGTAAAACAGAGTTGATAGCGTTTTACATACCAGGGCCATCCAACTCCGTGTACATACATAAACAATAACCGACGTGTTTTTGGGGACAGGCAGCCGTAAACCAAGAAAGGTTGACGCGTTGTAATACATAAGCATTATATATATGGGCGAATGTCTTACTTTTACTGACCAGGAGGATAAATTCCGTTCGTCGTTTCAAGTGATGAAATAATATATAAAGAGACGAACTACATTCATTCGTCACTCAGTGTTAAATGAAATACGTACAGCTCAGTGTGAGGTAAATAATGAGAGTATAATATAGTATAGTATATAGTATATTAGAAGATATAAAAGCTGATTTTTTTTATTTAAGTTGATTTATTGGGGGATAGTATATACATCGAGATAGGGGGCGGTGAATTGGGATTGTTGCGACGTACCGCCTGATTTATCAGACTTTTTCAGGCAATTATAGGAAGTATAAAAAGGGGGTATTTCACATAGTAACCCCCATGTCCTTTTCTTTAAACTTCCATTTCCTTCAAAGTGATACACTCTTCCAGGAAAGTCCAAACATTTCTTCAGAATGCCATTGGTGTTTCCTACTGTTGGTGACTGAATTCAGTTTTCAATGAATATATTTAGTAAACAAATAAACTTACCAAATGTGACCTGTCGTTGAGTGCCACTGCCACGAAGTGAGACGGGTCGAGTTTGGTCTCCTCGAAGGTCCAGTCTGCCTCCCGCTGTCCGTCCACCAGGACGACTGTGTCCCGCGCAATCTCCCCAGGTGTCAGCACCGGTGTCCTGATGTTAAAGTCGATACGCTGCAGCTCGAAGCCTATACCGATACCCAGCGCCTTCACGTAGCTCTCCTTCAGGCACTGAAAGGAGGGGTGAATGTTGTGTTTATATAGGTAAACATTGCATACAATATGAGGTCTATATAATCAGAGATTAGAGCATGGGGGAAGGCAGGGATACGATAGGCTGCAGCTGAAATCCGATACCGATACCCAACCCCTTCACATAGCTCTCCTTCAGGCACTAAAAGGAGGGAGGAATGCTGTATTTATAGGTAAACATTGCATATAATATGAGGTCTGTGTATGGTCTGAGAGTAGCAGATGGGGGCAGGCGGGGATATGATACGCTTCAGCTCAACGCCGATACTGAAACCCATCGCCTTCACATAACTCTCCTTCAGGCATAAAATATGGGGTCTATAGATCAGAGGAGGAGGGACGGCAGGAATACGATACACTGCAGCTCAAATCCGATGCCGATACCCAATGCCTTCATGAAACTCTCCTTCGACACTAAAATGAGGGGTGAATGTTGTATTTATAGGTAAACATTGCATATGATATGAGTTTTGTGTATGGTCTGAGAGTAGAAGGTGGGGGCAGGCAGGGATACGATATGTTGCAGCTCAAAGCCCATACTGAAACCCATCGCCTTGCATACAATATGGGGGTCTGAGAGTAGAGGATGAGGGAAGGCAGGGATATGATACTCTGCAGCTAAAATCCAATACCGATACCTCACGCCTTCATGCAACTCTATTTCAGGCACTGAAAGGAGGGAAGAATGTTCTATTTTGAGAAAGGTAAACATTACCTACAATATGAGGTCTGAGAATGGTCTGAGAGTAGAAGATGGGGGAAGGCAGGTATATGATACGCTGCAGCCTAAAGCTGATAACGATACCCAGCGCCTTCATGTAACTCTCCTTCAGGCACTAAAAGGAGGGACGAATGTTTTATTTATAGGTAAACATTGCATACAATATGAGTCATTCTTACTCAACGAGCAGGACCACAGCATGAGGCTGAGGATCTGCGAGGAGTTCAAACCACTCTTTTATTTTGATGAATGAGGGTCCATTGATATTATCATATACCGTGTGCAAATGTCTATCAAGTACTGCAGTATTAATAATGTTCGTGCCCAAAGTGACGGTGACTTAATAAGTCATTCAAATGATGTTTTTTCATTGATTTGAGACATATGATGATAAGCAAACGTCCTTACTTTGGACAAAACGTTTCTTGTTCTCGGACAGTCGTCGATTTCATACTGCCTTCCGCCTATGGCATCAGGAAGTATGAAATCAACAACTGACCTCAAACAGGAACCGTTTCGTCCAAAGTAAGGACGTTTCCTAATATAACCATTGTTTTGCAAACTGAAAAAGATTTCATATACTTAAAATGAAATCCCTCAACTCTGGCATGGCAAAGTAAATGGATATACTATATTGTAAAATAAGATGACTTTTACATACCCATACTCTGTAGAACCTGGAGATCTGCTCCTGGGCGGGGCGCGTGGAGCGGATAAACTTCCACTCTTGTGGTGTGAACTGACGACTCATCCTCGAAAAGAACTCAGGTAATGTGGAGCCCCCTGAGTAGAGATAGAAATGTGAATCATTATAGGACCCTGAGTAGAGACATAAATGTGAATCATAGTAGGACCCTGAGTAGAGACAGAAATGTGAATCATTGTAGGACCCTGAGTAGAGACAGAAATGTGAATCATTGTAGGACCCTGAGTAGAGACAGAAATGTGAATCATTGTAGGACCCTGAGTAGTCATAGAAATGTGAATCATTGTAGGGCCCTAAGTAGTCATAGAAATGTGAATCATTATAACTCTATGAATATAGATAGAAATGGGAATCATTATAGGACACTGAGTAGTCATAGAAATGTGAATCATTATAGGACCCTGGGTAGTCATAGAAATGTGAATCATTGTAGGACCCTGGGTAGTTATAGAAATGTGAAACATTGTAGGACCCTGGGTAGTCATAGAAATTGTGAATCATTGTAGGACCCTGGGTAGTCATAGAAATGTGAATCATTGTTGGCCCCTGAGTAGTCATAGAAATGTGAATCATTGTAGGGCACTGAGTAGTCATAGAAATGTGAATCATTATAACGCTATGAATATAGATAGAAATGGGAATCATTGTAGGACCCTGAGCAGTCATAGAAATGGGAATCATTATAACTCTATGAATATAGATAGAAATGGGAATCATTGTAGGACCCTGAATAGTCATAGAAATGTGAATCATTATAGGACCCTGAGTAGTCATAGAAATGTGGAACATTATAACACTATAAATATAGACAGAAATGTGAATCATTATAGAACTTTGATTTAAATGCAGTACAGTTCAGATGATAGGTATAGTTGTGTCTTCGATTGAATTAATTATAGAACTATGAGTATGGCCGAAAATGTGAATAATTTTAGAACCCTAAATATAGACAGAAATGTGAATCGTTATATGGCCTAAAGTAGAGATAGAAATGTGAATCATTATAGGGCCCAAAATATAGACAGAAATGTGAATCATTGTAGGACCCTGAGTAGAAATAGAAAAGAAAATCATCATAGAACAGATTAGTCCGTTTACAGACAGCGCTTCCTAAGGCTTACAGTCTGTAAGGGTCTAACAGAGCATTTGCCAGTTCCACTTGCCTGATAGGAGAAAGGAATTTCCTGATTAGCTGTTCTAAACTTAGCGCAAACCAAAGCCACTTGTTACTGGCAAGTTACTCAGGGCAGCTAAGTACCAGCAGAGGCAGGAATCCCTGTCTCAAAATGGCACCCCCTAACAGTCTTAGTTATAGCCCTGGCAACAACAGACTCTACAGGGGTGTCAGAACGTTTTGAAAGTGGGGGGGGGGGGGGCGAAGTAAAAATTGCTGACTTTTTTCTTGGTATGGAGTCAGACTTTGAGATTGACCTGTCCGATTGGATTTAAAATGTCTGAGAAAAGTCAGATCGTTACCTTCATTAAATCTGAAAAAGTCAGACTTTGACATTTTTCCTCTGGGAAAAGTCAGTGCTTAGCCATCGTTGCATGGTAACAGGTCAGACTTTGACACTTTTCCACAGTGGAAAGTCATGTCTTAGCCATCATCGCATGCTAAAAAGTCTGACTTTGACATTTTTCCTCGGTGAAAAGTCAGAGCTTAGCCATCATTCCATGGTAAAAGGTCATACTTTCACACTTTTCCACGGTGATAAGTCAGGGTTTAGCCATCATTGCATGCTAAAGAGTCAGACTTTGATATATTACCATGGGGAAAAGTCAGGGCTTAGCCATCATTGCATGCTAATAAGTCAGACTTTGACATTTTCTTCTGTGAAAAGTCAGGGCTTAGCCATCATTGCATGGTAAAAGGTCAGACTTTGACACTTTCCACAGTGAAAAGTCAGGGCTTAGCTATCTTTGCACGCTAAAGAGTCAGACTTTGATATTTTACCACGGTGAAAAGCCAGAGCTTAGCCATCATTGCACAGTAAAAGGTCAGACTTTGACACTTTCCCATGGTGAAAAGTCATGTCTTAGCTGTCATTGCATGCTAAAAAGTCAGACTTTGACATTTTTTCACTGAAAAAAGTAAGGGCTTAGCCATCATTGCACGGTAAAAGGTCAGACTTTGGCACTTTTCCTCAGTGAAAAAACTGGGTTTAGCAATCATTGCAAGCTAAAAAGTCAGACTTTACCACTTTCCACAGTGAAAAGTCAAGGCTTAGCCATAGTTTCAGCCTAAAAAAATCAAGACAGTTTTTACACTTGATTGAGTTAAATTTGAAGGTAATGACTTATTTTAGGCTTGCAAAAAGGTCCCCCCCCCCCCCCCCCTATTCTGACGCCACTGCTCTACTAGAGTCTGAGAACAGTCTTCACCAGAGCTAACAGAGTGTAGCTCTGGCGGCCAGTGTGAGTGTGAAGCAAACTTCTTACTTGGGTACTCGACTTTCATGACGTCGACGCCCACCAGGTGGCAGCGCTCGGCGGCGAGCACGGCGTACTCCCCCTGGTGAGAGACGTTGAAGTTGAAGCCGTCCTGGTCGGCGGGGAGTGTGTTGTGGAGGTAGGGTTTGCCGCGCTCCGTTCTCTTCAGCTTCACCTCGTCGTACGGGATCCCCATCTCACCGGTCACCACCTTCCTCAGCAACAACCGACCCGCCTGACAAGCCAACGAGGAGATTTCTTTATTAGTTTGTTTTTAAATAATCAAGTGTTTTTTTAAGGTACTCTTATTTAAACTTGGAGGAGGGGGGTGGTAAACTCATGTTCATTTATTTGAATAATTTATTCAAGGTGCCGTCCATAAATGGGGGGGGGGGGGGGGGGGTCCAAGGGCCCGTTTATTTTTTTTGTGATCAATTTTATTAGGGTAACATTTACAAAGCAAATGTCTGGGCTCAGCATAGCTGTTCTTCTGCCCAGTCCCTCTAGATAAAGAAGAAACGGACACGTTTTGGTCACAGCCGTCGTTCTCCATGAGTTTGATGCGGAGTGATATGAATGAGGCGACAGCCGAGTGAATATCACACAAGGTATAGACCATGGAGAATGTACGGCAGTACTCGTAGGGTCTTGGCGATCTAGGATACTACATGTAGACTCTTTTCTGTATGCCATAGGCAGCCATGGATGATGTGGGTCAACTTTATTCAACACGGGGAGTTAAAACTGGTCCAAAATACCACAACATCAATTATGGACAACCCCCAAATGAATCACCAGACAGAGTGGACTTCCATTATTTATTTGTAATCTTTAGGTTTCCCGATTTTATCTCATCTATGATATTTTCCCCCATAGACTTAACATTGGGAACTCGTACTCAACTACCATGGAGTATTGTTAAAAAACAAAGGATGGTGATCTCACAATCGTATGTGAAATTACAACTCCACAACCAAAACTCTTGGGATATTAACAAATCTTGAATTCCGAAAAAATGTCGGGACATCCCTTTCCTACGTTTGTCACCGATCGGACGAATTCATCGGATCGGTGACGATTGTCACATCAATGTTTTATAGGCTATTTAGGAAGGTAAAACCTCCATGCTACTCCAGCCATTAAACAGCACAATGACATAGTGAATCTAAATTATTGATTCCATTTACCCGAATTAAGTCCTAATCCTGCTCGGGCCATGTTCAGTCCCTATTCGGATCAGGGCTAAAGGAACCCCCCGATTCAGGCTGAGTGGTGATCGGCACGAAAATCAGCCAAATGGAATCAAGCCTTAAGCGATATACCGAGAGAGTTAGATTTATGACGAATTGACGTACCATGGCGGACTTGGCATCTTTCCGGAAGACGAAGCGTGCGATGCGGGACTTCTCCTCGGGCTGGACACACCTGGATGCCTGGATCCACTCCTCGCGCCCTGGACCCCACTTACCGAAGCGGAATGCCCAGCGGATGCCGGGCACCGCGCAGCTCGCAGCCCTGGATGCTGCCATCTTGACTCCTCCTGCTGCCTCTCCGCTGTCACCTCCAGGGCTGTGACGAAGATGGAAATTAATTAATTAATATTATGAACTTTGATGATTTATTGAATAACTCCCTGGGGGGACCCAGATAAAACAAACCACACTGTGATGAGAGAACCAAAGGACAAGGATGGTTTCTTTCGCTATAAAGAACTGTATAAATTACGGAAGATTTCACTACCTGAAAAGGTATACGTCCCTATGTGTTTCCGCAATTACCCCGTGACCACCACGGACCTCCCTACAAGGGAATGGGCACCCATTCCAACTCCTGAAGAGGAATATCCTCCAGTTACTTTCACCGATTTACTGGACCTGAACAATAATGACCCCAAAACCACCCACCAGGAAGTGGGACAGACTGAATCACCCCATCGCTATAATCAATTACCTTTAGACCCGCACGACTGGCGGGAGACATTGGATGATGAATTAACAAAGGAATTATTATCAGAGATGATCATGTCTTCTGATGACGAAGAAGACCCACCTGCACCAGTGAACATTCTCAATAATTTAATTGAAAACAATAGGTGCCCCAGACCTAATAATATGGGATAAGCCAATAATCAAAACAGAGACAGTTTTTCCAATTAAAATTTTTTTTATTACCTATTTATCTGCCTTGAATGAACTTTATTAACATCATAATTCACAAATACCAAACTAAATCATCAAAGACCTGATCGATATTCATTACTTGACAACCGTGGTAACCAAGGAAGCACTATGAAATCGCTCCTGAAACCGCTCCTAACACCATGTAACCGAAATATTTAAGCAATAAAGCCACACCCTGATGAAGGACTAAAGTCCGAAACATGTCGGTAAAAGAAGTCTCACTATTACTTTATTACTCACAAAGGATCTAGCCTATCCCGAGTTAGTGGGAATATTTTCCTCCTACCTAATATTATTAAATGACGAGTCAGAAGCTGTGGTCCAGGAGTTTGGTTTGGTTTGGTATGGTAGTTTCATGTCCAATTTGTTCAATTAGTCTTACTTTGGGTTTGACCGAATCTATGAGATGAATGTAGGAGAAATCCCACCCCTACACATTTACCGAGTTGAGAGTTCTTTTACTTCCCACACCACATAGACATGGTATGAGAAGGATTGGCCTTTGTATAGCAGTAAATCTACCACTGCTGGGGGTGAAGGAGAAAAGTGGCTGCAGTGGGACTCAAATCAACAAAGTCCAGTGCTCTTTACCACTGAGCAAACTCCCCAACCCGGTCGCTTTTGTTATGCTTGTGTGCAAGCATAGTCGGTCTGCACCACAAGGAGGCGAGGTGACGAAGAGGGTGAACAGTAGAGTCTGGTGAGAGGAATGTTCATCATGCAGTCAGGGCTTCTTGGACCACAGTTGAGGTAGCATATATATCAACATGGACATATTTTATTGATAGACTTAACATTGGAAACTCGTACTTAACACCCATGGAGTATTATAGGAAACTGCTCAATAGGGGATGATGTCACAAATGTTAGTCAATTAGTCAGTGACAGCGGTGAGATAAAGCAGAGCTTCGTGATATCTGTAGTGGAAGACAACGAACGGCATGTAAACAATTATATGAAATTTAGTATGCGGGATAAAAGTGTATTGCACAGGGTGTCGTATGAAATAAATGGGTTGGGGAGTAGCTGTAGGTAATCAGTAGAGTCGAACCCCGCGTAAAAGGCCACCCTCCGTTCTGGGCCAAAGCGTCCGCTTATGCGGGGTGGCCGCTTACACGAGGTGAACCCTGAAGCTGGGTTAAGTTGGACTAGATAAAGATTTCTGTTCTGAGCGGGGTGACCCCCTTAAGCGGGTTCACCCCCTTAAGCGGGGTGATCCCTTAAGCGAGGTGTCCCAGAAGCGGGGTTTTACTGTATATGATATTGAATAACGGATTCTATTGTATTAAATCTCGATTGTACTCAGAACTGCATATATGTAACCACCAAAAAAACAAACTGTAAAAGACCACCAATATTTGTGAAATCTATGAAATAAAACAATTTCATATACTCACGTGTTCTCCATGACCAACATGGCCCCACACTTATACGTACAGCTTCCTTAGACTAAAACGGTGCTAATAACAACGTAATCTCCAGTGAAGCAAGCCCACTCAATGAGAGTTTCACACGAGAGCGGTAGAACGAGAGTGCAGCAGAGAATCCCACAGTGTGTACGTACGTACATTTACTGCTCAGCTTATAGCTTACTCATGTGCAGACAGGGAGGTGGAGCCCAGCTGGTGCGCCTCATCACTGGACCCTCATCAGGAGGACACGTGACTGTCACGTGACACGGAGAACACGTGGGCGCATGCGTGGCACGTGTAGGCCACTCGAGTCTAATTTAGGCTGAGATGCGGGTCGTTGAGGGGTATATACAGGACCCACAGGGGGCTGCCACAATGAGCAGACAGTTACAGCTGTGGTAGTGTTAGAGGTGTGACCAGAAAGTCCAGATTTTAAAAATAAACAAAGTCTTGAATAAATATATGGTGAAAAAATTCCTTCTTCGATTTGTTGGGCTCCCCTTCCCCATGGGTGTGTGTGGATACCATTTAATTTTAGAAAAATGTTTTACCCAATGAGGATCCGGTTGATAAAGGACATTAACATAATTTCGCCATTCCGAACACGGAAGCGGAAAGAGTCTAGTCACATACCGGCAGTAGCTAAAGCAGATCACACGTCTTCAAAATATCTTTAATATATCTAACAGGGATGTTATGAATAAAAAGAAGAAATGTCTTTCATGTGGAATTTACTGGGGTTGGGGTGTGTGTGGAGGTTTGAACCTTTTTTCTTTTGATGAATGAGGGGCAAATTATTTTCTCTTTGTTTTACCCGAGAGAGTATATGAATTTATATAATGAAAATAAAAACATGGATTTCCTCGGGAAATAGAAAAACTGTCATTTCTCTTATTCATATATACACATGTATGATATACCAACATATCTGTTTCTTCTTCCTGGGACTAAATCTCTTTCTTGTAAATAATTAGAAATTTGATGCGCAGCGCATTGTTTATATAAATTATATATAAATTAGTTCCTATAATGCCCATCAGGTGGCCCAAAAAGTCATATTCTCCTAGGAGATTCCGGAGGTCCGTATTCTACTCAGTAGCGATCTGTAGGCTTCATAGGCTTAGCATTGAGACTCCGTATTAGGTGGGTAATAATCTTGTGCTTTTAGTGACATACAGCCGCTGAAACCAGTCTATATTGTATTTATTATCCACTTATTCTGGGCGAGTGGCATGTCGATATCAGTTCATTCCAGTTAAGCACTATTTTTCTGTACGTACTATTTTTCCGTATGATCCACCCGGAGCATACAACATATCCGTATGCGCCGGGTATGTCCATACAAACTCCCTATGTGTTTTCTATGGACACTTTGTATTGGGTGGATAATCAATTCATTGTACGGTTCGGACTTTCCGTATGGACCATGCTAGATCTTTTGCTGACTTAGATCATTGACTGTAATACTAAAATAGAAATGTCAACGTTTTGGTGAAGGTATCGTGCAATTAATTTCTGGTAGCGGACTAACCCACAATCTGGTTTCCACATTTTTAGTTCTCCATTTTCGATGCTTTTCTCCCTCCCTTTCTCACTAAGCTTCTTATTAGATTTTTTTTTTAAAGCTACATATTTGGCCACGCCCCCTTCTTCCTAGGGATGATAATGCAATGCACCACCTTATGTAATAGCCATACATACTCTGCGTTTCTTTTGTTTGATTATTGTAAGAGGAGCGATCAGCTTCACAATAGATAATATCCTATTGTTTGATTAGTTGTTTCCGTTCCTGAAATTATTAGATTCACTTCTTCCAATACACCACCGTAAATGTCAACTTCGCTCTACTTTAGAGCTACTGAAGGACTTGGTTAAGTTAAGTAGTAGACTGGCCCCAGTCCCTGTTTCCCTCTGCCTACCCCACCCCTCCTCTCCTCGATACAGGGACTGGTCAAATCGGTAATGTTTAACGCCAGCATTCCCAACACTCTCCCTACAGATATCCTGGCCACTGGTCAGGATATCTGCTTGGAGATTGATAGCCTATCACTTTGATCTCGATCGGGTCACAGTCAGCAGCAGGCGAAATTTATTGCTATGACAACACAGGCTCCAGAGAACTGGAAGAGGGGAGGGGGAGGGGTATGAGGAAGTGTAGGGTTACAGGGAGCAGATTGGGGTCATAAACAGGAGATTCTGGTCAGAGTGGACAAGTCTTTGATTCATGGGCCAGTCAGAGAAGGATACATACTATAATGACCTTTGTTTTCATTGTTTTTAATCATTTAATGAAAGCTCATAATCAAAGACTTGAGCAAATCTAAGTTGGTAGCTGTGACAGACAATACATTTCCTTTCTATTTAAAAAGAAATTATCATTATTATTATTTTTGTTTGAGGATGGGGCTGATTTGATTCTGCCATCCTATGCCACTTGTTACACACACATAAACCAGTGGCGTCAGAATGGGAGGTGTGTGGGGGGGGGGGGGGGGGGAGGGCAGGGTGGCGCCCCCTCCCCCACCACTTTTTTTCCATCACCCAAAAAGTCAGCACCTTCAAATTTACCTCAATCAAGTGTAAAAACTGTCTTGACTTTTCAACATCGAAAGAATGTCTAAATCCAACTTTTTTGCATGCAACTATGGCTAAGCCTTGACTCTTTATCATGGAAAAGTACCAGTCTGACTTTTCAGTGTGTATCAATGGCTAGGCCTTGACTTTCCAACACAGAAAAATGTCAAAGTCTGACTCTTTAGCATGCAATGATGGCTAAGCCCTAACTTTTCACCGTGGAAAAGTGTCAAAGTCTGACCTTTTACCATGCAATGATGGCTTAGCCCTGACTTTTCACCGTGGAAAAATGTCAAAGTCTCTTTTTTAGCATCCAAGTTTTCGGGTGTAATGAAGGCTAATAAGACCTGACTTTTCACAGATTTATGTCAAAGTCTGACCTAATACCAAGAAAAAAGTCAGCAGTTCGCCACCCCCCCCCCCCCCCCCACTTTCAAAAGTTCATGGACGCCTTGACGATTTGAGCCCTGGAGGCCTTGAGCCCTTCTGTGGACGCCTTGAGCCTACCCCGTTTTGGTGGCCTTCAGCCTCTAGGTTAGACTTGCTCAAGTCTCACTCAGAAGGGGTGGAGGGGTAGGAGACAGGGACTGAGGCCAGTCTACTCAGAAGGGGTGGAGGGGTAGGAGACAGGGACTGAGGCCAGTCTACTCAGAAGGGGTGGAGGGGTAGGAGACAGAGACTGAGGCCAGTCTACCTCTATGTGTAAAGACTTTGAAAAGTGCACTTAAAATGGTTTGTAGTTATATACCCGGTATATATACACAACCCTAAACTAGACCCGACCCTATTCTAACCCTAAACGCCAGTCAGAAGTAATGTAGGGGAAGGCTCAAGACGTCCACGTTTTCGGGCTGACAGGAGGTTCAAACGGTAAAAGGCTCAAGCCTTTAATTAAGGCGTCCAATTCCCCTTTCAAAATGTTCTGACGCCCCTGTCAACACACACAAAAAACACAAAATTTCTCATCTCATCAAGTGCGTTGGCATCGCTGACCGTGCACCTGTTAAAACTTAATTGGTTATGTCTCGAGTATTTCTGTAATTTTATATATCTGTATATAATAGATTGCTGTATTGATCTGTATTCATGATATGCTATATCTTAAGACCAACCTGCACATGCCTGTAATACCCACTAGCTGGGTAACCACGCAGTTTACCAATGAAGACTGGAGTAGGTGGAAGATAGGATCGTAAACCGAACCTAACCTAAGCTCCAGTATAAATAAAAAACCTAAAAAAAAAAAAAAAGGGTTACGGGACCTCTCAGCCCCCACTGTTGGGGTGGTTATAAATAGCGGTCACTTTGAATAGTTGTTCAGTGTCAGCTTTCACACCTGCTGCCTCAGTGCCAGTGTGCCGAGTGCTGGTGCCACACAGTGACACAAGCCTACGGTAACAATACGGCTACACCTGGTGGCACTATCACTGTATCAGACACGTCTGACCGTCGTAAATATATACGTGAAACGGAAACGTATGGGTCGGGCAATGACTAGTGGGACAAGCCGTGAGCACCTGGCTTCAGAATTGTCCCGTTTTTGAGGTAATGTTTTAACGCCTAAAGGGTCCACTCTGGCCTAGCCAGTGTACCCGGCCCAGCCTCAAAATCTGGCCATTTTTTCGCTGGCAACACGACGTTCAAAGACACTGTCCCATCACTGGGTAAGAAATCATTTTAATCAAATATATCCACAGTAACTTACCTGTTTCCTACATTCATAAGCACCTTCTAGTTCTGCGTTCATGTGGAATATAGCAGGAAAACACCATCAGAGTTCGCATGCACTAACACTTACAACGTTTGTGTACATTCCTCAATTATCGCCCATGCGGCGTCCGTTGCAACTGGTCTCTTATATAATTATATTGTGTTTTACCATTTCTGCACGCATAACAGGAAATGCAACTATGGACGCGAGCCAACTTGCCAAGTTTGCTTTTGACAGAGTGACAGAGATTATTTGCGGAAACCTCGTCCATTTTTTATTGTAAACGCAACATGCCGTGATATAACTATGCCTTACTCTATCCGTCATCGGAAGAGAACTACCTGGATTCGCCAACACCGATAGTATTTTCGGTGGCGGTCCTTAAACTTCGAAACCTCGAAGTGTTGAGTTGCTGTCGGAATTATGAGATTGTGAAATGAACCCTGGAGATTCTGTCACTGTCACAACCCAGATTTCTGGAGCTAGATCATATTTCGATTTAGTTATTTTTGTATGTGTTGATCCTTAACAGACATAGCCCCATGCGTATACGGAGGCCAATGAGTGTTTTGTTATCTCATGAACCAATGTCATTGTACACAAATTAAGTTACAAAATAGAAACAGGAATCTTATTTTCGTCAGCAGCAGCAAGACACTAGTCTAGACGAAAGCTCATTCTAAAGTGATCACTGGATTAACAAGTGAATATCAACTTCTCTGCTGGGATCAGTAAAGCCGCTGAGATGCACCTGTATACATGGAAGGGACCGTCCAGTAAAATGGATTTTGATGCTCGTAAAGTGATGACCACTGCCATTGGAAAAGTGGTTCTTATCACTCTGCTTCTTGTTGCTGAAACATTAGATATTGCCAATGGGAAAGGTAACTCAAATTATTATTATTATTATTATTATTATTATTATTATAATTGTCATTATTATTATTATCATTATCATTATTATCATCATTATTATTATCATCATTATTATTATCATTATCATTATTATCATCATTATTATTATCATCATTATTATCATCATTATTATTATCATTATTATTATCAGGTCTTCTGTTTATCTAGTAGTAATTCCCTGTAAATGAATGTTTTTCAATTCAATACAGAACTTGTCCTTGCTGTAATTGTAAATCAACTCTAAAATTATATATTATTTAAGATTGTTTTGCTCTTGCCTGTTCAGACATTTAATGATGTTTGTAATATTTCACTTAGTCTTTCATATATTAGGTTAATGGTTCTGTTAATCCAATAGTACATAACCGGTAAACTATCTGTTTCCAAAATTTTCTGTCAAAAATCTGCCATGTTCAGTTATCTCAATAAGTATATTTTAGTATGGTCATTCCCTAAACATAGCTGCAAAGATCTGAGTAAAACTGTTCATGTTCAATATATTTCAATAGATTCATACAAGGAAAAAAAGAAATAAAGCAGGAAGTAATTAATATGAGATACACAGAATAAGAAAGTAAAGTAACTAGAATCTACATCAAGCTATTTTTTTTTTTTTTTTTTGTTTATTGTCAAACATCTGACCTTGGTCAGTTCTTCCTATCGTACATTCTTATTCCATTTTATACACGTTGGTACATCGAAATAAGGATGAGATGTTAGTGATGAGGAATGAGATTTTTTTTTTTTTAATTCTTTATTGCAATCTCTCACCTCAGTGAGTTTTCAGTTACAATGTTTGCGATATCATCAATACATATACAGCACTTCATATCAATACACCAAGGTTATTATACAAGTAGTGAAAGGCAATTGGATGAGTAAGATGAGGACGATGACTGTATTACAGTTGCAATTTAAATTCTTTTACTGTCAGACTTTCTTGTACTATAATCGGCAGCTTGTCCCACTCTGTCACACCTCTCCAAGGTAGTGAAGGTTAAATAGACAACATATTTCTAACTATCGCTTGTTGACATATCATTAGATACCAAATATGTTCGTCTAGCTAGTTTGCCTTCGTTTGTATGAGCGCAGTTGGGTATAAGGGTCAATGATCCCTACATCTCGGCCAGGGATATGCCGAGTCATTCGCATAGCAGACTAGTTAATATTTTTGTGCAATAGCGCTCAAGGAATGTTGTTCAACGTTTATCTACATGAAACTAAGCATGCTTTGAGAAAAAGAAATAAAATATTTAAAAAATACTCAATTGAGGTGCTTCTGGTAACTATATATATTCAGCAGATTTAAGATGTATATATCAAGTTCATCCTTCCCTTCCCCACACATTGTTGCCTACAAACACACTTTTAACTGATAACCAGTATATTGATTTAAAACAAATTGACGTCAACCATCTGAAATATCAATTCTTCTTTCAGGCTCCTCAAAATCAAAAGTAAAGAAGACTTTGGATATTTCGTCCCAAAATAAGACGATATCAAGTTATGGTTTTCCATCGCGCGGTTTGTCTTCCACCGCAATCACCATGCAGTGGGTTGTGCACACCTCCCGAAACGCATTCGTCCAAGTCACCTTCACCGATTATGACATACACAATTACAGCTACATTAAGGTAAATCTAGAGTATTTTCTGTAATGGGCATATAGTTACATATTTGTGAAGGGGTGGGGAGTTAGCTCAGAGGTTAGAGCACTGGTCTTGAAATTCCAAGGTTGTAGGACTTTGGGTTCGAGTCCCACCCCTAGCAGTGGTAGATTTACTTCTTTATCTCACCCCTAGAATAAATGTCCATAGGCTTAACATTGAGAACTCGTTCTCCATGCCCCTATGAGTATTGCGGTCCGTTCTCTATGGTCTATATTGTGTGTGTCGTCCATTCTTTTAATGCGTATAGGTTTTTTTTTGGTTTTTTTTTTTTTAAATTTTACATCTACCGGTACATGCATACTTCCAGGTTTTGGGGTATCTAAATTAAATTAACTTTAGAACCCTGCTAATACGATCAATCTACCCGTTTCGGGTAGGTTTGTAACCACACACTGGAATTTATGGAGTAAATACCAATCTGGATTCACTTTCCCATTTTACACAAAAGTTCAAGATGTCTTGATCACCTTGTCAACCCCCTAAAAGCTTTCCTAAGATGCCTGAAGAGCCGATCCTGGCGAAACCTTGACCTCATTTGCATAAATCCCCCTTTCCCAGAGAATATCTCTACAGTATCACCCTTTTGTGGTGTCCTTCACTGTCTAAATCCAAATATTTGTTGGTAAGACATAGGGTTGCCGTGCTTCCTGCTAAGCAACCATAGGGGATCAGGGATGACATCATTTAATGATGTCACACCCACCAGTGTACATGGTTACGGTGGTTAGGTACAGTTCTTAACTGTTATTCAAGGTAGCATCAAGCTAGGGGACAGACTTAGCCTCGTCTTACATCTAGTTTAATGTGTATAGGGGTGAGATAAATACAGAAAGCAACTCGTTTTGGTCAAAGTCGTCGTTCTCCACGAGTTTGATGCGGAGGGATATGAACGAGGCGACAGCCGAGTGAATATCACATAGCATGTTGGTTTCTTCTTTAATATCAAAGGCCAATCCTTCTCATACCATGTCTATGTGGTATGGGAAGTAAAAGAAGGTGTGAGATTTCTACCTGAATTCATCACATAGATTCGATCTCCACCCTTGTGGTGTAAAACAACCTTGAGAAAGTCTGGTAAGGACCTATAATGGTTGACTGGACGTTAAATCAAACTAAACAAACATATTTGTGAACTTGATTCTTTCTCTCTTTAAATCACTATTTTCTAAACATGCCAGGAATTGATGTGTGCATGATAGTTTTAGTTCCATTTCTCTTGTATTTAGATTATTACAGTGTATATATTCTGCAGTTATGATACAGCATTATCTATATGTGTTCCATAAAATGGGGTTACTTTGGCCCACTCAGGGTGACTTTGGCTTAAAGAAGGAAAAATGTTGCTTCTGTTTATCCTTCAAACTTTATTTTGATTATTGATTCCTTGACAAAATCAATGAAATACTTATGGATTCATGCTTGCTGAAAAGAAAAAAACCCACATAAGATGTACTGCTATTCTTCACCAGTAGGGGGCGGTGAATAATATAAAGTGTTTTCATAAGTTTTGAGAACGTCCCGAACTTTCGTATGAAGCTCAAATTGAGAGTTGTACCAAATAGATTTAAATTGTGTTTCTCTATTTTATTACCTACCACATACAAAACGTTAGAATTTCCGTCGTATCCGCTTGAAGTTGCTCCCGTACATAGAGACAGAGTGAACCAGACCTAGGCATGGAGAGTTAGGGGCCACGAGAGTGAGAATCTTGTGCACTACTTAACTGAATCCTGCTATTTTTTGTGTGTTTCTTTACACAGATGTACTTCTATCCTTAAGATTTGTTTCTCGCTGTACTAAATACATAATTTAGAACTGTACTTTTCCGATCTCCTGTCCTTGAGAGAATGAAATGAGATCACATTTCGCTGGTTGCCGGTAAAATACCCGTGTCACGCGAAATAATAGCAGCTGTAAGGACCTTGAAGTTAATTCCAGGTAATAATAGTAGGGGGCGCCACTAATTACGACGCGACGAAGTCGCTAGTATATGTAAAAAACTACTCAGTTGCACTTGCTTCTAAAGTAATCATACTGGGTACACAGTTATTAGGCCACTAAAATATAAAAACTTGTTTCTCATCACCAAGCCATGAAAAATATGACGAGGGCGCTTTTTAAAATATTTTTTTTATTTTTTTGCTATATCAAAGATGGAAGACATACAGTAAAACCCCGCATAAGCGGACACCCTCTGATCCGGGCCAAAGTGGCTGCTTACGCGGGGTGTCTGCTAACGCAAGGTTTCCATATTTTTACCAGCTATACATTTAATGCATCCCTGACATCAGGAGCTTTAATTTGATACTAAATACACATACCTTTCATAATTTCTATCAAGGTTCATCTATTTAAAAAAAAAATTAAAAAAAAAAAATCTTCTAAAATCGTTTTTTCTGATGCGCGCGGTGATGAGAAACAAGTTTTTTTCTTTGAGTGGCCTTAGGGCCCACGTAGTCATTAGGGCCGCCATGTCAACGCCTGTCAGACAGATAAATAAAACCTGTGTCATGGAGTAGGGAGTATGTAGTCATTAGCTCCCACCACCTCAAAGTCAGGTTTCTAGGTCCCACTCATTGGGTTATTTGGGCCCACCTATTATAACACCATGTACAATCGACATAAATCATTGAAATAGCGATACATGTCACATCATTACTTACATCATCTATTCTGTGCAGAATTTGCATGATTTGTGCCAATTTATGAGCTAAATATAGCTGGCAGTGATTGAGTGCTGGTGAGTGAGAATGCTGTTGTGTCATTCCTCAAACAAGATACCAGATGTGACAGTAAGAGTCATCTAAACTTTGCAACAGAGACACAGCTACAGATCTTAATAAGAATTTTTTGTTTGGTTGTGTTTAGAAGTGTATCTGCCTCGTATTCTTTCCAAGATCCTAACAGGAGCGAATTAAAAGGCTGATTCCACCAAGACAGTTTTTTTTTTTGCCTGCCAAGGTCGGGTTGTGTCATGTCGCATCTTGCTGCATCTTGATGAATCGTGATAACTCTTGTAATATTAGGAAACGTCCTTACTGTTCGAGGTTAGTCATCGATTTCATACTGCCTGACGCCATAGGCGGAAGGCAGTATGAAAACGGAGACTGACCAAGAATGAGAACGATTTTGTCTACAGTGAGGACGTTTGCTTATTGTTATATACCTTTAATTGGTGAAAAAACGCCATTTTAATGACATACAAAGTCACAGTCACAGCGGGCACAAACATTATTATTACTGCACCCCTAGCAGCGGGCAGTATTTAATAGACATTCAGACATAGGTATATGATAATATTCTGGACATGCACTTACCCCTGCGTGGGAAGCCCCTATTATTATATACCTGTGTCCGAATGTCTATTAAATACTGCCCGCTGCTAGGGGTGCAGTAGTAATAATGTTCATGCCCGCTGTGACTGTGACTTTATAAGTCATTAAAATGGAGCTTTTAATTATCTTCAGGTATATAATAAGCAAACATCCTGACTGTGGGTGAAACTTTTATTGTTCTCGGTCAATTTTGGATTTTTGTACAGCCTGACGCCTACGAAAACCCAAAAATGACCATGAACAATAAAAGTTTCGCCTACAGTAAGGACGTTTCCAACTATTATCCAGCGTTTGTACAGAGCCTGGAAAAATTTGATAAGCCTGGAATTATGCTTTTGGGTTTTTCAGGCCTGGAAAAGCCTGGAATTCTTACAGAGACCCTGGAAAAACCTGGAATAGCCTGGAAATTTTAGTTTTCCCAAAAAACCTTTTTTCTGTCTGTAGTGGGATTGGAATCCAGCAGTGTTCGTTTGTTTCACGGAAGGTGGCGCGATATGCCGATCCTTACTGTGTAGTGATTCCGGGCAACGCCGCACACGAGAGTGGCGCGGCGGAGACCGGGATTACGTAACGCTTAGTATATATACTCAGCGTTCACAGTAGGTCGACAGGCTGTCCTCGCGCGTCTCTTCTACGGAACGGACCCTTGGGCCCTCACTTTGCAGGCGGGTTCTTGTAACCTTCCTGGTGGTTAGGCGAATCTTCCGGATTAGCCTATCCAGCATTACCTAGCACCCATGTGCTAGGGTACTGTACTTGTGGGGAAGATCTTCCAGATCTTTCCGGGAAGTAAGTGATTAATAAACATCCCTGTTTATTAAATGACGTTGTTGTGTTGTGTGTGATTAGGTCTGTGCAAACTAACCGAAAACCGAACCAACCTACGTGAGTGCGTAGGGTGGGATCCTGCCTGGAACTAGCGTTCCGGATTGGGGTCATCCAACCTGCTAGACAGGCGGCGACCACCACATGTCTATGAAATTCTTGTTATTATTAGCTTTCCTTAACTAGGTACCTGACTGCCTATGAAATTTTAGTGACTATGATAAAATAGTTCTAAAAAGCCTTTATTGGACCATGTATAGCAAATTGCAAATGATATAGCATGGGTTTGATTATGTCTTCATATTTAAAGTGTCAAAAAATAATTTTGAAGATATCTATCCCAAACCACTGAAATTTCACAGGTAGTGAGGAAGCTGAAGAAAATCTTAACCAAATTTGGTGATGAATCAGACATGGTTTTCAAAACAGTGACCAGATGTGCCTGGAAAAAAGATAGTAGAGCCTGGGAAAAGCCTGGAATTTTATTGGGTTGTCTATGTACGAACCCTGTTTATCACTCTAAGGGGACTATTCCACTGCAGCGATTCAACCAGATATTCGCACACGATTCATCCAGACAGAGCTAGTAAAAAAATTCCCCATGATCTGCATATATATCGTATATCCTGGTCGAATACCCCTTTAAGACGTGGTACATGGATCCCCTTGTATACATCCTGTAGTCGGGCCCTAACAACCACCCCTGGAATTTATCCCTGCCAGCACCACAGCTG
Source organism: Alentia gelatinosa (assembly GCA_950022655.1). NCBI lineage: Eukaryota > Metazoa > Annelida > Polychaeta > Phyllodocida > Polynoidae > Alentia > Alentia gelatinosa. The sequence goes on from OX465586.1 coordinate 7,252,863, forward strand.
CGGCTGTAGCATCGCTAGCGTGGCCGAGGCATGACCGGTACCGAGGCTTTCACACCATGGGAGAGGGTGGGCCCTAGAAACCTATTTTTTTATGGTGGGCCTTGAAGACCTGCGATCATTATATTTAATCTAGAATTACGATGTAAAATTACTTTGAATACTACTTGAAAAAAAGAAAAAAAAGAATTACTCTGTTAGTTGATATGTGAGATTTGACTAAAACCTACATTGGTTAATTTCTTATTTTTCTATATTGGTATAGCTATAGCAACCAAGTCAAAAGTGTAGTTATTCAAATTGCAGCTTTCCTCTTTTCCATGAAAATTAAAAAAAAAAAAAAAGTCAGTGATTTGAACCTCCAACAGACCCTGACCCCACGACCATCACCAACCTTTTTTTTTTTTTTAATGTTTTCTCTGAGGCAGGAATTTCCACATGAAAAATAATTCCACATTTTTTCTGACCCCAACTGGCATCCCAGGTTGTCTGATGCTATAATGTCATTGTGTCTTTCAGATTCTAGATTCCGTCACTCCACCGAAGTATTTTATATTCACTGCCAGTGAGCTTCCAGCGTTTCAGTCAAACACTAATCGGCTGGTGATCCTGTTCAAAAGTGGATACAACTACACGCAAAGATTTCATCGTGGTTTCCAGGCTACGGTCTCCACAGTCAGATGTAAGTAACTAGTGAGAAATAAGTCTTGGATAATATAGGGAGACATACTTAGGGTGGCTGAATGGAATCTGTTCCGTGTTGTTTTGTGTCTGAGTATTCACTGCATTAAAAGAACGAGGGGAATATTTCCGACCAAAACAACACGGAACAGAATTAATTCAGACACTATCACAATGTCTCCTCATTATTATTTTTTTTTTTTTGGGGGGGGGGGGGGATGAGCGTGGCTTTTTTTATTTCTCCCATACAAATAGATTATTGGTAACACAAGTCTCAGACTGGACGTACCTATATACCTCAAGTCGCAAGCTTTCCAGTCACAAGCGGGTAAGGGGGGTCGTTCACACACTTATTTGTGTTTATCCTACCCCTAATATAAAATCCCATAGGCTTAACATTGGACTTTCGTATGCCACGCTGACTGGCATACAGAGTTTTATATGCCACTAGTGGCATACAGCATTGTTATCACGTAATATTCCAAAATCGAGGAGATAGGGTAGGATAAAATCAAAACCTGATTCGTTTTAATCTTGGCCACCGCATTCCACTCGGACTTCACTCGGCCTCGCCTCATGAAGTCATCTTGCCAAACTCCAGTCGTGGAATACGGTGGCCAAGATTAAACCTCATCCAGTTTTACGATAGTATCTTGCAACTAGGCGTACCTCCAGTTTCAAGCGCCGTACATCCAGTCTGAGTCTAGACTAGAGGTTGTCCAACAAATGTGGATGTGGTCTCAATAGACCAGTAGTAACCAGGCAACAGATTTTCCACCATATCAGGATTCTTTTGACACCCCAACATTCATCCTTGAGATCAATGTGAATCCAAGGACAACATTCTTAGGGGTTGGAGTTAAAACAAAACTTAGAAGATGGTGAGCAATAGTTGCAAAATTTTGGCAATTAAACTTTTAACCCTTTAAGGACGCATGATGCCTGGAGGCATCACCGCGCTAAAGACGCATGATGCCTTGAGGCATCATTGTCCCAATATTAACAAAAAATGTTTTAACAAAGAAATAATAGAACAATATTCGTGAAATTTTCAGAATATGTAGATATAACCTCATATTTAGTATTTCTATTAAAAAGAAATTAAATGTTTATGATTATGTATCATACTGCATGATTGCAAACTTGGATATCAGTTTTAACTATTATGTGCCCGTCCTCTACGCCATCAGCACTCGTCCTTATGGGAGTAGCTTGGCCACAGGCAGCCGTCCTTAAAGGGTTAAGCGAGGCCAGGAATTTACATCATGTAGCACAAAATGCAGAAGCTTTGGGGAGTGGGGGGGGGGGGGGTACCTCCTTGGCACTTTCCATTAGCTCTGTGAGGGCTCGAGGTGCCCCCCCCCCTACCCCCTGTTGATTTTTCCGATTTTTTTTTTTACAATTTCCCAGACCCATGCCCAAGTGTACAGTAAAACTCTGCTTAAGGGGAGATCCTTCGTTCCGAGCATACTGTCCCCATAAGCAGGGTGTCCCCTTAAGCAGGGTGTCCCCTTAAGCAGCCGGGTGACCCCTTAAGCAGGGTGTCCCCTTAAGCAGGGTGTCCCCGTAAGCGGGGTCAAAATAAACTGAGTATGTATTTCTGTTCCGAAAAAAACTGATCCCTTAAGCAGGGTGTGCCCTTAAGCCAGGTGTCCCAGAAGCGGGGTTTTACTGTACATACATGGATATATAATAATAGCTTTAATGATATTCTTACATGTCATTTTAGATGGCCGTGATGAGTGGGATGTGCCAAGCTCAGGTAAGCACTTACTATCTGAATAAATCTAATAGGGAGCCAAAGTGGACCTGGTGAAACAACATTTTAAATGCGTCACCTCGGGCTTAGATAGAAAACCAATGTGAGCCCACTGAAACCGCAGATACCCGTTCACGGAACACCATTTCCAGAGATAGACACTCAGTACTTTGACTATATGTGTCATTCTCCATCTTTTGAATGCATAGCTTTGATATATTTAATCCTATCACGCCGGGTGCCCATGGCAATAGCATATGCATGGAGCCAGATACTATTGCAAGTGAATACCGCTAAAGGGTATAGAGACCTAATTAGGATCATTTTGCAGGTATTTTAAGGTATTTATATAGAACGTCCTGACCATGCTTGTACAAGTCACCGAACTCGATGATAATTTACGGTTTGTACGGAACTCGGCATAAATGCCTCGTTCTGTACAAACCGTAAATTAGCAACTCATTCTGTGACTTGTACAGCATGGTCAGGACGTTCTATATAAATACCTTAAAAAACAATGTCTATGAAATTACATTTTCCCTCATTTCATGTTTGCAGGATATTGTGGGAAACTCTTGCTGACATCTTCAGCAGAGTCCTTCATTTTTCAACCCCCGTCCGGTGTTATCGAAAGCTACATCTTCCACTGCGTCTGGAACATCCGGGCTTCTTTCCTTCAAGTCAAACATATACAGCTAAGTAAGTATTACACAGAGACATGGATAGTGGGCCTGAATGAAATCTGTTCCGAGTTGTTGTGGTCGGAAATATTCACTGAGCTTGAAGAACGAGGTGGATATTTTTCTGGTCATTTTAGTTCTCAACTGAGGCCAGAGTTGCTCAGAATGCAAATCCCCTGCCGGTTTTATCCGGAGATGTCAGTTTTCCATTCCTCCTTTTTCCACTTTTCTATATTCAGTTTATGTAATTGTTTTTCCTTGTGGCAAACCAAGATAATATTGATTTAGCCTCATTTACGCCAATAAAACAGTGGTTTGAACCTCTCAGCAGACCTCAGCCCAAAGCCATGGCCGTCAAGGACATATTATCCAAGATTTCCCGGTCTCGCAGAGGCAGAAAAATCCACATGAAAAATATTTCCGCTTTTTTCCCTCACCCGAACTGATATCCCTGTTTATCAGATACTTGCAATTTCCCAATGACTAGGCTCGAAGTAACAACTTGGTTTCTGACCACTAGGTGGCAGCACGCCGGAGAAGGGCAGTCAGGCCCGTTTCTCCGTCAGCAGTCAGGGTTACGCGAAGGGCAGCAGTGACTTCACGTACCAGGGAAACGCGGTGTCACAGTCCGGCCTGCTGAGATCCACGAACCAAACCTTCTACGTCAGGCTCTACTCCAGAATGAAGGCCGGAGACAAGATCCAGATACAATTCTCCAACGTGTCCCACAAAATAGGTAGGTTTCGGGGAGATTTTTATTAAGTTGATTTTTCCATCCCCAAAAAAAACAAGCAAGGTGATTTTATTTTGATGATTTTATATGGTATATTCTGGACGTGGCTAGGTGTTCACTCTATAGCAGTTCGAGTCCCACAACAGCCACTTTTCCCCCTCACCCCCCAGCATTGGTAGATTTACTGCTATATCAAAGGCCAATCCTTCTCATACCATGCCTATATGGTGTTTGGAGTAAAAAAACTTTCACCTGGGTAATTGTGTAGCCTTGAGATTTCTACCTGAATTCATCACATAGATCCGATCACCACCCCATGGTGTAAAAGAACCCTGAGAAAGTCTGGAAAGGACCTGTAATGGTTGACTGGACATCATATTAACCCTTTAAGGACGGCTCCCTGGGGCCAAGCTACTCCCATAAGGACGGGTGCTGGTGGCAGTCTGTCTGGATAGAGGACGGCCACATAATAGTTAAAACTGATATCCAGGTTTACAATCATGCAATATGATACATAATCATAAATATTATATTTCTTTTTAATAGAAATACTAAATATGATGTTATATCTGCATTTTCTGAAGATTTCATGAATATTGTTCTATTATTTCTTTCTGGAAACATTTTTGTTAATATTGGGACAATGATTCCTCCATGCATCATGCGTCTTTAGTGTGGTGATGCCTCCAGGCATCATGCGACTTTAGCATGGTGATGCCTCCAGGCATCATGCATCCTTAAGGGGTTAAACAAACAAACAATCTTCATAAATATATTAAAACCAGGAATTCTCATATTTTATGGTTTTCTACCACTATGTTTTTTCTGTCCATGCACGAAGTGACTACACATCTCTTTGAAAGTGTATTTTTCCATATTCAATGACCTTGAGGTCCATAGTCAATGGTTTGGGTTTCTGAAAATTTAGAAACAATGGGTAGCGGCCCCATAAATTTTAAATGCAGACTTCGTAATAGATAGACAGGGATGCCAGTTTTCAATGTTTCCATTAAGATTTATGTTTTCATTCTCAGAATAGTAAAATAATTCCTTGTGTAATATTGATATACCAACTGCTAAATTACCCAATTCAGCCACAGCCCATGGACCCCCCACTGAACCTCCCCACTGACCCATGTAAAAACCTGAACTTTCCCTTGATTCCCCACTGTAATGTGTCTGTAAAGAATAAACCATATATTGCAATAAAAAATATTTCAATGTTTTTTTTCCTGTAACCAACTGGCAATCATGGGATAGATAATAAATGCATTTTTCATGTCGCACAGCGAGTTGATCTTTAAAGTGTAATTAATGTGGTGTTTCAGGTTTGCTTAGTGTGGTCAATGTCCCGAAGGCCGACGCGTGCCCATTCAAGACGAACAGGAATAATTTGGGGCATTGTCATCTGTACTGGATAAACACCAATCGAAGTAAGTACTGTAAACACTGTACAGTAGATCCTCACTGAAAGGGACTCCCCGCGTAAGGCGAACCAGACATAAATAAACATCAAGTGTAAAGGGGACACCCTATGTAAAATAAATAAATAAACAAACAAATAATTCTCTTTCTCCCTCTATTTATTTTAATGATTTATTGTTATTAGAAAAAGAGGACACGATATATTATTCATCCAGAGATGTTCGTCCAAACTGTAACTAAAACAGACAATAGAAGATATTCATAAAAAAAAACTTTTCTTAAGAAATTAGGGCCCCGGATTAAAAAAAGAGAAAATTAGAATCAGCTACACACCTTCGTCACACAGACAATAGAAGATACCAATCAATCTCAATCCATTTTGAGAATTTACATTTTTAAGAATTAGATTATGTTTACTGTATTAAAAAGATTTTCTAAGACTGTCCCCACTGGAGAACGAAGAATTTATCATTTTGAATTATGTTTATTTTCTGTACTTTGTAGATGACGAGTCTTGTTACTTGTTAAGTACGCGTACCTGTAAGTTCTCGAGCAGTACTCGCAACGTCAGATACTGCTACAACCCTCTCGACGTCTGCGACTCCTACAGCGACTGCCCGAAAGGCGATGACGAGAAGAACTGCGAAGATTATGGTGAGTCCTCCTTCATTTATACAGAGATTTTTCCACTTTTCTCATGAAATCCTTGTTTTCTCTTCCAGAATAAGAATTTATTTTATTGTATCAAACAAATATTGTTTGAATTGAGCCTGATTCACACCAATAAAACTTTTTTGAATCTCACCACACACCCTCAGCCTTATTCCATGCCCAACACCGACATGTTTTTTTCCATGTTTTCCACGTTTTTTGGGGTCTCTCTGAGGCAGTAAATTCCAATGAAAAAATATTTCCACTTTTTTCTCTCCCCAACTTACATCCCTGCATATAGTCAAGATGGTGTTTCTACGTTCACATGGAAATCAACCTTTTCATTTTCAGTATGTGAAAATTCATTTTCTTGTGTGTACAATAAAAATGATATCAATTGAGCCTTATTCATACCTATAAAACAGTGGTTGAACCTCCCCACTCACCCTCTGCTGCATGCTCATGGCTGACACCAAACAAGTTTTCCACTTTTTCCCAGTCTCTCTCAGTAAATTCTACATGAAAAAATATTTCAATTTATTTTTTTCTGACTCTAATTGACATCACTGATCAAAGAAATTAAGATATTTAAAAGCATATCTACAGTTCACAGTGGTACCATCTTTTAAATATTGTAAACTACCAGTGTATTGGGCCCCTGTTACTGATTATAATGCCTGACAAGTAAAATGTGCTTTGTCCAGTTTGTTCTCACCTGATAAATAAAGTAGGCCTATTTATCCTACCCCTCATATAAACTTCCGTAGACTTAACATTGGTGACTGTATGCCACAGTTATGTCATAAAATATCTATATGCCACAGGTGACATATGAAATTAAAAACATGTGACAGCGTTGGATAAAATCTAAACATCTCTCAATTCCATATAATTGTTTATATGGCATTCGTTGTCTTCCACTACAGATATCACTCAGCTCTGCTTCGTGATATCATGCCGCGAAGACAACTCATGCCATATAAACAATCTTATGACATTTTGTGATGTTTCATGATATTATCGTACCTTTCATATAAATTTCAACAGACTTAACAAGGGTGACTGTATGCCACAGTTATGCCATAAAATATTTATATGCCACGGGTGACATTTGAAGTTAAAAATATGTGACGGGGTGGGATAAAATCTAAACATCAGTCAATTTCATGTAATTATTTACATGGCATTTGTTGATTTAGACTACAGATATCACTCAGCTCCACTTTTGATGACATTCTGCGAAGACAACTCACGATATATAAACAATCATATGAAACTCTGTGACGTTTCTTGATATTATCTCTCCCCTGGTATTTTCGTCCCATAGGCATAACGGTATGAACTCGTTCTCCATGGCCCTTTGAGTATCAATACTAATACTCAATGGGTGATGACGTCACACACATTGTGATCATTTAGTTATTTCAGTGTATACAGGGATGAGATAAATACAGAACTCGTTTTCGTTACAGTCATCAATATCTATATCATTTGAACACTATGGAGAACAACGATGAATTTTTGTGTCTTGTCAGACTGATATACATAAATTGCCTCTGATAGATTATAATGTTAGCGATCTAACATCACAATCCCTATCAACCCTACACAGGATTCCCATGGATAAAACTGCTGTTTTTGTCATCCCCACACCTTGAAACACCTGACAATCCCGTTTTGTCCCCTAACTAGCGACTTCGTCCCTCAAGCCTATGGACGCGCTCTCTGGTCGACCAACCTCTTTTTTTGGGGTTCCTTTCTTTATTGTATCTTTCTTCATTTGGGGCTGCTTTTCATGGCCCTGCCTAACAGGGTATGCTAAAATAAGTTCAATGACTCAATTATATATGGTTATCTTGGTATACAAATGATAAACAAGGTCAACATTAATGCACAAATGCTACAGGTAGAGTCCTTGTTTTAGTCAGGTATTTTAGACAAGCTTAGGCACAATATCATAACACACTTCAGGCCAGGTTCAACAGATATATAAGGAAATGATGTAGCTAGATCAACCATAGCCTCTCACATAACCGCTTCTTGGTAAGAGACTTAAAACATTTATATATATTTATATAACATTAAGACTAGTGCACTGAGATTATTCCATAAGACAGAGATGTCAGTTTTCCATTTTTCCGTGGAAATCCACTTTTTCATATTAGGTATACGTAATTGCTTTTCCTTGTGTCAAACAAAGAAAATATTGATTTAGCGTCATTTACACCAATAAAACAGTGGTTTGAACCTCCCTACATACCCTCAGCCATATTTCATAGCAGACAATGACATATTACCTAAGTTTTCCCGATCTCTTTGAGGCAGAAAAATCCACATGGAAATATTTCCACGTTTTTCCCTGACCCCAACTGGCATCCCTGATAAGATACAACCATGATAAAGGACTGTTAGGACTCTGAGTTAGTCTACTATTCAGTCTGAATAGAGTGGAGACACAGGTGGTAACCCTGGCCCTACTCTGGCCGCCAGAGCTACACTGACGTTAGTTGGAAAAAAGTTTTCCCATCATGTCCGACCTCCCTGTTGGGGGTGGTTGGGCATGGAATGAGGTTCTCTTCATTTTTTGGAGGTTGAGAAAGTCACTCTTTCGTGAGGAAAAAATTACTCGTTGGTCGCGAAGCCGCCTTGTCTGCACACCTACACTGACGTTAGCTCTGCCTGGTGGAATCCAAATTGGACAGCCTTGACTTGCACTCGCCTAGCTGATCTTCTTACTACCCGAGTCAGAATCTCTGCTGGAAGAGTGAATCATTCTGCCAGCAGATCTTTTGTCGTGGTAGTCTCTTTCACAACAGGCTATTGTCCTGGTTTGAGATTGTAGTACTCTCGAAGCCCCTTTTCCATTTTATTATTTTCTTTTTTGTGTATTTTGATAAAGAGACCATGAAGTTAGACTTTGTTATCAATTAGCTACGTTAATAATGTTTTGTAGTGAGTATTCATAGTCTATACATTATATATAACTATATTATAGTTTCCACTATGTCCAAAAAGTCTACCCTGCTTCGAGATATTTGTATCGAGTTCTCTGGCCAGAAAGCGATCGGACCAGACCAACCCCAAAGCCTAATTATTGAGGAACAAATTGAATGAATTGGACCAGTCGCCATTTTGGTCAGCAACCTCCTCCCTGATGTTTACAGTACGGCTGCCATGCTTTGAATGGCATATAATACCCCTATTATCGCTCAGCTCTAGTTCCTAGTCTGCCCACAAGAGGGCAGGCCGCTCTACCCATGACACTTTGAGTTGTTCAGTGTCATGAGCGGCCTTGCGACATGTGCGACAGACCGGAATGGGCGCTCACCGGAACAGATTTGGTCTTCCCCTGTTGGTTGTTGGTACAACAGCCAATGAGAGCGCAGAGCTCACAGATGCCAAGCCTGTCATGTCAACCCCCTGCTAAGGGTATAAAACAAGGACCCTTTTCCTGTCAATAAACAGTTAGTCTCAGGTTCTGACTCAGAGTAATACCTAGTACTTCTGTGTTGAGTTCTGACTTTCTCTTCTTAAAGTCTACTCCTTACGCAAGTAGGGTCCAAGACTTTACAACAGGTTACAATCTCATTGCCTTCTCTCAGGGCAAGGGGTTCGGAAAACTACAGTTCTAAATTATGTTTTCAATATGACTAGAAATATATCATAAGAGAAGAAGCACATCTAAGTGTAGACCACCAGAAAAAGATAGCAGGTTCGAGCATTCGTGGCTCTTCAGTCTCCAAGCCTAAGTCTAGTTCACTGTGTCTCTGTGTGCGGGAGAAACTCCAAGCAAATCCAACCAGTATCATAGTTTTTTAGATATGGTAGATAACAAGTAAATTTGTCAACAACTGACACCAGGCGATTCGCCATGATTATGTCACTGTCACTATGGTCATCACAATCGAATGGATTGATGACGCAAGCTGATGTTACAGATTGAGCTCATTCAAGCGGTAGCTGTGAAAGAGAATAAACATCTAGCCACATCTTTAACAGTTCTAGAGGTAAAGTGAACATAGGTGGTGAAATTGGTGTTAACTGTGGGTAAAGCTTAATAACAAGGTTGTGAGGTCTAGTACTGCCACCTCCTTCTCATATCCCCAGCAGTGGTAGATTTACTGCTATATCAAAGGCCAGTCCTTCTCATACCATGTATATGTGGTGTGGTGTACAGCCACTTTTCTCCTTCACCCCCAGCAGTGGTAGATTTACTGCTATATCAAAGGCCAGTCCTTCTCATACCATGTCTATGTAGTGTATAGCCACCTTTCTCCTACGTTCCCGGCAGTGGTAGACTTACTGCTGTATCAAAGGCTAGCAGTGTAAGATCTACTGCTATATCAAAGGCCAATCCTTATCATACCATGTATATGTGTTGTGGTGTACAGCCACCTTTCTCCTACATCCCAAGTAGTGGTAGACTTACTGCTATATCGAAGGCTAGTCCTTCTTATACCATGTATATATGGTGTATAGCCACCTTTCTCCTACATTCCCAGCAGTGGTAGATTCACTGCTATATCAAAGGCCAGTCCTTCTCATATCATGTCTATGTGGTGTTATGTGCAGCCACCTTTCTCCTACATCCTCAGCAGTGGTAGACTTACTGCTATATCGAAGGCCAGACCTTCTTATACCATGTATATGTGGTGTATAGTCACCTTTCTCCTACATCCCCAGCAGTGATAGATTCACTGCTATATCAAAGGTCAGTCCCTCTCATATCATGTCTAAGTGGTGTGGTGTGCAGCCACCTTTCTCCTACATCCTCAGCAGTGGTAGATTTACTGCTATATCAAAGGCCAGTCCTTCTCATACCATATATATATGGTGTATAGCCACCTTTCTACTACATCCCCAGCAGTGATAGATTCACTGCTATATCAAAGGTCAGTCCCTCTCATACTATGTCTATGTGGTGTGGTGTGCAGCCAGGATTTTGGGAAGTAAGGATTTTGGGAAGTAAAAGAATTCTTTAACTTAGACTGTAGTGCAACCAACTCTCACCAGATGGCACCAAGCGGTACTTTTGGAGTTTTGAGGATTTTGAGGGGCGTTGTTACGGGTAGATTGTGTGTTGGCGCGTGTGTGCAGTCGTGGCTGTGTTACACCCTACTTAAGCACCACTGATCTGCATGCTTACCATGAACCTGTAGCCTGCGCCACACTTTATCCATAGACCCTATTGAGGTATCCCGTAATTCAGTCTGTTGACCAAGTTCCGGGTTTCGCTGGTTACCGACGTAGTATAGTGATAGACCCCTTGCTCGTAACCCAGAATTAATGCAGTTTAACGGTTTTCAAACATCCTCAAATTGAAATTCTGATGTCAGAAATGGAAATTTCAGCTATTTCTACATGGGAATCCGAAATTATATTCAGTTTCTCCAATTATAAATCAGAAAACTGTGGTTCATTTTGTCGTAGTGTGCCAAGTCTATCGGGAGCGGAACTTTGCTTTACCCGGGGCGATAATCGGGAGTTTAGTAACCTCTGGAGGCTCTATAGGCTTAACATTGGCGACTGTATTCGGGCAAGCGTGCAGTAAAATGTTATTTATTGCACGAGGGTTAAAATGAATTATTGGAGATATAGTTAGATGAATACTAAACTGAACTCGAGTTAGTATATATGTTTATAACACTCCAGTCAGGTCTGCTTCCCACTGCACTCGGCTAATGTCTCGTGCAGTAATATGCAATCTGCCCGACGTGCAATAAACACTGACTCATGTTCAGTTTCTACTAAGAACCTGCGCTTTTATGTCTGTAAATGTGAAGGGGAGGGATGTTAAACAAATAACCCTGGACAGAGAGTGCCTGTGCAGTAACACGAGATGGTTTAATGGTGTGCTTACGCATGAAGGAGAGACAATGAGCCCAAAGCCTAAACATTCCTTGTTGCAGATATATAGTGGTCTTCAGCCGATGTAATCGCTGCCCTCATCTTGATCCTAGTCAGGTGGGGTGCGGCTGCCGGCAGTGTGGCTACCAATATTCAATGTATTACTATCACCGGCACTGCTGTAGCCGGCACTGCATTTCACTATGACTTGCCATGATATATTATGCGGGCTTTTCCGAAAGGAATGTTATACTTTACCATGGCTGTTACCATAACTTTATATGATGTTTGACTCAGGCTATTACTAGGATATCACTAAATATGATATAAGACCTACGCCTGATATTTGACCTTCAATGTAACAATGACCCAGAATCCTAAACTTTCCCCATTGCAGGTATTCAAAGGGCTTGTGGCCATTGTAATCGCTGCCTTCAACCTCATCCTAGTGGAGTTGGGAGCCGGCTGCATGGCTACCAACATTTAGTGTGCGACTATCAATGGCACTGTCTTTCACTGGGCTTGACCTACATTATTACCCTGGCTTTTCCAAAAGTAATGTTATATTTGACCATGGCTGTTAAATGAACCATGACTTTATATGATGATTGACTCAGGCTATTGCTATGACTCAGTAGGATATGACTAAAAAAATGTATGACCTACACTTGATATTTGACCTTCACTGTAACAATCACCCCAAATCGTAAATATTCCCCAGGTAGACAGTGGTTTTTGGTCAATGTAATCACTACCTTCATCCTCATCCTGGTCAGATGAGGTTTCAGCTACTGTTGACATGACTATCAATGTTCAGTGCATGACTTGATATATTGTTTTGCCCAGGCTATTACTATGACTCAGTAGGATATTACCAACACTTGATATTTGAAGTCTAATAGAATATTTTGGACATTAAACTACCCAAACAAACAAACTTAATATTTGACTTTCACTTTAGCATTGACCCAGAATCCTAAACATTCCCCGTTGCAGATATTCAATGGTTTGTGGCCAATGTAATCATTGCCATCAACCTCATCCTGGTCGGGCGGGGGTGCACCTACTGGCAGCGTGGCTACCAACATTCAATGCATGACTATTGCTGGCACTCCTGTAGCAAGCACCAACTTTCACTATGACTCAACATAATTTATTTTCCTGGCTTTTCTGAAGGGAATTTTACATTTGACTCTGGCCGTTGCCGTAACTTCATATGATGTATTACCCAGGCTATTACTATGACTCCATAGGATATGACTAAAAATGATATATGACCTACACTTGATATTTGACCTTCTCTGTAGCAGTGACCCAGAATCCCCCGTTCCCCGTTGCAGATATTCAATGGTTTGCGGCCAATGTAATCGCTGCCCTCATCCTGATCCTGGTAGGGTGGGGGTGCGGCTGTCGGCGGCGTGGCTACCAACGTTCAATGCGCGACTATAGTTGGCACTGCTGTAGCCGGCACTGCCTGGACTCGTACAGCTGTCCTGTGATGTGCTCGGCCTGGGCCTCCTGCTCGCGTCTCTGCTCGCGACTCAGCCCGCAGTGCCTGCGGCGCGAGCCCCGCGAAGGCGACAGCCCCACAGCTGAGATCCCCGGGCCAGAAGTGCCCAGTCAAATCTTGTCACCGCGCATGCCCGTAGTCTGCATTTCTGCAGGTAAAAATTATCAGCAAAACAATCCCAAGCCAAGTCGCATGTTTTCGTATTTTTTTCGTTACGCTTTGATGTTTTATTTTCGCAACATTATGCAATGTGCTGTTTTATTTTCGTGTATGCGTATTGGTTCATTGCAGTTGTATTTGATATGTTTCGTTATTTTGGTGTTTATACGACTTTCTTCCTATTTATGTTCAGTGCTATCGTGTATCCCAGAGCTCAGTGAATAAAACTAAACATGTTCTAATATCTCTCATACAGTGATTGAACTCAGCAATTTAGTCAATCCTTTTAGCCCTCAATTTTTTTTTATACTTAACCAAGACCATACAAAGACCTACTTCAAAATGTCCTAGTATTGCAATAACCTATACTTAAAAACATATTTTAACATTTTCTCTTTATAAATACATATCAATTTTAAACTCTAAAACTGAAACATTCAAAATCTATTCTCAAAAAAAATTATTCTGAGAGAATGACCTCTCTCTAATTAAACTCGCAGAGAGTTGAAGAGGGAAAGCCAAGCTCGAAAGAGAAAAATTTACTCCAAACTATTCTCAACTTGTATCTAAATTGAGTGGTTAGTGAATCTGTGCCATGGTAAATTTCTTCTAGTGCAGGGCTTTTGGAAGTAACAAGTTCTATAGTCAGGGGGTATGGGAGACATATTACATCACAGCATAGTGACTTCTACAACACTGGTAGGACAGACATTTTTTAATTCTTTAGAGACTCCAAGACATCCCAACAGATTTAAACATGAAGTATGGATATCTCAGGCAAATGAACCTATCTGAACAACAGGGAAAACTCGAAAACTCAAGCATAGTAAAGTCTGGTAAGAGAAATATAAAGCTGATCAGACATTCAACAAAAATTATTTTTTTACTAATGGAGATCCTGAGATTTGTTTCTATGTGAATGAATCTTTGGTGGTGCCTTTTTTGTTGGAATGCCTCTATTCCAAACATCTTCAGGATTTTCATTTTTCCTTTATAAGATACAAGATATCATTTTTCGAGGATATACAAAATCAAAAAGGGCGCGATTTCTGAGGAGGTTTTGTAAGCAGGAAGAGCGAGCGAGATTTTTCTGCAGGACATCATTTGAAGAACTAAATTTTCCTGCTTAGCAATTTTGCCACAGGATTCTTCAAGCAAAAATGTAGGTACATCTTTAGTTAAGAAATATCTACTAAAATATCCCAATATACAGAAAAAAGTAATATATTTTACTGTGCTTAACTTTTATAAATTTCCTTAAATTTGATTATATCAGCCTTGTTAGCATGCTTACCACATATGCTAGTTTTATTAGCTGCTATTTATCTTTTAGCTCCCATTTTTTGCCTACAAGTATTTGCTTTTGATTATGACTAGTGATTTGTATATTTCTGTATGTTAATGTTGTTGATGTGTTTACTAATATGAGGAAACATACTTGCTGTGGGCGAATTGATATCCGTTAGTGGTCTTTTGTCCCAAAAATATGTCACAATGTCACAGGCAGAGGGACATTTTCGGAACTAAAGACTGAGAACAGCATCAATTCCCCCAATGCAAATATGTTTAATTAATTATCATATTCCTGAAAATCATCAAAAATACCATTTTAATGACGTTCATTCATTATGGTCCTAAGGCGTAAACATTATTAATACTGTACCATAGCAGTAGGTAGTATTTCATAGATGTTCGACCATAGGTATATAATAATATGCAGGATTTATAGTGACATGTATAGATATCACCTTTCTATTGCCAAATTCGTTATTTTCTTAGAAAATATATATATTCATTTGATAATTATAATGATACTATTGATTCAGAGATGGTAGATTATCACTTTTCCATGGAATTCCATGTGTCATTTTTTGTATATACAAATCTTTTTCTTCATGTAAAAGAAGATGATATTAATTAGATTCCATTCACACCTATATAACAGTATTTATATTGAATAGATATATATTACCTGCTTCTTGCACAGGTGTGGATGCGCGCATGCACCACTCCCACCTGGTTCAGGCGGCTGCCATCCTCAACCGCCCAAGCCGCAGCGATGTCACAACCCGATGGGATGCCCAGCCACCAGGGGTCTCTGCTTTGCCTTTGCGGGCACTTCCGGTTCCGGTTTCGAGCAGCTCTACGACCACGACGCGAAACACTCCGACGAGCAGTCGTAACGGACTGCCCACCTACGACCAGGTGAGACTAGCTGATATGGAGCTCTTCATCAACTGCTCCAGCGCCGAAGGCTCTCAGGTCAACCTGCTCCAAGGTCAAAGTCAAGGTCAGGCTGAAGTCAGCTCCGGCGAGCCGCCACCGGCGTACAGCGAGGTGATCACAACGCCGCCCGAGGAGAACCAAGAAGCTGTGAGTATTCGTCAACTTTTATTTCAGGGTCGCAGCAGGTCAGGGGAAAATCAAATAATGTCGTAAATGTTAGAGTAGAGTTATCTATGATAAGCATCTCAATCACATCTCTGCCATTTATAGCCACACAAAGTCAACCAACTGAGATCAATGATAGCCACTAGGGCAGGGTGTGGCTGGACCGGGGACTGGGAACCTATGAAAGTTTAGGGTCAGAGCTCATATCCCATTGAGTTTGAATCGCGTAGTAATTCACAAGGCAAAGCTGGATGAATAACGTACCATAGCGATTCAAACTAGATAGGATCAAACTCTGACCCTAAACTTGAATAGGTTTCTGAGTTTATCTTACCCTTCACATTGACTAATGGGTTAACCTTTGTGACGCAATCCCCTATTTTGTATTTTTTTCTAAATACTCAATGGCCGTTTGATACACGTTCCCAAATGTTAAGTCCATGGGGAGGAAAACAGGGGTGAGATGAAGATAAAGAATATGAATAAAGAATGTTAGGAGATAAATAATGGATATCATCAGAATTTGAAAATTCTCTCTGATTTACATACTTTTATACTTTGATGAACATTGACATTGTCTCCTTTTGTTCTTTCAGCCTCCTACGTATGCGTGTGTCCTCAGAATGTCATCGGAAATCTAAAAGGACCTTCAGAATATTTATTTCATTACTTGTTTGACAAAGTACCGATGAGCATATTCTATGACGGGTGCTACCTGCCGATTAATTTTTCCAAGGAACCACAGAATTCTGATAATTCAGGACAATTCTACTATTAAAATATAGTTAAATTTTCTTCTTTTTTTTCAAAGAAAAAAAAAGTTATATTTTACTACAAAAAAAGGTTTCAATTATAAACTTTATTCATAATTTCACATTATAATGACAACTAAGTTATTATATAATTTCCTATTATAATTACAACTAAGTTATTATATAATTTCCTATTATAATGACAACTAAGTTATTATATAATTTCCTATTATAATGACAACTAAGTTATTTAGCTATGCAAACAAACAAATCATCGAGTTTGTGCTCAAGGTTCAGTAATAAGAACTATATATTTTTATTCCCTGATTTGCTCATATTTCTGATGCCCATAACAGGGCATGGGGAATAATATTCATTGTAACCCTGAGAGATTCAACATTGAGTAGAGCGGGTGTTCCACTGATCCGATAAAAATGTTAAAACCAACGACATCGGCCACTAAACCTGGTATATATTCTAGTGCAAATGGAGCATTGTTTTAGGCTGTCGGCGGCGACCATCCGACGTCAGTACTATTATATACCTGTGTGCGAATTTCTATGAAATACTGCCCGCTGCTAGGGGTGCAGTAATAATAATGTTTGTGCCCGCTGTGAGAGAGACTTGATAAGTCATCAAAGTGTCGTTTTTTCATTAATTTTAGGTATATAATAATAAGCAAACGTCCTCACTGTGGACGAAACGCTTCTAGTTCTCGGTCATTCTTCGATTTCATACTGCCTTCCGCCTATGGCGTCAGGCAGTATGAAATCGACGACTGACCTCGAACAGGAACCGTTATGTCCACAGTAAGGACGTTTCCTAATATTAATCTGTGACCAAATCACACACTCTAATGGCGTGGTCATCTTAAAGTAATCCTTCCGCAGAAAAGAGTCCAAGTTTGTTTCCCATATATGGATTTTCTTAAAGATAAATCTAGAAAGTTTTAAACAAGTACAACCCAACAACTTCCCAAGTTGGTTATGTTGATTGGCTTTTATTAGAACAATATTATCAACATTTCGGCAACAAGTAGCCTTTATCAAGTAAGTAAATTCAAAAGCTAGGAAAATGTTAAACTAGTTTGTGTTATTATTTAGAACCAAAAAAGTACTGCTAACAGAACTATTTGAAACAAATTAGATTTTGTTGGTTTCATAAAACCAGTGATTGCAGGGCACTATTTTCTGTCGCTTTGTACACGATAACCATATATAGCACACATACATTCAGGTTAAATTTTACTCGAGTCAGTGGAATGCTCCCTTAAGTGAAATTTAGCAGACATTTCAGGTGATCGTTATTGAATTCGGTATATTGCGTTATACATTCATTGGATGTAGAAACAGTTGTGTGCACGGGGAGTATATTTTTCTATAATGTACCTGATATTACCCAAATAGCATCTAGATGATTTGAAAGCTACAGTTTATATAAGTGAAACAGTATTAATATATAGACCTGTGTACAGATTTCACGCGATCTATTGGGGAACTTTCCCAGAGATATTGTTGGTGTACTACTTTTTTATGTCTTGTTATTTTATGTGTGTCTGCTTAATTCTTCAGCGATGTGAACAAACGTTGATACTTAACATGTTCAAAGGTTTTGAATAAAACTAGATTGGTTTCCTAAATAAGGCAATAGTTTTATAGAGGAAACCTATGAAAGTTTACGGTAAGAGCTCATATCCCATCGAGTTTGAATCGTGTAGTAATTCACAAGGCAAAGCCGCATGAACTATGTCATGACTCAATGAATTACGCAGCGATTTAAACAACATGGGATCGAGATCTGACCGTAAACTTGAATAGGTTTCTGAATTTATCTCACCCTTCATATTGACTAATGGGCTAACATTTGTGACATAATCCCCCATTGGATATTTTTCCTAAATATCTCATGGCTGTGGATTTGAGTTCCCAATGTTAAGTCTATGGAGAAAAAATACCAGGTGTGAGATAAAGGGTAGAACCCACCGGGCTTCCGATGCATATTGATGCACTTTACGACACACTCTACGACACACATTGTATTGAATTGAATGAGACTCTGGGTGCATCGGGAAGTCTGAATTCTGGATCAGAATTGGTGGGTTCCAGGCCTTAACAGATGAACCAAAAATGTCTCGGAAAAAATATTTCTTTTTTTTTTAGACTCAACTGACATCCCTGAGTGGTATTGTAGAGTGTGTCGTGCCAGGTAGGTTCAGCCCTTACAACAATATAAATTACAAGTTTGTTGCTGTTGTTTTAGCGTGAAAGTTACGACTAATTCCTTACATCTACTCAACCAAAAGGATATTTATTCATGATTCATATGAATAGAAAAAGTGCAGAAATATCCTTATCTACATTTAAAACTTGATATTCTAATAAGTCAACTTTTTCAAATACTTATATAACAGGTCATGTGCTTACTATCGTTTATCATAGGTATATACTGTCAAAGGGCCAACAAATAGGGTAAACTTTATGTAAAGGTGGGGGGTGTCTACCTACCACGATAGAAAAGGAAGGCCTCACGATGCGCTACGACACAGATTTCCCATATCGTAGTGTAGCCTATAATGCAGCTTTTCTATTAGAAGGTCATCGTAGTGCATTGGTGGACATTGGTAAAACCTGATCCATTACTACAATTTCACATTTCTGTCTGACGCGATATAATTTTTCATCGTGAACTTCTACGATATGCTCCTGATGCCAAAATCGTAGTAGGCGGACACCCCCTTAATTGTCAATTATTCGTGCCAAGTTATATCAGACACCAATATAACACTTAGTAATGAAACTATCCTTAAAGGATGCCATAAAGTAAAAAGGAGAAGTAGTAGAAACGACCAAGGTGAGAAACTATTTAGATTCATGCAACAAGGCCTGTGTGCGTAGTAATCTTCCCAAGGTGGTAGTCGAGCAAAGACAGAAGCAATATACGGCATATAGCCTATGATCCATGGGCGCTGCCATGACGCCCCCCAAGTAGGTGTTCTTCACTAATGGAGGTGAAAAAGAAGTGAGTGATAATGGGGAAGTGTCACAACTCTAGCCATGCTCACATATGTATATAGAGTGTTCCATGTGGAAACATCATGTCCTGGGTTCAATTATTATGTCATCCTGCTCTGGGATGGGTGTAGAGAGTCAAAGAAACCATGGTAAAAGATTGAAAGGCAGTTGAATTTCGTAAGAACAAAGAGCCAGAATACAAGTTTTGTCCCCCAACCACCTAGTGACTGCTTTATAAACTAACAATGGCTCTGTCCCCTATAGGCTTAGTTGCTTAAATCCAAATAGATTCTCACTGAGGGTTATTTAGTATTTATCCTACCCCGTGGGTATGATAGTTAAATAAAAAACAATTCATGCCAGGCCCCATTGAAAACAGTCACTGGATGTTAAAACTATGGCGGGTTTTAAAAAAAATTAGGGTTAGGATAACTAACAAGAACTGAAACTTAGAGCTGGGCTTCCCATTCAGTTTTCACTGAAGAGCACGAAATGAAAACTTGAATCCGTCAAATTTCCTACAATGGAGTTGGACAACTAGCATTCTGTGTGTATATAAACAAAATGAATTTTAACAAATCATGCACTTTGCTTCACATAGGAATTAACAGATTTTTTACACAATGATAGACTTACTCATATTGGATAGGCATATCATATTATCTGGAAAGACTAGTATGATGCCATTGAGTTATTCAGAAAAATTCCTAATAAGTCCCGCTCCACCTTTAATTTGTATTTATACAGGGATGCTAGTATTCTGATGGATTGTCGGTACCTGGTTTTTCCATATTTTCATTTGTAATGATCAATATTCTGCAATATCTACATTCGGCCCAGCCATACTCTACTAAAACCCTGCAGCACCGGGACACATTGTGCAGAATATTGATCATTACAAATGAAAATATGGAAAAATCAGGTACCGATAATCCATCAGAATACTAGCATCCTGTGACAGGTTGCTCAAATGTACCAACATAAAGGTCCCGTTCCATTTATCTGAATTTTACTACAATGTTTAGTTGAGGTCTCTCTGGCACGGTCCAGGCCAGTGTGCTGCAATAGTTTGTTACCCTGTGATAAAACATTATTATCGCCCACTCAATACGCGCATGCGTCTGGACAAATTCTTCCATTCAGCTAGCATGGACTATTGGACGTACTACTATTTTGATGTGATTTTAATGGAAATAAATGAAAAGAATTGTATTTTACCAACAGAAACTTTTAGTATGACATGAGAATTACATGTCGTGATTTGCTTAATTTTGGCAAATTTTCACTCTCCAATCGTGGACTTCAACACTCCGCATGCTCATGCATGTGCACCAGATACTAGTTGGCGATAATAACAGTTTATCACAGGTTAACAAACTATTGCACTGCACCGGTGCTTTATTAGGGGTCCGTATTAACATCCGGCCATTAATGGTAGTGTTCCTTTGATGTTACATACCTTTTCGGCCCCCACAAAGGCCCAGCTACATCGTTCCAGATAATCATGATATTAAGTACCAAGAACCTTCATAATTAAAAAAACTAATCTAAAGACTATAAGACATTGATGCCAATTCTCACCGATCCGATGATTGGTTATAATCAGATATGATAGCGACAATCTTTTCGATGTATGATACCCAGGGGACCGTTGAATAATCTAGGCTTGTACATAAACACATTTTCTGTACACCATTGAGACCCAAGGCTGGTGTGGGTCAACTTTATTTAACACTTATGGACAACCTTATGGATAGCTAAGACTTGTCTTAGTGAACAAACTTAAATGTTATTAAACATTCATAGGAGACGTGGCATGTAGTTTCGGATGGGGAAAAAAAAATAAAAAAAATGAAAATTTTGAAAATTTGTTGATACCTTAAATGTTATCAAACGATAACCCTTGTTTGAGGTACAGGAAAGTATTTCATGTACTAGCATAGATTATTCAATGGGCCCCTGATTGAGATTGGTGCCGCTGTAGACCAGGCCGGGCCGGTTGATAACCCGCGTGCAAGTTGTTGAGAGTTGGTCATATCCAGCATGTGAGTAATGGCCAATGACTGTTAGTGGGGCAATATAATCGGGCCGGTGAAGTGTGTACATCAAAGTAAATATTACCGATTTTTCACCAATCCGATGAAATTGTCGTAAAAGAGAAAAATCAGCACATCAATGTTATATAGGCTTTATGGATAGAGTTCCATTTTTAACTTATTCTCAACCGCTTCGATGTAGATTGTGTATACAGTTCGCGTACCAGTATTAAACATCTATAATGCACTTAGGATCTACGCACATATCAATCATCAATTCAAACTCTGTAATCAGCACCAACTCAGACTCCGTCTTCAAAAACCATTCCAGCACATTCCGAATCTTGTACTTACTGAAATATAGCTGCATTCATATGGTAATAATAAGGAACTGCATCAAGATCTGTATATCTGAAGATATACCATGAGTTTTGGGTGCGTAGTAATGTCATGAGGCAAAGCCGAGTGAGATGATGCAGCATCCAAAAGGAATGGTGTATTTTCAGCAGCTACAGTTGAGAACAGTTCAGATTTTATCTCACCCCTATCACTGACTGATTGGCTAATATCAAGAAATGTCACGAAATTTCATATGATTGTTTATATATCATGAGTTGTCTACACTGAATGATATCACGAAGCGGAGCTGAGTGATATCTGTAGCTGTAGACAACAAATGCCATGTAAACAATTATATGAAATTGGGTGACATTTAGATTTTATCCTACCCCGTCACATGTTTTTAACCTCATATGTCACCCGTGACATATAAATAATTTATGGCATAACCGTGGCATACAGTCACACCATGTTAAGCCTATGGAGATTTATATGAGGGGTAGGATAATATTTGTGACATCATGGCCCATTGTGTATTTTTGTACGATACTCCATGAAGGTTGAGTACGCGTTCCATATGTTAAGTTAAGTCTATGGGGAAGAAATACCCGGGGTGAGATGAATAACCAATCCTGACTCCCGAGGGGAAAGGAAGAGAACTGGCCAGCACTATTTACTCCTAACTGCTCTTTGTACCTTGTTAACCCTTTCCCTGCAGCACCCAGTTCCTCTGACCACCATTGTACAGCAGGCATTGCCTGCATAAACGACCCTGCTACAGCAGGCACCTTTTTTTGGAAAATAGCAATGTCACATGATGTGTCATGTGATTTGAGTAATTTACCTTGGTAGCTGATGATATTTTGTAATACCAAATCAAAGGTCAATAAGAGGTTTTTACTATGTCAAAATTTCTATCAAATCAAACAATTATTTTTTTATTTATTGAATTTTGTATATAAGTATCAATGATGCCTCTATGATGCCTGGAGGCATCATGTTGCGGTAGCCAGGGGAATGCCTGGAGGCATCATGCTGCGGTAGCCAGGGGAATGCTTGGAGGCATCATGCTGCGGTAGCCAGGGGAATACCTGGAGGCATCATGCTGCCATAGCCAGGGGAATGTCTGCAGGCATCATGCTGCTGTAGCCAGGAGAATGCCTGGAGGCATCATGCTGCCATAGACAGGGGAATGTCTGCAGGCATCATGCTGCCATAGACAGGGGAATGTCTGCAGGCATCATGCTGCCATAGACAGGGGAATGTCTGCAGGCATCATGCTGCCATAGACAGGGGAATGTCTGCAGGCATCATGCTGCTGTTAAAGGGTTAAGCACATGCTATATCATGGGTAAAAAAAGACTCAATCACGCGATGTTATTTTGTGAGTGAAGAAGAAGAAATATTGTTTTTGTACACCTTACAGGAACAGAACTGCACTGGTTCGCTGCTTACAAAGCACCTCACACACTTGAAGTTTCAATTCATCATCAGGTGATTAGAAACCTGGTTTTCTGACCTTTATTTCTGTATTGGATCTTCCAAAAAGGTATATTTTTGCACGAGAAAACCTCTCTGTAGTTCTGTGCAGTGTTACTGATATGATACCATTTTATATCGATCCTTGCCATACTTGTTACATACATGTATCATATAATCATATCAATATCATACCCTACTCGACTTATTGAAATAAAGAACATTCTGTTTTGATTACCGAAAGAAAGGTTTGTTATATATGTTAATAGGTTGATGGTTTCAGGTTGATGGTTTATAAATCTTTGTTCATATCACAGTGCATTTCTGAGGAGTAAGTATAACCAGGTTATAGCTCCTAAACTCATTCTCCTGACCAAAAAGAAAAGATTTATAGATCCTATGAGCGTTCAGAGTGTTCAGACTTATTGACTTTTTAATTATTTTTCAACTTTTTGTAAATAACGTCAATTTACAGGCTCAACCCATGGGCTGCTGCGAGTAAGAAATGGGTTTTTGAAATCAGCATGATTTTCTGCTTTAGAAACAACCATCAGATCTTTCGTACTCAGTCGTGACAAAATCACCCCCTCATCTCCTGGACTAACAGACAGAGATAATGGGAGATATCTTCACAAATTTATACTAGCTCACATCCTCTCCACACAAACTCCTGTTCCTATGAATAACAATTTAACCACTTCACCCTGGTACTCCATCATCATGAGGCCTTTTACTGTACATGCCAGGAAGGCAGTCATATACCCTGGAGCTACAGCCTGGAGGGGTGAGGGTGGTGGAGAGGTCCGCGGTCGTGTGGGTGGGGCAAGGCGAGGTACACTCCAGGTGGGTGATACAGGGTTCAGTATGCACCTCCAGGGCTATATCAGAAACCCGGACCCACCCCCTGTGTGATAACATAAAAGCAATCCTAGATTATTGCAGCTTTGTACAGGAGAGGTTCCGGAAAATTAACCTGAATTCTCTTGAGACACTTCTGATACGTGGTTTGAAAACATAACAGGCGATCTTCAACACTAATACCGGTGGGACAATAAATACATTGGACAATACATTAGACGCCACAATACATATATCTTATTATATATCATCATTTTTGTTAACTTAAGTTCAGTTATTAATTACCCTCAAACAATTCTCTATTAGTAATCATGAACTCCTTTACATGCGTTTTAAAAAGTTGGAGTTCTTTGGGTAAAGGTCCCACATTCTTATACCTTGAAACAGCGCTGACTTTTTATACTTTTTAGTATTCGGTTACTTTTGTTTTAGGCAGATTTTTGGGGTTCTACGAGTGACCCTTACAGGATTGAATTCGCAATTTTCAGGATTTGTACCCCACCATGTGAGTCTGGGGTCCCGGGTCTATGCAGGGTTGCAGGTCTTTAGGCCTCCCTTGTGATTTCTGGGCGGCATTCCGGACCGTAACGTAGTAGTGCTTGGGTTAGCTTCAACTGTCTTGACACCTGCCCCCAAACATGGGAGATATGATTTTGTGTATTAAAAACAAGGCATTTCTTTAACCTTTTAACAGTCACACCCCAAAACGTTATACACATATACAGTAGAACCCTGCCTAACAGACACCCCGTGTAAGCGGACACCCCGCGTTAACGGACAACCCGCGTTAACGGACACCTTTGCTCGGAACGGTTCCCTCTATTAGATGTTTATTTTAACCTCACGTAAGCAGACACCCCGCGTAAGCGGCCACTTTGGCCCGGAACGGAGGGTGCCGCTTACGCGGGGTTCTACTGTACAATGCCAGGCAGTGTCACAAATTTTGATCAATGTAGGCAGACATAGCAAACAAGGGGAGAGTTGAATAGCATTTTGCCAGGTATTCATTGTCGAATATGAACGTGACTTTGGTGACCATTGATTTGATATCCTGCAGCATGATATAACCCTATTATACCCCGAAAGAAATCATCAAAATCCATCAGGTATTTATCTAATTTCTTTTTTTATTCCAATCCACTGAAAAATCCCTTAAGGCGTTTTCCAGCCATACCTTAATTCATTGTCCTCCTATTAAAGGGTTCATGTTATTTTCACCCATAATGAATTACTGACAATTCATCAGCACTGTACTAACATTAAACTCTGTCCACTCTTATGATCCAGATTCATTCATTAACTATCTGTACCTCCCCGTCGTCATATATATCATTATCGCCATGGTCATGGTTTCCATTTGCGCCATATGCGTGAAAGTGAGTGAGATGGAGCGATGTGGTGGGAATGCATTATTATGTAACTTATGCAGACGAATAAGGCAATCAAGACCACGTCAGCTTGGTAAGTATCTTTATTATCCATCATATACAGTGTCCCTTTTTGGAAATGTTTTCGGGTTAAGTAAACCACTAATCATTGTTTAAAACCTGTCAGATATCATAACCATTGTATACGGACTCAAATCTGTTGTATTAGGATTCAAATCCATTGTATACAGGAAAATAGTCCTTTTGTACATTAGCGCAAAAATATTGTTCCTATAGACATACTCTTTAATATGCCAATTCCTGGGTTTAATTTATTCGAGAAGATGGTTAATGAATACAAGAAACGATGGTTGATGAACTAATTGTCCAGGCCCTAAGTATGGCACAATCTGAGGCATTGAATTTGATAATTTCTTCATCTTAACTTGTTCTCACAAGATCTGAGGCATTAAATGAGTGGGTATTTTGTTTCAGCTGTAGTAAATACGCCACCAACAAGAGTGAACGACTACATTACTAGAGTGGAAACACCATACCAGTGTCCGAGACAGGCATTGTATGGTTGTCGGATTCCAGTGCCCGATCGACACCGGCCTATGCAGAACATGATAATTTTCAGCCAACTCATCCTTCTGTGCACTCCAATTCGACTGATGCTAGAGATGGGCCCTCTGTGCCTACCAATATACCACCATCTTACGAAGAAGCCACCAATATCAGATTTCCACGGCCAGCTGTGAGTATACATTGATACATATTCCCAATGGTTGTGCGCTGTGGGCATATTAGCCGCCACTGTGATTGTGGCTTTTGTCATCAGAAACTGTCAGCATGAAGGAGGTAGACAACCAGTATGAGTGCAGGATGAAAACCAGTTGATCCAGTACCCCTAATAATATGATACACAGAAACTTTTATAAATGAAAGTTAGATACATTCAAGTATTCCATTGATAATAATATCATATACCATAGAAACACGTTTTTATTCTCACCAAGTCTTGTAACCACAAAATTTGTTCAAGTAGGACCTAATCTTTGGTAAAGAGTTTCTTATGGTTTTGAATTATTGTATAACCAACCAAAGAGCAGACTGGGTTTAAAGAAAAACAAACATAGTTAAATAATGGAGCATTAGCTCCAAATGAGATGAAATTATAGAATATTGCCTTATGTATTTAGTGTGCATATGCTTGGTATAACTGTATTGTCTATTGTGTTTAAGTAAAAACACAGCTGTGAACAATTGCTTAGCACTCAAGAATGTTATTCTCTTTAAGCTACATTATGACTGCAAGATCGCATATTTTCTTGACTTCAGCCACTGAAACTGTCAACACTCGTTTGAAACTGGGAAACATTCAGAGGAGGATTATCGGAAGAGAGTTTGAAGACATTGTCCATCAGAAACCAAATACAACATCTTCATTGATAGATGTTTTAAGTAGGAACCTATGCAAGTCTTCTGGTTAATTAATTGTTTGGGCTGGAACCTAAGCAACCCTACTGGTCAATTAATTGTTTAGGCTGGACTTAACAGGACTAAAGATACACTTGTATAGGGTATATTATTGAATATTTAATAATTGTATCAATATTATACCCTTATATTTATTGGAATAAAGGTCCTTTTGTTTTGATTACTGAAAGAAAAGTTTGTTATATGTTGATTCTTGTTTTCTTAAAGTCTATTTGAACAAAATGGATGTTAAACTACCCCGCAAGCTTTCTTTAAGTCGAATTGAACGAATTGGACGTTAAAATACACAAATGAACAAACAATTATTAATCTTTGTTTGCTTCAAAGTGCATCTCCAAGGACCAGGTATACCAGGATATAGCTCCTGAACTCATTCTCTTGTCAAAAAAAACCCAGAAGATTTACAGAGTTTTCGCAAAAAGCTGCCAATAACCCCAGCAATATGCCGACTTTTATCATTTTAAAAAATGAGTGAGTCTCCTATTCTGATTTTATTTTCTAACCATGACTCCTTGATTCTTAAAAAAAAAGAAGAAGGGAACACACATACCCTAGTCGCAAATTTTGATTAATTTTAGCAGACATAGCAACCCAGGAGAGACATGAATAGCATTTTGTCTGGAATTCATTGTCAAATATGAGCGTGACTTTGGTGACAATCCTTTTGAAAAAATCATATCCTGCAGCATGATATAACCCTACATATAACCTGACAATATTAAAATACATCAAGTGTCTAACAAAAAAAACCCTATATATTCAAATTCACTGAAAAATGCCATAAGGCATTGTCCTGCCCTAGCCTGGCAATGCCTTAATTCATTGTCCTGCTGTAAATGGGTTAATTTTGTTTTCCCCGATATTAGATTACTGACAATCCATCAGCACTGTACTAACATAAATTTTTGTCCACTCTTATTCAGATTCATTCAGCTTAAATACCTTTCTGTTCGTCCCCGTCGCCATATTTGTCCTTTTCATCGTTTGCACAATACACAAGAAGGCGAATGAGGTGAAGTTACGTGGTGGGAACATATTATGTAGCTTATGCAGACTCCCACAACGAATGAGGCGACAAAGACCACGTCAGCTTGGTAAGTTCCTTTATCATCCATGATATGCAAAGTCCCCATTGGAAATGTATGGGGGCTCAGTAAACCACTACCTATCATTTAAAAACTGTCAAACACCATTACCATTGTATACAGACTCAAATCCATTGTATACAGGAAAATAGTCTTTTTGTGCTATAGAGCAAAGATATGATCCCTATTGATATACCATTTGATAAGCCAATTCCTGGGTTTAATTATTGAAGGAGATGTAGTTCCGGAAACCACTCAAAGTTTACAGCATCATACGTTCTCTAATGCTTGTGCATTATCATGCATCAACCTCCCAGTTTACAGCTGCCTGGCCATAAAACATCGATAATTGTCTATTCATAATACATTGCTGTTAGAAGTTTTTTAAGGTGACATGTTATGGCTAAATGCAAAATAAATCAAAAGTCAATTTTTTTCCCTGATTAAAATACAATGTTAGTTATTGCAATGAATCAAAAGAATTTCTTTTATAATGCTTAAATTTAACATATCTAAAAGTCAACTGCACTCAGCCGTACCCATATCACCAATGCAGTAAGGCCAGTACTCCCACTGCTATATCAAAGACCAGTCCTTCTTATACCATGTCTTTGTGGTGTGGAGTGCAGCCACCTTTTTGCTTTATGCCCAGCAGTGGTAGATTTACTGCTATATCAAAGGTCAGTCCTTCTCATACCATATCTATGTGGTATAATGTGCAGCCACCTTTTTCCTTCATCTCCAACAGTGGATGACTTACTGCTATATCAAAGGCCAGTCCTTCTAATGCCATGTCTATGTGGTTTGGCATGCAACCACCTTTAACTGGTAACTTAAGCTGATTGTTCCTATATATCCTCAATGTCCACTGCAATATTAATCAAATATGCTTCCTTGTTGGTGATGCCAATTATTTCTTCATCTTAACTTGTTCTCACAAGATCTGAGGCATTAAATGTGTGGGTATTTCTGTTTCAGCTGTAGTAAATACACAGCCAACAAGAGTGGACAACTACATCGCTAGAGCGGAAACGCCACCAATCACACCAGTACCCGAGCCAGTCGTTGTATGGTCGACAGATTCCAGTGCCCAATCACCGCCGGCCTATGCAGAATATGATCATTTCCAGCCTGTGCCAACTCCTTCTCAGGGAGCCAATTCATCTGCTAACGATGGGCCGAGCACTCCACCACCATCTTACGAAGAGGCCACCAATATCAGATTTCCACCACCCGCTGTGAGTATACATTGATACATATTCCCAATGTTTGTGCACT
This sequence comes from Alentia gelatinosa, assembly GCA_950022655.1. Lineage (NCBI taxonomy): Eukaryota > Metazoa > Annelida > Polychaeta > Phyllodocida > Polynoidae > Alentia > Alentia gelatinosa. Next base: position 7,282,401 of record OX465586.1, read on the forward strand.
GTGGGCATGTTAGCCACCAATATGATCGTAGCTTTCATCATTTGGCGGTCGGGATTAAGCTTAGTGGTTAAGGCACTGGACTTGTATACCCAAGGTTGTAGGACTTGGTCGAGTCCCACTGCAGCCACTTTCCTCTGTCATCCCCAGAAGTGGTAGATTTACTGCTATATCAAAGGTCTATCCGTCTTACTCCATGTCTATATGCTGTGGCAACTAAAAAAGACTCACCTTGGTAAATGTGTAGGGGTGAGAGTTCTACCTAAACCCATCTTATAGAATTCATCACCATCTAAATCAAAGTAAGTCCTTATTGGACGTTTAACTAACCAAACAAACCAACATCAGAAATTGTGAGCATACACTAAAGTGCTTATTCCACCAAACCAAGGTTTTATCCGAAAGTTTCTAGTTTTTTGGGGAATATATAGAAGACTATCATATAATATCTTGACATAGTAGATGTACTTTCACAATAAATTAACAGAAAAAATTCTCCATTTAGGCATAGATAAGTTGCTGGGTGGAATCAGTGCTTGATTCAGACTGCACCATGCAGAATGTGGGTAACCAATATTATCAAGAAATGTCACGAAATTTCATATGATTGTTCATATGGCATGAGTTGTCTTCGCGGAATGATATCACGAAGCCGAGCTGAGTGATATCGGTAGCGGAAGACAATGAATGCCATGTAAACAATCATATGAAATTGAGTGACATTTAGATTTTATCCTACCCGGTCACATATTTTTAACTTCATATGTCATAACCGTGGCATACAGTCACACCATGTTAAGTCTATGGAGATTTATATGAGGGGTAGGATAAAAGTGTGGCTTTTCTCATCTGTGTATACATATTTCCATAGGTTGTGTAGCATGGACGTGGGAGCTGGTTATGTTATTGGATTATTTTATCCACTGAAGTTGTGAGAACACGCTGATACAAATCAAATCTAGTCTGGAAGGGTTAACGGGATGTTAAATGAAACAAGCAAAAAAAATTTAAGGTGTGAATTATTCTCAAATCTGATATTTCACAAAATGTGTATTTCCTTTTCAAGTTATTCAAGTTACCTTAAGTTAGATAGAGTAAAACCCGACTTATAAGCCGATTTTTTTAAGGGATTTTTAAATAACTTCAAATCTATAATAAAGTACCAGAAAGCAGAGATATACATATGTGAATCATTTAATGGTAATAATATATCAGATAGCATGTGATATCCCATATTGGTTTATTAGTACAAAAGTTCATAGAAACGTTCATTTTCTATACTGAAAATTCTACAAAAAGTTGTAAGTTGGGGGGATGGGGGGCTAGGACCCCAAAGTGGGGAGAGGGGGCTTATAACCGGGGTTTTCCTAAAGTTGAAATGCCCCCAGAATCAGCTTATAAATAGCATTTTGCTGAAGTGGGGTACATCTGCAGGGTTCGTACAGAGCCTGGAAAAGCCTGGAAAATTTAGTTTTGCATAAAAATATTTTTATTTAGTCTATGAAATTCTGGTCATTATTAGCTTTCCTTAACTATGTAGCCTGACTGCCAATGAAATTTTAGTGACTTATATTAAATAGCTCCACAAAATCCTTTATTTGACCATGTTTAGGAAATTGCTAATAGTATAGAATGGGTTTGATTATTTGTCTTCATATTTAAAAGTGGCAAAAAAATAATTTTGAAGATATCTATCCCAAACCTCTAGGTAGTAAGGAAGACTAAATATGGTGATGAATCAGACATGGTTTTAAAAACAGTGACCAGATGTGCCTGGAAAAAATAATAATAGAGCCTGGAAAAGCCTGGAAAAAGCCTGGAATTTTATTAGGCTGTCTATGTACGAACCCTGATACATTGTATAATGTGAAACCCTAACCCTTTTATCAACTCGAATTCCAGTGATTTTAAAATTCGTTCAAGTAGGAACTTAATCTTTAGTTTTATCACACTTATTTTGATATATGATTAAGGTAGAACCAACCGATTAGCGGACTGGATTTAATGAAATACAAAGAAAAGCTTATAGACGGAGCATTAGCTCCAAATGAGATGAAATTAATTCAGGGATGTCAGTTTTCCATTTTTCCGTGGAAATCCACTTTTCCATATTCAGTATATGTAATTTTTTTCTTTCGAGCTAGTGAAACCATAGCCACGTTTACAGATTATTTCCAATAAATGTAATTGCTGGAACATAGATGATATTGATTTAGCCTCATTTACACCCATAAAATAGTGGTTTTGAACCTCCCCACAGACCCTCAGCCCCATGCCATAGCCGACAAGGACATTCTCCTGGTCTTTCTGAGGCAGAAAAATCCACATGAAAAATATTTCCACTTTTTTCCCTGACCCCAACTGACATCCCTGAATTATATGATGTTAACTGTTGAAATTAATATGCATGTGTTTGGTGTAACTGTATTGTCTATTATATATAAACACTATTATGAACAACTGTTTAGCACAAAAGAAAATTATACTTTTTTAAGATACATTATAAACTGTGCTGTAAGACTTTATATTTTCTTGACTTCAGCCACCAGGCTATGATTCCGTCATCTGAGATCTGGGAAACATTCAGAAGCCGAGTCACCGAATCGAGTTTGAAGACAAGCATCATCTATGTTTCAAGTAGGAACCTAAGCAGCCGTACTAGTTAATTAATTCAAAAAAGGCGAATCAGGTAACCCACAAACTCCCAATGAAGCAAGTCTGACACACCTAAAAACAGTTTCGGACGCCCACTTCGAGCTTCTGTATTGCACAATTCAATAGCCAGCGTTTCGGACGTGAGTCCTTCTTCAGGGCAAACAATGCAGTGACAATGTTAATTCATTGTTTAGGCTTGACTTACCAGGACTGAAGATACACTTATGTAAGGTCTATTATTGAATACATATCCAAAGATCAATGATGTCACAGATCAGAGTAATGTATGAGCAGAGTATTTTTTTTCAACATCAAGTTATTTAGTCATCCAAATACAAAATCAATTTTTATAGTATCTATTACTCGCCATAATAGATAAATTGCAGTAAGCTAGTAACTCAAATGAAAAACATCAATGTTTACAATGATGTTCCTGCACTGCTATGCACTGGCAAACATTCCATCTCCACATAGGTTCTGCTTCTTATGTATAAAGACGAGGCTAGAAATCTGTACATTTACTCATGATTGGTGGATTTAAAGCCTGTAATCAATGGGTGTGATATCTATTCATTAAAAAATGATAAGTTGTGGTTTACTGCGATGCCATACACTTTCAATGGCCACTTTTTCTTAGAAGAGTGAAAATTGGAAATAGACTAGAATCAAATTTACATAGACTGTGATAATGTTTGAAATATCTCATATCATTCCAAATATTTATCTCGATTGTGATATCATATGCTTGATATCAACAATTTATGTGATATAAGTATCATATATTGCCTTTTGTATACCTTTTGGGTAGATTTTCAAGGACCAAACATATTCAGATAAATATCTGCATAATTTTATACATCAATGTATATCTATGATAAAGTATATTGTCAATAACCTATAGAATCTCAATGAGTTTGGCAAAGGAGAAGAAAAAGAGGAATTTGATACAGCTGTGCATACAGGAGCCATCCATAAAATGTATGTGCAAAACTTCTGAAAACTTACCTTATTACCCTTCTCTAAACCCTGTATGCAGTAGGCTAATTAAGGCTTGCATGCAATATTTCCCTCTCTTTTTGCCAAATTTGTCTCACCCTCCCTCTCCCTCTCTGTGTTTGTACTTTATGGATGGCCCCATATTGCAGCATATGAGTATTTGCCAAAGGTGAGAGTAAACTTTTCAGGTGTAATGCAGTGTATGCAGGTGTTACAATACCTAAAATCTAATGAAAAGTTCCAGTGTAATGATTTAAATGTTATAATTATCATTATTATACATCATGCTATTATATACCAATCTGAATGTTACCTAAATCTAATTTGGCTATACCTCATGCAATTCTGTTGTAACATTGACTGCTATAAATAATCAAGTATCTTATCTTTTCCTCGTTTGCGTTTTTGGTTATCACAAATAAGAACATGTTCCATGTGCCAAATGTTCTCATGAATGTAGTTGTTAGATTTACTGAAAAACTTTGTATATAAGTTTAGAAAGACCAAGTAGTTTAATGTACATTTGTACATTGAATTTCTGGAAACAAGAGGTCTTAGATCTGATGTTTCTGTGGATGTTGCTACTTTGATAGGGAATATTCCATTATTATATATCTATGCCACTCAGTGTCAGAGCCTCTTGAAAATACCACACATTTTGAATGAGCAATCTGATTGGGTTGCTTCATACCACATATTTTGGATTTTAGCTTGATGTTATTTTGTTCTGGTAAACTTACAATAGTTATCAATATTTGCAATATATGATAACACAGAAACTTGAGCTTATTAGCTTAATAACCAAGTATTATGAAGAATTTAGTCTGAAACCATGATTGGTTTGGGAGATTTTACAAGGTTTCGATCTCAAGAACTCATCAGGTGTCTTTGAAAAATTAAGATGTTTATCTAAGAGCCAAATCAATTCTTGATTATGGTCTCTGTGGCCAAGGTGAATGAAAATCATTTTGTGGATGATACCTCCTTAGTCAAAACAGAAAAAAAGAAAATGTTTTTATGAACATAGGTTTTTTTTAAAAATCAAATGATACTCAGTGTCATATTTACATTTTTCTCTGTACTTGAAAACAAAGCATAATGCACACATGATATTCTGTTCAGTCCTACAGTGCACTTTTTACAGTTTTGCATGTCTTTTATAGACCTTTTACCGCATACTTTATATATACAGCTTTTTTTTCATTTATCTGAGAATCTCATGAATTTTTCCAACTGGGCATTCGCATCAGGTGATTCTTGAAATCACTACTTTTACTGTGATTGGTCCATTTTTAGATATGTATTACTTAGCACAAGCAACGGTAAGAGTTTCATATCGACAATTTTCTTTATAGACAATTTTTTCAGATCTCCATTGTCTTGATTTTTGTCTTTTGAGATGATTTCTATAGTCTGAACAACATGTTGCATATATATGTATATATACCTGTTTTTATACGTGTAGTGTATTAGATACCTGTGCCAAGAAACCCTGCAGATACCAGCCTCTGCTATATTGGTGTTTTGTTCATCCCAGCATACTGTGCTGGGATGGAAAAATCCCAACATACTTTGATTTTGCCTATAGTATGCTTCGGGCCTCTCAGTACACTCTGGATACTAGTTCGACTTCGTCATGTTTTGGTAGATATTCAATTAATCATTAACATTTATGGGTATAACAAGGAAATTTGCCTTGTGGGAATGTCCTCACGTACCACGTTTCTTTCGATAATAATTATCAACTTGTCCTGCAAGCTCATTCATTATCCTACCCCTAATAAAGAAAAAAGCCATAGGCTTAACATGGGATTTGTTGATGTCACGGCTGTGACATAAAGTGTTGTTTATGTCACTACTTTCTAATGCTGAAAAAAAGTGGAAACGGGGTAGGATAAAATCTAGACGCCACTCGTTTGAGTTTGAGTTTATGTATGTCACTCATTTTGTTGTCTCCATAATGTTTCTCGTCTTCGATTTGTGAAATTACGGAGCCAACAAAATGTGTGACATAAATGAACTCTGACTCAAACTCATGATGTCTCTTGATGTTATTTCTATCGCAAGAAACGCAGTACATGAAGACCTTCCAACGAGGTTAATATGTTTCACCTAAGTACTGTCTATTCCTATATACCCATTTCCGAAACCTCTATAGTTACATACTGCTGCTGGGGGTGCAGTAATTATAAGCTATGTAGCGAGGCTGACGTTTTCCTCCCGGACTGACCACGAGACATAAAGAGCAGCGGGACGAAAACTTAGCTATTGCAGTTACTCGATAAGGATGGCCCTTTTTCTGGGGCTATCGCAGGAAAAGAAATAATCATTTTTATCGATATTTAAAGGTATATAGGAATAGGGCAACAAAGTACCGGTAATCAAAAGTCAAAGTTACTCAGTAAAATTATTGCCCGCGGCCAAGGCCTTGGGCAGTAATCTTGCTGAGCCTTACCTCGTAAATTTGAACTTTTGCTTACATAGTTTCCCTCTATTATGCATACATATACATGACATATCTAAATATATACAGTGTGTATACTGCACCTATATACAATATTTTATGTATGTAATGATACTAATGATACTCGATATTAGACTACTGCAGCTTCATCCTAATCTGTGATTCTAATTGTTTATTTGTGATTATGCTTTTTGTATACTCTGATGTAGGTGACTGAACACAAAGGTTTATATTTGAGGCAGTTTTGCACAGTTTTTTCGTGATATGTATATCCACCTTTTTGTTACACAGTTTTTGGATGTTAATATTCAAGATTGTTTAAGGCACAGGCATTATCAGATTCAGAGACAACCATTTTTTAATTCAAATTATTTTCTATGATATAATTGTCTTGCCATGTAGGAAATCATTGATGTACCAATACTCAAATCTGTTTTCGCATTATGACTTAATATAAATGCATATCAGAGCATCATTATATGAGATGTCCCAAATATTCAAGCATTAAAAGAATTGAGTTTACTGAAAAGAAATTGTCTGGATTTGCTTTTTGTCTCAGTGAAATAAGTATTTATTACAGTTAAGATTATTTAGACGTGGCTATAACACCTTTATCACCTAAAAAAAAAAAAAAAAAAAATGAATATGAAAAAAAAGAGGTATTTATTACAAGAGTCCACACGTCTTTGCATTGTGAAATACCTCCACGATCCAACTCATGAAATGTTGTTGAGTCTTAACTACTCTTTATGGTTTAATAGAACATATTGGATGTTCAATTACCCAAACAAACAAATCTCAAAATGCCAGTAGTGCTCCCCTATTTAATTACATGTATTTAGAAAAAGGCATATCCTACAATTTACAGTGGCGCCACCTTGTGTTTTTCAAATCTTAACAATTATCAGTTCAAGCATTTTATGTGACAGTTTGAAAATGACCTGGGGTTAAACCATGTAAAATCAACCTTTTTGTAATTTCTGTTTTCCTTATATATTAATATCTATACAAAACAGAAACTAGCATGCTAACAACCACCTAAACTTGCTAAATGTAAAATGGGTTCTTTATTTGAAGGTGAATTGACCGATATGCCTATTTCAATATAGTCTCATTATTTTTTTAATTTATATAAATGTCAAATTGTGTCAATTCTGATGATACTTTCTCGAATACTTCCACAAGAAAATCACTGGCATATGCAGGAGCACTAGAGCAGTCAAACTCAGGTAACAAAGAAGAATATTATGAGAGCCTGCGAAGAGAAATATGAAATATTGCCATATATGGAATAAAGTAGGCCCCAGCAGCCAATGACTGCATTCACAGCAACCCAGTATCTTCACTCTATCCATCCTTGAAATATTGTACCTCGGCCAAGGTGCCAAAAGTAGCAATGAAATATCTCCAGGTGAGCTTTGAAATGCCTTGTTAATTCCCAAAGTTGCTTGCGACTTTCTCCCTTTTGAAGAGGAGATATTGCATGAGACTTTGTACTTTAAGGCCAACGCACACATAACGATATTTTTCCTTGCAATATGCTTGCGATATCGCAAGGAGAATATCTCAAGGGAGGGGTGGTTTGCGCAGCAGGGGAGGGGAAAAAGTCGCGGTAAAATGTACCTCAGGCTTTGGCCTCCACAGCTGGAGGCGGGCCTCATTTCTCAAGGCATTTCATGGCACACCTAGCGATATCTTGTTGAGATATTACCTGCTTGGCCAAGGTACAATATCGCAAGGAGCGCTGCTGACCCTTACTTTATCCCTTATATGGCAGTTAATTGAGTTTTAATGGGCCCCGGGACCGGCCCGGCGGCCCACCCAGCAGGTGGTTGCGTAAAAACGGTACAATATCGCAAGAGGAAGAATTGACATGTCAATTCCCAAAATCGCATGAGACTTTCTCCCTTTTGGGGGGAAAATATCGCATGCGACTTTGTACCTCAGCGGGGGGCAAAATGGGGTGCAAAAGGGGTGATGCAATATCGCAAGGCTTCCATGGCACACTTGGCAATATTGTACCGGGAAAACATCGGGAATTTGCGGCAATATTTTCCTTGCAATATGCTGAGTCGCTGAGATGATGTTGATCTTTAGGAGTGACATCTTGACAGGTGTTATCAGCCATGGGATAACAAACTGCACACCACTCATTCAACTGTGAACCTAAAGAGAAAATGTGGGAGTCGGAGATGGCATTTTAAAAAAATTCCCAAGGAAATGATTATTATTATTTCCATTTTTATAAAATTCTTTTTCTTTGTTTAAAACAAAAATAGAATTAATTGAGCCACACTCACACCAATGAAACAGTTATTCAAACCTCCCAACACACTTCAGCCCCATGGGAACCATGGTACATAACGTGCGGAACAGTGTTCCCTACGGCAAAATACGGAACGCTGTTCCGTACACGTCATTTAAAACATTATTTAGAATGTTGTGTTTAGTGGACGTGCGAGAAAAAAAAATTCAATTTTTGTCTAACAAAACTGACCTTCCAAACCCCACCGGGACGGCGAAAGTCGACTGTAACACAAAAAGTTTTGCTATTAAAAATTAGTTAAATGTTAGTTATTAACCAAATTAAGTTATTTGTTTTATTGATTCTGGGTATATAGTATATACATAAAACGACCCACCATGCTTGTACAAGCTACAAACTCGATGATAATTTACGGTTCGTACGGAACTCGGCGTAAACGCCTCGTTCCGTACGAACCGTAAGTTCCATCTCATTTTGTAGCTTGTACACCATAGACCCTCCAGAGGTGACAAAACTCCCTATTATCGCCCCGGGTAAGTAAAAGTTCCGCTCGCGACTGACTGGCCACACTACGACTGCATGAACCACAGTTTTCTTACTTATAATTGGAGAAACTGAATATAATTTCGGATTTAGATGTAGAAATGGCTGAAATTTCCATTTCTGGCATCAGAATGTCAATTTGAAGATTTCTGAAAACCGTTTAACTGCAATAATTCTGGGTTACGGGTCAAGGGTCTATTACCATACAACGTCGGCAACCAGCGAACACCGGAACTTGGATTATGGGATACCTCAATAGGGTCTATGGTCAGGTCGTTTTATATAAGTACTAACATTAATCATTGTCTATTCCTCAGGTCCAGCAAACTCATTCAACATAGGACCCTTTCTGTTCGTCGGTATCACCATATTTCTTACCATCCTTTTTTGCTTACTGAAGTGGAAGTCGAGAGAAATAAAGGAATTTTTTGAAAACGGCTGCAGAAGGGAACCAGCACCGAGACAACTTGTGTTCCGTAAGTGTCTTTCCTCGATTTGTTCCTAGAATTTGTATCTACATATTTTCAGGATTGAAGTAGAAACTAACAAGTTTTGGTCAAAGTCGTCATACTCCACGAGTTTGATGTGGTTGATGTGGAGTCATATGAACGAGATGACAGCCGAGTAAATTTTTAAAATTTTTCTTTTTTCGTTCAAACTTTTATTCAAGACAGGGTCTAGGCTTTTGGCTGTCTTCCAAGCCAGCCTATACAATATTGGCTTTCCATACAAAGCAGTGTGTACATTGTTCAGCACAGATATACATTTCATCTAGAAGTTCTGAGCTTACTGCCCAGCATTAGATTAAAAAAAAGGAAAAACATGAATGATTGAAAATCAACAACGTTGTTGAATCATGAACTAATTAAAAAAAGTTAAACAAACCAGTTTCCTTATTGGTGATGCCAACCTTCTGAATTCATACAGAAAAGGTCTGAGGCATTAAATTTGTCGGTATTTTTGTTTAAGGTCCAGTCGAAAGGCCACCACCAATCGTGGACAACAACATCACTCGGGCCGAAACATCACCAGTCACACCAGAACCCAGTGTCCAGCCGTCTGCTCCACCTATCAGCATAGTATCGACAGATTCCAATGCGCCACCGACCTATGCAGAATATGATAATTTTGAGTCTGTGCCGACTGCTCCTACTCAGCGAGCTCTGTTGGCTGATGCTAGAGATGGGCCCTCTGTGCCGATGACGCCACCACCAGCTTACGAAGATGTCAGCAGATTTCCACGGCCAGCTGTGAGTATACCCTGATATATATTCCCAATGGTTGTGCGCTGTGGGTGACGTAGCCACATTTATCCTACCCCTAATATAAAATGTCATAGGCTTAACATTGACTTTCCGTATGCACCCGTATGTCGCATACGGATAAAAAAATCGCTCCTAGGAGCGTACAAAAAATGGACCAATCTGAGATCAGCGGCTGAAAGTAGCGCCTTCAGAGCAGCAAGGAGAGCTATATGGAGGACTTCAGAAAGTTTTTATCATGTTTTTTATCCTCACATAAAAATATCGTTCACAGGGGGTAGGATAAAATCAAAACCTTATTCGTTTTAATCTGGGCTCCCGTATGCGACTCCTGGAGTTTTGGCTCCGGATATCACTACGCCAAACTCCAGTCGTTGCATACGGGAGCCCAGATTAAAACTCATCCGGTTTTACGATAGTATGAATGTGGCTTTTGTCATTATTTATTGTGAGTACTTATATATATAACAACCTCACCATGCGTAACAAGCTTTAAAACAAGAGTTTGAGTCCCACCTCCAGCAGTGGTAGATTTACTGCTATATCAAAGGACAGTTCTTCTCATACCTTGTCTATGTGGTGTGGGAAGTAAATGAACTCTCACCTCGGTAAATGTGTAAGGGTGAGATTTCTACCTGAATTCATCACATAGATTCAATCACCACCCTCGTGGTATGAAATAACCTTCAGAAAGTCTAGTAAGAACCTGTAATGGTTGACTGGATGTTAAATCAAACTAAACAAACAAACAAAATCAAAACAAGATGATAATTTATGGTTAGTATTGAGCAAGGTGTTTATGCTGAATTCCATACTAACTGTAAATTATCATCAAGTTTTGTAGCTTGTACTAGCATGGTAGCTCATTATGTATTTATCATATATCCGAAATTGATGAGATATTACCGTAATTTGCCATAATCTTTTCAAACTACCCACTTATAATAAAGTCATCCGAACTGTGAGATACAGGTAGTTCCAGTCCTACTCACCAGGGTGCACAGTTTTCCTTGTTTTTGAGTTCCCAGTAAGCTTGGTTTGGTGGGGGGAGGGAGGGGAGTTTGTCCCAGCAAACAACTTCAGAGATTTTCTTCAAGGGCTGCTGACATTCCTGTGCATGCAGTACTGTCTAAGATGCAGGGCCCTGTTTTTCAGTAACGACATCATCGGGCAATGATACCGTACGATCGCCAGCGATTCCACGACATTCTGGAAGACACAAAATGGCCGCTGTTCTATAGACACGATCGTAGTGCGCCACTCACGATTGCCGCTAAAAGTGTCGGCCGCTACGACAAGTATAGAACTGTCTTAGGTTCTATAACACATCACTGTGCATATATAGGAGATTTTTCCACTTCCCCATGGAATTAAGCAATGAAATTTTAACACGAGTAAGGGGTACATATAACCTATAATCGTACCAAATATGAAGAAGACCGGCCGTTACGGCCGTTTGAATTTGAAACATCGGGCTATCGATCGAATATCGTACAAGCATTCTCCTAGCAGATCTTTCGCGGTTTAGCGCGCGGAATCTCTGCTGGGAGAGTGAAGTAAGCAGAGTCGATGTCACGGTCGCCGCATAAATTAGATCACGTGATGGTAGGCGTACACTGGCCACAAGAGCAGTATTTGCTATGACAAAATTCAAACGGCCGTAACTTCGTAACCGTGTGGCCGATATTCTTCATATTTGGTACATTTATAGGTGCTATATATGCCTTACTCGTGTTAAAATTAATTATTGCTTAATTCCAAAGGGAAGTGAAGTTGCGCATTCTGTACGACATGTCCATAGGTGTCATGAACGGATGACACTTTGGGCGACATTTTCAATCACGTGACCCCACGATTGTCATGACTGAAAAACACGTCTGGCTGCCCTACGCCTCTTACACTCACGACCTATCGCCTATTCACTATAGTGTCGTTTCTATCGAACACTGACGGCAAAAACACGTCGCCCATAACGATTGTCGAGACTGAAAAACAGGGCCCAGTATCGTCACTTGCTCGATAGTCATGGTATTAACCTCGTGATTACCAATATTGTGTATATATATATATATATTTTTTTTTTTTGTGTATATATATTCGCGATTCCTTTGTTCACTCCTCTGTTTAGTCTTTTATCCTACCCCTAATGTAAAATCCCATAGGCTGAACATTGAGTTTCCGTATGCCACACTGACTGGCATATGGAGTTTTATATGCCACTAGTGGCATACAGAATTGTTATCACGTAATATTCCAAAATCGAGGAGATGGGGAAGGATGAAATCAAAACCTGATTCATTTTAATCTTTGCCACTGCATGCCACTCCTGGAGTTTTGTCTCCCGACTTCACTCGGCTTCCCCTCATGAAGTCACTCTGCCAAACTCCAGTCATGACATACAGCGGCCAAGATTAAAACTCATCCAGTTTTACGATAGTATATTTGTATGATACATCCTGATTCAATATATCCATCCTTCCATTACAGAATTGAAACCTTCAACATTCTCAATCAAATGTTGTTATATCATATCTAATTTCAATACGTTAAACTCTCTCGAATAAAGCTTATTTCCAGAGTGTTTGACTTAACGATAAATATCATAATATATCAAAGATTACTGGGTCATTGGCTCTTTTGCCATGCAGCGCATTAATCTATATCAAAAGGTATTACTTTTAAAATGGAAATCTATCTCTAACTAGCATCTATGGACATGAAATTAGCTTAACCCTTTCCTTACCAATGATGCCTCAAGGCACTCCCATGGCTAGTGCAAATGATGCCTCAAAGCATCATTTCCCTCTTTTTTTTAGAATTTCCTTTATCTCACCTTTGAACCATTGATAGACAACTTTAAATACGCTGGAAAAGAATTTCCTCAATAATTGTAAGATAGGCCTGCACTGCATATGTGGTCCGGTGTCAGGCATGCTGCATTTAAAGTCTGCACATGCGGCCAGGTCCGGTAATGAAAGGGTTAAGTGCAATTGCCGCTTTGGATTTATAAAGGGCATACAAAACCTGCTACTAGCAGACTGCCTTTATCATTTACTTTTTTTGAAATAAAAAAAAATAAAAAAAGAAGCTTATACTCTTTTAAATTCTAAACTCTACTTATATTTTTTTTTCTTGACTTCAGCCACCAGGTTATGACGCCGTCATGTGGGACTGGGATACATACAGAGTAGTAGAGGAATGAAAAAGTCCATGGAACGAGAATCCCTTCACTAACATCTTGATGGATGCTTTTTTGCAAGAACCTACACAGATTTGGCAAGGTCTACTGGTTGATTTTATTATAAGTGGTTAAGGACTATATACCTCTGTAATGTACATATATATTATTGTATACATAAACAGTCACCATTTTGCAGATAGATAGCCATAAACGATGAGGTGCTGATGTAGAGTAATGCATGAGCAGAGTAGAGCAAAGCTTGTGTATTACATTGTCATCATTAAGTTACTTACAGTCATTCAATCACAAAATCACTGTTTATTGTATCTATTAAGGGGGGCGTCCACCAACCACGACAGGGCTACGACAATGCGTTCCCGACAAGGTCCACGACTGACCTACGATTGGAGGCCTTGTCGTAATTGGTGGACCCCAGTTCCCGACAAGAGTCTACAACAAGGCCACGACAAGGCCACGATTGGAAGCTTGTCGGAAGCCTTCTGACAAGGCTACGACAATATCGAACATGTTCGATTTTTACCACAACTGGACCCTTGTCGTGGAGTGTCATGGCATGTCAGGAGTGTGTCGCAGAGGTCTACGATAGGATATTTTGGTGGAGCATGCACTTCCCAACACACCCCGACAACTCTATCGTAAAGCCCCCCTTCTTACGACAAGGCTGCGACAAGCAGCGAATCGAACTTTTAGTGTTGGCACTTGTCGTAGCCTTGTCATGGTTGCTGGACGCCTCCCTTTACTCACTTTAATGAATAGAAATAAATTAAGCTAGTGATTTAAATGCATAACATTTCCCATGATGTTGCTAAACTACTATGCATCTGTTAGAAGTATAGGTAGTGTGTATTTTCATGATCAATGGGTGTGGTAGCATTTAGTCAAGAAGTGATATGTTACGATATACTGCAACCCCAAACATTTTCATTGGGTACTTTGTCATAAGAATATGAACATATATGTCAATGTCTAAAATATATCATCCTCACTTTAAACTGCTTAAATCATGATATCATATGCTTGATATTCCCACTGCATATGGTATAAGTATCATATTATTGCATTTACTGTGTATGCCTTTTAGATAGGTCTGTAGTGACCAAACATATTTTATAGATATTTGTACAATTTAAACATGGATGTCTACAGTAATGATGTCTACATGTATACATGTGATATTTTAAGATTGCATCATCAATGTACAATGTTATATATATATATATAACTTGATCATTATAAAATCCCATGGGTTAGCTCAGGCCAACTAAATCAGGAATGGAAAACAGTCGCACTTTATATACATGCATACTGTACAATGCCTTTGAATAATAATACAAATATGGTAAGATCATATTCGATATTATGAACTTACCAGATATATTGGAATATTTGAAATGTTACACATTATGAATACTGTCTTCTATGCATAATCAAGTATTTATTTAGTCTTTCTTGGTATATATTCTAGGTATATCAGTAATTGCCAAGTGTTTTTATGGCTGGACATTTTATTGAAAACCTTTATATTTTAGTTTGTTGTTTTTACATCAAGAAGGAACTGCATTGAGATCTGTAGCTGCAGAAAATACACCATGAGCTTTGGTTGCGGAGTAATTCCACAAGGAAAACCCGGTAACATAGCAGACCAAAACAAATGGCATATTTTCAGTGGCTATGGATCAAGTGCGGTTCAGATTTTATCTCACGCCTATCACTGACTATTTGGCTAACATTTGTGTCATCATCGCACTTTGAGTATTTCTTTACAATACTCCATGGGCATTGAGTATGAGTTCTCAATATCAATCTATGGCGGAAAATAGCAGGGGCGAGATAACAACTATTTCTTGCCAAGTCAATGATGATGTCTTTTAGGTAATTAGTGGAATATTAGTGATTATCTTCAGGTATTCTTAACCCTCTTGGGCATACCTCTTAGGTACTTCCTCAGCTGCATGGAGTTGTCCCCCCGTATTAACTACCATATAAGGAATAGAGTAGTCCCAGTAGCCAATGACTGTATTCGGAGCTAACCACGACCTTCACCCTGACCTCCTTACATGATATTTATAGCGCCTTGGGACGGTTCTACAGTCGAGAGTTGACCTAAAATCTAATGGGCGACAACCACCCTCTCAGCCTTTGTAATATTGCTATCAACCAACTTGCTTTGCCTGGAAAGGGTTCTAGTTAAGAACTAGGCTTTATTGATTTGATGTATCTGTGGATGCACTACCTTGAATGGGAATATTATAGAGGAAACCTATGACAGTTTGTTTTTTTTATAGTTTTTTTATTTCAGTGAAGATATACATAAGACATTCTGCTAGAAGCAGGTTTTGTGTGTCTTCTATGATCGATTACATTTTCTCAGTCGTTGAACAAGTTGAACAGTAGCATCAATGATGCGTATAATACATAAAGTACATGCGAGTGATATGCGTAGTAAGAGATGAGATGGGTAATGACATAAATTCAACAGTTTAGGATTAGAGCTCGTATCCCATAGAGTTTTAATCGTATAGTAATTCACAAGGTCAAGCCACTTAAATTACATTGCGATTCAAACAAGACAGGATCGAGCTCTGGCCCTAAACCTGAATAGGCTTCTGAATTTATCTCACCCTTCACATTGACGCATGGGCTAACCTTTGTGACATGATCCCCCCATTGAATATGTTTTTCTAAATATTTAGTGGGCATTGAATACGAGTTCCCAATGTTAAGTGTATGGGGGAAAATACCATGGGTGAGATAATATATGGAAACTGGCTTACTGTCTTTGTACATCAAAAATAGGTGGTGAGATTATTGATCAGATACATCCTGATCATGCTATAGGCAGAGGGATGTATCTGATTAATAATTTTACCAAGTATTTTGACGTACAAAGACAGACTGTTTTCGTATAATCATATACCTAAAATGGTGAAATATTACCTCGTCACATGATCACATATTCCTTACGTCATAGTGTGACGTATGGGTATAAATATGCCATGGATAGGAGTCACAGCCATAAGTATGTAATAATCTAGTCTTGACACCTGGTAACCAAGCTTTTGTTCTGAATCTCAGATAAACCATTATTGGTTGAGGAGAAAGTTTGAAATGAAAGTTTCGTCTGAAAAGAGCTCATCAGGTTAATAATTTAACATAATTGATCTATGGACCAGAACAATAGTTCATTATTGTCTCTTTGATCAAGGTGACCTGGAAATTGTATACTCTTATAATATGAATACTCAGTATCTTCTTTTCCTTTTTTGGGTATTTGAATTCAAAGCACAATGCACACATATTATTCTGTTAATTACTTTATTTCACTCTTTACAGTATTGCATTTATAAACCATTCTGTTTATATTATATGCATATATTTTTATTTCATCTGGAAACTTCATAAACTAATAATAATTTTCATGAGGTTTTTGGATGTTTTCCAACTGAGCTGTCACATCAACTGACTCTTATTTTCATTTTTCTTCATCAATACTTTTATTCTGGTCAGTTAACATACATTGTCCTTCCTTGTAATGGACAATGTTGAAATAATACAGAATTACGTTTATTATATATTGGTCGTAATAATGGTGTTTTTATCTGTAATATATGAGATCTGTTTTACCTTTGAGATATAATTATGTTATTATTATCGATTATGGTTATTGATTATGATATGTTTATCGATCTATTATACTATATACAATGGTTTGGTAATACAATATAATATATTGTATTGATTGATTTTGTTTTGTACAATGGTTTGGTAATATAATATATTGTATTGATTTATTATGTTATGTACAATGGGATGCTAATACATTATGGTACATCTGGTATTGTTTCATCATGCTAGAATGTAGAATTAGTTTGTAATATGATATAATGTAATATCTTATAATATTAGGCAAATATACATCCGTTGGTTATATGTTACAATATTCGTGAATATATACATGTACATAAATGTATTTCAAAGCACTCTTTTTTGGTGTTAGCTTTCATGTCTGAAAACTGAAATTGTAATCTGTGAATTTTCAAGTCACTCACATTCCTCTGATCTTACCCGCTTTATATTTTTATTATATACCTGTGCCAGTATATTACACAAATACCAACCTCTGCTAGGGTATTGGTATTAAATATATACCAGCAGAGTGTGGTGGTATAAAATGATGTACCACCCTACTCTGAAAACACATTTTGATTGGCTGGAAAAAAATAATCGCACTGACCTACTTATGACATACTGACAGTGACTTGCAGCACTCTACTAATCTATGTGTTAAAATGTGTGAAAATGATTCTTGATTAGTCCTCTTAATTAAGTCCTATTTCCGATGAGAGTAATTTAAAAAAAGCTTGAAACGAAGTATAAGAGCTCATAAGCAACTGACTATGTTCTAGCCACTCAGTGGTTCCTTCCGAATCCTCCTTGCAACAGATTTCATTCACAAGATTAGCATATGATAGCACTCGAACCTTCAATTCCAATAAACTATGTGTTTCAGTCTTGAATAGATAATCTATTGTTAGGTCACAGTTCTTGAATCATTCTAGTCACTCTCCGTCGCTCGCATTCATCACGATTATCGTTCCTGTTTTACTCGATGTCCAATCCCTACGGTAGTGAGATTACTCTTGTGTATTCTCCCTATGAGAATCAGTCCGCAGGCTGTTGGTTGTCCTAGACTCACAAAGCAGTCTTTTCTCTACACACATTCTTCACGATTATCGTTCCTGCTTTACTCGATGTCCAGTCCCTACGGTAGTGAGATTACTCTGTGTATTCTCCCTATGAGAATCAGTCCGCAGACTGTTGGTTGTTCTAGACTCACAAAGCAGTCTTTTCTCTACACACATTCTTCACGATTATCGTTCCTGTTTTACTTGATGTCCAATCCCTACGGTAGTGAGATTACTCTTGTGTATTCTCCCTATGAGAATCAGTCCGCAGACTGTTGGTTGTCCTAGACTCATAAAGCAGTCTTTTCTCTACACATATTCTTCACGATTATCGTTCCTGTTTTACTCGATGTCCAATCCCTACGGTAGTGAGATTACTCTGTGTATTCTCCCTATGAGAATCAGTCCGCAGACTGTTGGTTGTCCTAGACTCACAAAGCAGTCTTTTCTCTACACACATTCTTCACGATTATCGTTCCTGTTTTACTCGATGTCCAATCCCTATGGTAGTGAGATTACTCTGTGTATTCTCCCTATGAGAATCAGTCCGCAGACTGTTGGTTGTCCTAGACTCACAAAGCAGTCTTTTCTCTACACACATTCTTCACGATTATCGTTCCTGTTTTACTCGATGTCCAATCCCTACGGTAGTGAGATTACTCTATGTATTCTCCCTATGAGAATCAGTCCGCAGACTGTTGGTTGTCCTAGACTCACAAATCAGTCTTTTCTCTACACACATTCTTGACGATTATCGTTCCTGTTTTACTCGATGTCCAATCCCTACGGTAGTGAGATTACTCTTGTGTATTCTCCCTATGAGAATCAGTCCGCAGACTGTTGGTTGGCCTAGACTCACAAAGCAGTCTTTACTGTATAACGTGGCCGTTTTGAGTGCGCTCACTACTGCAAGTGACTGAGGATTCCGCCGGGCTTGGTTGTTTACAACTTTTCCCGCCTGCTGTACTGATTTCATTGGTTGTGACAGTGCATGTGACATCGTATTACCATGTTTTTCAATCTCCGGTTGTATGTGTTTCTTCCTTAGTAGGAAGATGTGGTCGGAGAGTGTATTTCGCTGGGTCTGGGTCTGTGCCCAGTCAGTTTGTTCTGTCTCTTAGGAGATAGAGCCTGGTTCCTCATGTCACTCAGTAGTGTGAACTAAACACCCAACTGAATGTGTTTGGTAAAAGATTGTTATTCGTTCCGGAAAAGTGTTTTTAACAATTTCCAGTTGGAAAAATTTTTTGACGTGGCTTTTGGGGGGTGTACAGTACTATCCATACCTATTGTCCAGTGTGTTGAGGCCCTTAGGGGCTTGTGTTCGGAGTTTGTGTATCCAGTTGAACTCTATCTTATTCCGAAGAGTCTGTGCCCTATTGCTCTCTGGATGTTTGTTGATAAAGTCTACTATGAATACTTCTACATCTTCTGTGCCCTTATGGTCGGGTTGGTTGAAGTGTCTAGGGACGTCGTTTTTACCGACCTCTTTTCTGATGGTTCGGAGGTGTTCCGATATCCTGTCTTTTATTTTTCTCTTCGTTTGTCCCACATATTTCATTCCACATGTTTTGCATTTGATGCAATAGATGAGGTTTGAACTGTTACATGTGACATGTTCCATTGTCTCGTGTGTTCGGCCGGTGGTACACGAGGTAATTTTGCCTTCTCGGTTTAATATTCGACAGATGCCGCAATTTGGTTTGTGGCATTTGTTTTCATTGTTTGCCGAGTGTTGTGTCGTGTCGTTTTTCTTTTTTGGGCTATGCCCTCGGAAGTCTTTTCTCTACACACACATTCTTCACAGGGCGGCCTTACTCCAGGTAGAATAAGGCCTCCAGCGCCCAAAGAAGCATTGGTAATGCTCCTCCACCACGAATATCGCTCACACAGCTGATTATCTACCAGATGGTGCTTTCTTGATATCCCGCGCTGGTCGCGCAACCCTCCAATATACTCGGCAATTTACCAGTAGGCTAGCTGCTTTTGCATCACATGACTAGCCACTCCTTATACAGAACACTGCTTTCGACTTCTGCGTCACACACTTTCATTAATTATTACTTTTTTTTTCTTTTTTCTCTTTTTTTTCTTTTTTTTTCCTGTAAAAAAAAAAATTAAAATTAAAAAAAATTCATTAATTATTACAATTTGTCGCTAGATTCGTACCTGCACACAGTGCAGTATACCACCCACTCCTACCCGTGGCATATTTATGGCCATACACCACACTGTGACATATGCTGTACAGCGCTTCATTAAATTAAGCTATTTCATATGATAGGTAATCATTGAAGTAAATGTACATCTGAGTATAGACCTACAAAAAGAAGAAAAGCTTTTTGTCTTTCTGTACAGGAGGATCTCAATCTCATGGCTTTTCACTCATCTTATGGTTGGGCCTGGACCACTATGTGAGGGTGAAACTCCAAGCAGATCCAACAAAAAAACGCAGCTTTTTATTTAGGGTGTGTAAACATCAGTAATTTGAAAAATAGGAAACATTTTTTGCTGAAGATGCAGACGCTTCCATAAGGCTTGGTCTATGCCCCCCTCCCTTCTATCCGGCCCTTTTCCTGATTTTTTCTTATTTGCAAATCCCATGCCCGTAATGTAAACCCCATTATATCTTTTAGAATTTGGGACTTGACATTCAGGATTTTATTTAGACCCAGTGTTAAGGTATTGGTGTTATCTGATTTTCAGAGACAAACATTTATCTTTTCTTGTCATATTATGTTCATCTCAAAAGGCAATCATTCATGTACCAATACTCAAAATTTGTTTTATATTATGAGTTATTCTTGAATGCATGTCAGAGCAGCATTATATGAGATGTTCCATGTAATTTAGAATTAAAAGAATTATGTTTGCTGAATAAAACTGCCTGTCTCTTTTGTTTGGAAGGTGACATAGACATTTATGTTCATCAGAAAGTTCACAGAATTAACCAATGACCAATTACTTAAAAGCTGATGGACTATATTGAGCCCATGGTCGATTACATAAAAGCTGTGCAGAATATCGATTATATCCAAGCTGCATTGAATATCAACCCATGATCGATATAAGCTGTGCAAAACATAAACCATGATAGATTAGATAAAAGTTCTGGTTTAATGTTCTAGAATAATGTGATTTCATCATGATTCTCTTAGGGCTATCTAGAATAGCTCCTCTTTTGGTATCAGATACACTGATACCTGAATTTCATTTCAGAGGCTTCTTGACCTTTGTATTCACCCCTTGATTCGGTTATGCTGTATTTCAGTGTGTTGCAGTTATAGTCTGCAGCAGCTGGTAGTATATGCTGATCTGTTAATCTCTTCCTATCTTAATAAAATCTAATGAAACCATATGTTGTCTCTGTTAAAAGGGAAATTTGGTAACAATAGCCACCTGTTCCACTGAATATGTGGGGAAAAAGGTAGCAACCATTAGAATTCATCGAGACAGTTATTTTGAGGTGAAACATCTCTATATACATAGAAAAGAACAAGAATTCTGTAGGGTAACATACCGATTGACAGATTAATTTATGAATTAACCCATTTCATCCCTTCCTAGAATGTGGTTATCATGGCAACCAGTTTCAAGATTGTGAACATGAGTGTTGGAAATAAGTAACTTACACTAGGACAGTGTTTTTATGGGACTATATATGAATTCATAATGAAATTGAATTAACATATAATGAAACCATGTTTTGTCTCTATGGAAACAGACATTTGGTTGCTATGGCAACACGGTTCAGCAAACATGTGTGAAAATGATAGCAACCATTTAAACTCATCAAGACAATCATTTTGAGGTGCCACATGCTTATATTCGTAGCAAGGAAATATTTCCATTTTATTTTATTATTGTCATTATTATTTTTAATGAGCTGTGCTCCATTTATTGATCACAAAGAGATGTACGATTCCAGTTCACTAACTCTTAATTGACCCAATCTTTGGGCATGTGATCCATCCAACGTTGAACACAATGGTATCATTTTATCACAATGGTATCATATTAAATGGAACACAGTGTATCCATTTAACGACCAATTCCTGGAAAAATATGACAAATTCCAAACCCCTCAATATATAATGTAATATGAGCACTGAAGGACCTACCACAAATAAAACGTTAGAATTTCGTCGGAACCGCTTGGAGTTGCTCCCGTACATAGAGACAGAGTGAATCAGACCTAGTTACATTTAATTTGGCAGTAAAGGGGGTAATCCGTCAGCCAATGCAGTTGGCTGGTTTCAATCGGGTCCTGGCTAATTGGTGTCCACCGATTGCCAGCTCAAGACTGTAGTACCATCTAAAATCACAAGGTAGTGCCACTGTTAAATTGGGTTCGGAACGGACTATTTTTCTCCATATATATTCCACGGCTGTGAAAGTAGTGTACCCAATACCCAATGGCTAATGTCTTCACACAGAAAAATACCATACAATAAGAACCAATTACAGTAATTTCTCTGGAGATAACAATGGTGTCAGAATAGGGGGGGGGGGGCAGGGGGGCGACTCCCCCCCCCCCCACCCTTTTGCCAGCCCAAAAGAGTCAGCAGCTCCAAATTATACTCAATCAAGTGTAAATAATACTGTCTTGACTTTTTAGCATCGAAAAATGTCAAAATCTAGCTTTTTAGCATGCAACAATGGCCTTGACTTTCCACTGTGGTAAAATATCAAAGTCTGACTTTTAAGCGTGCAATGATGGCTAAGCCTAGACTTTTCACAGATTCACGGTAAATCCAGTGGAACAGACTAATGTCTTTAACCGAGAAAAAAGTCAGCAATTTTCAGATCCCCCCCCCCCCCCCACTGACGCCCCTGGATAATTTAAACTGATATTATAAACTTATTAACTTCCATACAATCAGTTATCTAATACTAAAGACTACGTTGCCAGGTGTTTGTCTGGCTGCAGACTGTGGGTAACCAAGCAGATAAGGTGCGACACCGGCCTGTGGAAAAAAGGTGGCAAATATAAGATAAAGAAGAAACCAACAAGTTTTGGTCAAAGTCGTCATTCTCCACGAGTTTGATGCAGAGTGATATGAACGAGGCCACAGCCGAGTGAATATCCCGTAACGTTCAAGCGAGTTGGAGAATCACTTCTTTGACCAAATCGAGTTGCTTTCTGTATTTATCTCACCCCTGTACACACTAAAAGAATGGGCAACACATAGGATATAGACCATGGAGAACGGACTGCAATACTTGAAGGGGCATGGAGAACGAATATAGCGTAGTGAATATAGCGTAGCATAGAAACGAGTTGGAGAATGACTTCTTTGACCAAAGCGAGTTGCTTTCTTTATTTATCTCAGCTCTGTACACTCTAAAAGAATTATGTTGCACAGGATATAGACCATGAAGAACGGACCACAATACTCGTAGGGGCATGGAGAACGAGTTCCCGATGTTAAGCTCATGAGAGAAAAATACCAGGGGTGAGATAAACGCCTTTATTTCACCCCTGGTACAAGCTTAGCCATAGAAATAACATTAGGAAAAACATACTCAACGATCACCCCTGTAATTCACAATACTACGCCACTGCCGTGGCGGAGTGAATGTGCGATGACGTCATATGGATTTGCTAAGTATATTATAATTATTCTGATATTCTGATGCTATTTGATGTCATAGAAACGGGTGAGATAAATCCAGAACCGCACTCGAATCGTAAAATAGACAATAATCCACTCGTTTGGATGTGCCATAATCGTCACTCAGCTTTGCCTCGATGACAACTGGGGTACATCCAAACTTGTGCCATATTGTGTATTTATATGATTCTCGATGCAGTTCTATATTTATACCATTTATACACCATATCTATATATAACTGCATCAAGAATCGAGAAAGTTTGAGTGCGGTTCTGGATTTATCTCACCCGTTTTTATAACATTAAATATCATCAAAACGTCACAATAATTAGAATAGACTTGGAAAATCTATATGACGTCATCTCAAATTCACTACGCCGTGGCTGTGGCGTAGTATTGTCACTTTATGGGGTGATCGTTGAGTATTTTTTTCCAATGTTATTCCTATGGCTAAACTTGTACCAGGGGTGAGATAAGATTAACTACAGTTGGACTAGAATCCTGGAAGCCAGTCGACCATTCAGGAGATGGCAGTGTTATTGATCAAAACAAGGCTGACTGTGTAACCTTGATCTTGAAACTAGGCACAGTGCCAGGAATAAGAGCGATTATATTGTACACTTTTGAGTAGGTGGGTGGTGTTCGGTAGTAACTTAGCTGATGTAGCCACTGTGTAGAATAGCCTAGAGCCTAGAGACATACACAATATTAACTGGTTTAATGAGATTCTAGTGGTAGTATTCTTAAGGAGTTGGCGCGTAGTAATATCGCAACAAATACGAGGATATTGTGTTGAGCCAACTCCGAGGATAATACGACCACAAGTTGTTAATACTGTGTTTATTATTTAGCATTGCAAGTTTAATTTTGTCATTTTATCGTTTCTTTGACAACATGACGGCCGATCTGCTCAAGCACTATTTTGCATGTGAGGGACTATTTTTCTGTACTCTCCGCTCTGTGTAGGGCGGAGATTACGAAAATCCGTAATCTCCACCAGGTGAATTTCACACTCCCGATAGGTTTAGTATAGACACTTCATAATCCATGAATAATAAAGACACAATATTACAATGATTTTGATCTGCATGGTCGTATACCCTGCATAGTTGATGCGTAGTAATATCCGAGCGAATACTAGGATATTGCGTAGTGTTACTACAAGCAGACTATGACCATGCAGATCAAAATTATGGTAATGTGTTTTATATCAAGCAATCCAAATATAAGTCATCAAAGGAAAAACAAAATGGCCGCTGATATTCCAACGCACTACTTTGCATGCCAGGGACTTCATTTCCGTATCCGACTGAGTACTTTTTGTATCCTAGGTTCAACAGTTTACCTGCAAAGTTTCTGGTATTTCTCTATAACTTGGCAGCTCGATATAACTAGGGGCACGGGCAAAATTGTCCCTTCTCTCATAAAAATGTGAGGATAAGGAAATCAGAAATACCGTTCATGGTTTATGAGGCGTGCAAAGGTTTTCATCTGAGAAAACATAATCAAAATGTTCCCTTCTGAATATTTATGTAATTCTACTTCTTTTCCATTTATGGTTTAGCATTTATATGTGTATGGACAGAAAGTATTTGAGTTATGTAATTTTTGTGTGGTTGCATGAAAAGGAGAATCATTCACAGTATTTTTTGTAAATTGAACACAATTTTATATATTAAAATAAAATCTGCCTGATATGAAACTTGGCTCACATCTAGGCCTAGTTTAGGCGGTACACGGACGTCTCGGCCCCTTCGGCATCTCGGCCCCCTTTTCGTGGCGTCATCTCGGCCCCCTAGCGGCCGCGTTTCGCGCTCCCCAGGGTTACTGGAGAACTCGACCCAAAACGAACTCGACCCGAAACGAACTCGACCCATAGTTGTCAGGAGAACTCGACCCGTTTTGAAGAAGTCGTTTAGAGAACTTGACCCGTTTCAGATACTTATGGAGATGATATTTTCATATAGAAGGAAAGGCCTGACTAGTTAGCGATAGGGTTATGGTTAGGGTAAGGATAGGGTCAAGGTTAGGGAAAGGGTTAGGGATAGGGATAGGGTTAAGGATAGGATCAAGGTTAGGAAATGGTTAGGTTATAGGGATAGGGTTAGGGTTAAGGTTTGGGATAGGGTTAGGGCTGGGTTAGGGATAGGGTTAGGGGAATGTTTTTCTCTTTGTATGTTTTTTCTAAGTAATCACATTGGAATACATTTCCCGTTTTCGCGCATGAAGGCGTGAAAGCTGTGAAAGCAGGGGGGGGGGGCGAGGTGCCGATGGGTTGTATACCTGTGGTTGTATGAACTAAGTATACTACCCGCTTCTACCTATGGCGTATTTATACCCATACGCCACACTGTGACGTACGGTGTATGTGATCATGTGACTAGGTAAAATTCGTCATTTTAAGGTGTACAATAACACGAAAACAGGCTGACTGTTTATGTACGTCAAAATACTTGGTAAAATTATTGGTCACATACACATCTCTGCCTTCGGCATCGGGATGTATGTGATCAATGATTTCACCGCGCATTTTTGATGTACGAAGACAGTAAGCCAGTTTCCGTGTATCATTATATACCAGTGCATGAATGTCTCATGTATATGCCCTAGTAGTAATGATTTCATTCATCCACACTGTGGTGTAATATTTATAATACTACCCTCCGTACCATGTGACCACTCATTCTTCTATTTAGTGAGTTGTAGAATGGCATTCTTAATGATTTCTTACCTGGAGAATGCATAGCAACGGTTTGAATTTGATGAGTAATTGTCATTTTCAAGGTAGCATCGGTTGCCCATACAAGTGCCATAGCCACGTTTCATAAATCCTTCTTAATGATTTCTAGGTATACAATGATAAAAAAGACATAGTGAGTGTGTCTGAATTCCATCTGTCCCTCGATATTTTTCAGATATTTTGGTCAGAAATACTCACCTCATTCTTCAAATTCGGTGAGTATTTCTGACCAAAATATCTCTGAACAGATTCCATTCAGACACACTAACCATGTCTTTCTATACTACTGCACACCTAGCAGCGGGTCGTATTTCATAGATGTCCGACCACAGGTATATAACAATATTTATATATAAGAAAAAAGGTCCACATCACACAAAACTTGGCTCTTGGAGCACCATCTCAGCTGTCCTAGATTTTCACTGCCAGGTTCGATGAACCAGAGGTCAATATTACAAGTAGTCTCATGTAACAAGTACCCAGGTCCCTGTGTCCTACCTGGCTATATGTATGTTCACACCTGTGGATATATAAAACACAGATGGAAAATATTTTCTTGTGTTCTCTACTTACGTTCTAGGCCTAGCAGACTGTGACATTGATTGTGGCAGGTCGCAGGTAAATGAAAGATGCCCTTGGCCACTGTGCACTGAATCAATAAGGTACATTATAATGTGTGGTGTGTTTTAGGGGACGAGATATAAGTGGCAAAATATGCCAATGTATGGAGAGTACCAGTTCCAAGAAGAGCAATGTAGAAATAAGAATTTGAACTATAAACTCTTATGAAAGTTCAAAACTTGTAATTTAGTTTAAATTGCTGTGTAGAGTTTATGAGACATATTGCACCCCTCCCATACGATCCCACACTCTCTAAGTGGGATGTTTAAATGATCTGTTGCAACGTTTCCTCAAAATGACTTTTTCATTTTTTCCACTCCCCCCCCCCCCCACCCTCATGTCTATATTCATTTTGTGCCATGGTTATTTGGAGATAGGACATTAAGTATACAGAATATTTTATCATTACTTGTAGCATTTGTCATATTCTTGTGTTAAAACTAGCGATTTCGTCGATTCATATTTGGCTAATTATTCCTAACTGCCATCGTGCCCCCTAGCGGGTGAACGGGAAACCATCATTATCTCGTGGTAATCATTTCATATGACACAGGTGTTTGAGCTGATCATCAGCGATCAGAACTATTTGGATTGACACCAGCGAAATGTGATCTCATTGCATTCTCTCAAGGAGAGGAGATTGGAAAACTACAGTTCTAAATTATATTTTCAGTACAGCTAGAATCAAATCATCAGAATAGAAGTACATCTGTGTAGAGAAACACAAAAAAAGTCAGCAGAATTCAGTTAAGCACTGAATGAGAATCTCACTCTCGGGGCTCTTCAGTCTCCATGCCTAGGTCTGGTTCACTCTGTCTCTATGTGTGGGAGACACTCCAAGCGGATTCTACCAGAATCATAGTTTTTTTAGATATAGTAGGTAACTAAGGTGCATGACGTTTGTGACGTTGTCATGGCCGTTGATGTCACTAACCGGAAGTAATACTGTGGCTAAGTGGTAACTCTCCCATTTACTTCTATAGATTTACTGATATTGATTTGATACTAGCGACTTCGTCGAGTCTGAAAAATATAGAAAAATGAAATATCTAGCTGCCGTTAGCGGGTTCGACCTCCCGTCATTCGCATTCTCAGCCGAGTGCTCTGCTGACTGCTCCAGAAAGATAGGTGCTCGATTAGGGCCAAATATTTAGGCTGTTGGTGGGTGGGGGGAATCGGTGGAGTTTCGAAAGGGGTACCAGCGAAATCTTGCGATCTCATTGGTTTCTCACGAGAAAAGTAGATCAGAAAACTACAATACTAAACTTTAATTTCGGCATTGCTCAAAATGAATCATAAGAGAAAACGTATGTCTGAGTATTGAAATACAAAAAAGAGTAGCAGTTTACAGTTTAGTACTGCACGAGAATCTCAATCTCGTGGGCATTCAATCTCCAGGCCCAGGTTGGGTTCACTATGTCTCTATGTACGGGAGCAACTTCAAGCGGATATTACGGAAATCTACACGTTTTATATGTGGTAGGTAACCACCCTACATATAGGACAAAGAGCCATTGAATGGCTAGAGTTGCGATAGTGGCCCATTATCACTCACTTACTTTTCACTTCCATTGATAAAGAACACCTACTTTTTCACCTCGACTAGTAAACAATGTCTCCCACTCGGGGGCAAAATGGTGGCACCAAGTTAACATTACCTATCTGTCCTATATTATGAAAGAAACCGATGAGTGTTTGGTTTGTGTCCCCATCAAGTTTGGAGCACTCAGGGATATGAACGAGGCGATAGCCAAGTGAATATATATTCCGATGTGCTTGAAACGAGATGGCTATCGGGGACACAGACCAAACACGAATATGTTTCTGATTTTATCTCAGCCTGGATATAGTTTTCTGTTTATCAGCCATTGAATATGAGTTACCATACTGGCATGCCTGTTGAGAATGGGTTCCTAATGTTAAACCTAGGGACATTTATACCATGCTAAAATAAATTTACTGATATAGATTCACCCTGCCATGCTATGGACAGACTCAGACTGTTTAAGTAAATTCAGTGATAAACGAAGGGAGATTAAATTCCTATATACCCATTATTGAACTAACTAGAGTTACATACCGCTGCTGGGGGGTGCATTAAAATTAGTTCTGTGTCGAGGTTGACGTTTTCGTCCCGCTCTCATGTTTTCGTCCCTATCTGACGTTTTCGTCCAGCTCTGATCACGTGATACAACACAGCAGCGGGACGAAACAATAGCTGTTGTGGTTACTCGATAAGGGTGGCCATTTGCTTTGGAAGTGTTTCAGGTAAAGAATTAAGCATTTTTATCGATATTTGAAGGTATATAGGAATAGGGAAACCAAGTACCGGTAAGCAAAAGTCAAAGTTACTCGGTAAGTCTTGGAAAAATTTCCCAAGCCTTACCTCGTAACTTTGAACTTTTGCTCACCGGAACATAGTTTCCCTCTATTCCATACTACTTGGGGCAAGAGCGAATCACGATGTATGTGATAGCATGATCCCATAAAACTATCAACTACCTCATGTCATCCTCACCTATTCCACCTTGTAAAATTTCATTTCAAAATGTGTACCTATTACAACATTGATTTACTATGGCGCACTATTTTCCAACTTGGAACATGTTCTCTACAACACTTGTTATCCTATATAGCTAAAAATGTGACGAATGTACCAGAGAAAGTAATGAATTTAGCATAGACCCTATTGAGGTATCCCAGAATTCAGTCTGTTTACAGGTCCCGGTGTGCGCTGGTTACTGACGTTGTATGGTGATAGACCCTTGACCCGTAACCCACAATCATTGCATTTTAACGTTTTTATAAGTCTTCAAATGGGAAATCCTATGTCAGAAATGGAAATTTCAGCTATTTCTACATGTAATGCCGAAATTATATTCAGGTTACTCAAATATAAATGGGAAAACTGTGGTTCATATGATCGTGGTGTGCCCAGTTTCTCGCGAGCGGAACTTGTGTTTACCCTGGGCGATAATCGGGAGACGAGTAGCCTCTGGAGGGCGTATACAACCTGTCACAAGGGATGATGGAAGATTGGAGTCATTGTACTAAGAACCAGGGTAGTGTCGTAGTCTCGGAGGCTGATCTCAGGGTAAGGAGATCAGAAAATTACAATACTAAATTCTGTTTTTGGTATAGCTAAACATTAATCATAAGATAAGAATAACAACTGACTGCAGAACTACAAAAATGAATAGCAAGTTCGAGTTTGCTCTCCACGAGATTCTCACTCTCGTTGGGGTTCAGGCTCCAAGCCTAGGTCTGGTTCACTCTGTCCCTATGTGTGGGAGAATCTCCAAGCGGATCCTACCAGAATCAAAGTTTTTTAGATATAGTAGGTAAATCAGCCCAATAAAATAAAAAAAAAACAAAAAAACTTCCTGACTGTTGCTACAACACAAAGGACCATTAACACATTGCAAACTGTGGAGACAAAATGTAAACACCTTTAGTTGACATCCTAGGTAACATAATATGATGTAGATTCTAGTTAGAGTACTTGATATTTGTTGCCAAGTCCGCACACACCCCGCATCATTTACATACAGTATAAATTACTAAGTATACGAACGTTCCATTAGCACAGCTACACACTCTCCTAGCAGAGATCTTGAACTGCTGGTCGAACATGTAATAAACACAAAACCGTATGAAAGATCAGCTTGGAGACAGTGATCTTAAATCACGCCTGGTTCCATTGCGAAGGCGCGTGCCCAGATGGCTGCTGGGATACGTAGGAGAGCCTTGGGCGATAATAGGGCACACTAATGAGGGCTAGCAGCAGCATGTAATCTCTGAGACGAAACCAAATGAAAACATCGAGGACTTTCGGAAACACTTGTAAATCCGTGCATTAATTAGGCTTGGGCTGACTAGAGGAACTTGGCAGGGGTCCAAGTTGGTAACCGCGGGCAGAACTGCAGCTTTTGGTCGTGAGTTTAAACACGTTTAAAGGCATATCCTCTAATTTATAGTGGCGCTACCTGGTGATTTTTTTTATATTCACATTGAAATAGCTAATTTGTGACATATAACAAACTCCAAAGAGCATTGTCTAGTTTGATCTCATCCAATTGGGAAAATAGGCCCACTTTCTTTTGTTAGATTTTAATATAAAATATGTGTACTGAAAAATGGGATTTTCTTGAATTCTCTTAATAGTAAGGTCGGTGACCTATAGTTTTTAGAATTAAATGTGAAGTTCGATACATTTACCACATTCTGTGAATGTTTGGAGAAAATGATATGGGTTTTACTGTGTGAAAAACAACTTTTTAGAATTCCTATATATTCTATTATAAAAGTATCATAATATTGATCTCTAAATCAAAAACTAGCATGGTGACCCCCGAATTTTAAAGTAGATAATGTGTTCCATACCACTTCGAGATCATCAATTTTCAGGAAAAGTATATGGGTTATAATTTTCAAGACAAATTGTCGGACATGCCTTTAAAGTGACTTTACTTTAATAACAGCCTTCTATGTAGCTGCTCAGTGATTCCTTAAGTTGCTGCGAAATATTACATCAGTTTATATGAATTCTTCTATTTAAAGCTCCTATTTAGACTTAGACCAAAATAACCAGACAATCAAAAGGGGGAATTCTAACTTATTATCACCGTCATCAACTCTTTTTCTTTAATCCAAACATGTGGTGTTACACTGAAAATGTA
Source organism: Alentia gelatinosa (assembly GCA_950022655.1). Taxonomy (NCBI): domain Eukaryota; kingdom Metazoa; phylum Annelida; class Polychaeta; order Phyllodocida; family Polynoidae; genus Alentia; species Alentia gelatinosa. Next base: position 7,314,127 of record OX465586.1, read on the forward strand.
TGTTTTATAACCTTGTATTTCACCCTGGTATTTTTGTCCTATGGTCTTAACATTGGGAACTCGTTCTCCACGCCCCTACGAGTATTACAGTCCGTTCTCCATGGTCTATATCCTGTGTGTTGTCTATTCTTTTAGTGTGTACAAGGTGACATAACAACAGAAAGCTTGTTTTGGTCAAAGTTGTTGTTCTCCAATTCGCTTGAATGCCAAGGGACATTCGCTCGAGTGTCGCCTCGTTCATGTATCACTCCGTTTTAAACTCGTGGAGAACAACGACTTTGACCAAAAGTCATTGGTTTCTTCTTTAGTGCTTACCTGATTGTATCAGAATAACTCAAATATATATTTTTTTTAAATAAATGAAATATGATAACAATAAAAAAAACTCCGATGCTCTGATGGATGAATAAGTTTTTCTATACAAATTAGAAGATGAATAATCCAATTTAACTTATTGATTTAAACTAGTAATATTGATCACCTCTTTCGGAAGATTCCTTACACAAAACGGGTTAAGGTACAACTACTTCAGATCCAAGTGCAAACCAACACCAATATCAAAAGGAACACTTGCTCTAACAATAATATTTCGGTCACGGGAGCTGAAATTTGCTGAAAAGTAAACAGTGGGGAGTTATTTGGGAGAGACTTATTTGTATTAAACACTTGAGTCTGTGCTGTAAGGCACTGACGAGCAAATTACAGACTCAGAGGTCACCTTGGGAGACCTGGGTCTGAGCCTCGACAATCGCCTTAAAGAAGGAGTCTTGCACCAAGGCCCTTTGCTTCATTCTTTATTTTTTATTACTTTATTTGATTTTTTTTATTAAACAGTTCCACTATTCCTGGAGGATCTTCCACTGGAATATTCATATAGAACTGGATCACTAAATAGTATGAATAGACAATACTCAACGAGTTTGGATGAGCTGTAATCGTGGCTCGGCTTCGCCTCATTGCGGCATATCCAAACTCTGGGAGTATTGTTAATTTTACGATTCAAGTGTAGATATTAAGTAGAAACCGAACGAGAGTTAGACTTGTCAGTCTTCATGCCACAATTAGAAGGTCGTGTATTACTACGCGAAGCGTTAGCTGAGCGTAGTGAGGAACAGACCTGACCAGAGTGGTATAGACACTGACAAGTGTAACTTGAGTTCGGTTTTGTATTTATTCTACCCTGTCTCCATGACTTTATGATATTAGGAAAGTCTGACTTGATTCCGTCCATGTCTGACAGCTGTCAGAATTTGTGCTCTGCAGCAGGACCTATTTACAGAGGTGAATAATTCCTGATCCATGATTGGTCAATTTTTAAAATTTCTCTAGATACATAAATATTTACTTTATATCATGGCATGATACATAACATTTGCCTATGTTAAATCAATTACGGTTTTTATTATAGGTAGGAAAAGGATTTATCTCACCCTCTTCAATGACATTAGAATAGCATCACAATATCAGAATAATTCAAATTACTTTGTAAATCCAGTTAGGAATGTATAAATCTCTTTGTTGATGTCTCATCTACTTTCTCACATCCTGGCCACTGATTGGCCAGTTCCTCCTAATGATGTTATCTGATATCACGCTGCCGCAACCATGGCATAGTTTTGTCACTTAGTTTACGCACATGATTATTGGCGTAATTTATGATGTTATAAAATCTCTATGGGTAAACTTGTACCACGGGTGAGATAATATTATAAAATACTTGCCCTGAAGGCATTAAGTGGCGGTAGCATATTTCTGACTCCATGGGTGAGTAACAATTCACAGATTAAACACCTGGTATATTTTCCCTTTATTAAAGAATTGAAATATCTTAAATTCATGAAAATTCACTTTTAATTACCATTCAAAGTCTAGGTTGGGCAATCAGAACGTGCCCGTATAACTGCATAAGGCACAGTAGGCCGTACATGATTTTTCCGACATAGCAGCAGAGGTCATTAAATATAAGAACAATATGCTTATCTCCATATTAAATCTGTTATTATGGGCTATGTAGAGTATATGGTCCATATTATTATATACCTTTATATCTATCTCGCTACTATAGTGCACAGAGTGATTGCTAATTCTACATTAAACGCCAGGAAACTGTAAAGCCCATAAGACAGTAACATTTTCTACAGACTGTCCCCGATCCGATCACCGATTATAATCGGGAACAAGAATGGCGCTGTCTTATACCCTTTGCCGATCACACATCTCCACTTTATGACCTTGTACAGCGACCCGATTGAGATCAAAGAGAGCCGCCGGGAGCCAAGCCGGGGTGAGCCACGGGCCGCTGGTGTGGATTCATAGAAGAAAATTCAAAGTTTGGATACAATTAAGATATTAGGAAACAGTTTTCAGATTCATTATCACCTCTATCTCCCCTACACATCGATATAAGGCACTTGTACATTGGACTAGGGGATAGGTAGCACCAAAGTTCAAATGGCCTCCTCAGAATCGGGAACAGTCGGTGAAGTGCGTACAGCGACACAGTTAAGGTCGGGCAGAGTCGGTCATTACCCCCACGCTAGTAATGCCCGACCCGATTAAAATCGGGTCTGTGAAGTGCGTACAGCGACCCGATTCTGACCGACGGATTCGTCGGGCAAAGGTGTGATCGGGGAAAATGGTCGGGTCGCTGACTTATAGGCTTAAAGAAATCCTTTTATAAAATCCATTGATAGTTGGTCCTGCCACCTGAGTTTTGGGTGGCGTTAGGGACAAGATGACCGCCTTCATAACACAATAGCTATGTGCCCTACATCACAGTAACACAATATTTTCCATAGGCCCTATTGAGGTATCCCATAATTCAGTCTGTTTTCAAGTTCCAGTGTTCGCTGGTTGCCGACGTAGTATGGTAGTAGACCCCAACCGTAACCCACCATGTTTACAGTTTAACGGTTTTTATAAAATATTCAAATTGGAAATCCAATGTCAGAAATGGAAATATCAGCTATTTCTACATAAAAATCCGAAATTATATTCAGATTCTCCAAATATAAATGGGAAAACTGTGTTTCATGTGGTCGTGGTGTGCCCAGCCATTTGCGAGCGGAACTTGTATTTACCCTGGGCGATAACAGGGATTTTAGTAACCTCTGGAGAGCGTTTCGAGAAGACTTGTGGCAAGTCTAGCGGCGCCTTGGAGCGGAACCAAAGGTAAACACTGCACCTCACAGGTGAGCTTGGGGAGGTGGTGACTGCGGCGGTGGTCGCTCACTGGAGGGACCGGCTCTCGTTCGTCTCAGGGCCCCAGGGGAGGGCAGGTAGCAAGCGACTGCCCAACACCTCCTGTGTGGTGAGAGGTGTGTGTGTGTGTGTGTGTGCGTGTGTGGGCACAGGAGCGGCAAGCAACCCACGCTCACACCAAGGACGGAAGTTTGTGCTGGGATGCGTGCGAAAGCGGTGGTGTGGCTTTTTCCCACGGTATCCCACAGAGGGTGAATACGGGATCCTGTATGGAGCGCGTATCGTACGGGAGAACCCCACAAGACACACATAACCGCATTGATAACGGATCCACTGGTCGATAAAGTGTGTTTGTGTGTGTGTGTGTGGGTGATATGCTCCATAGGACTTCTATCCACAAGGCTTTGGCACGCCAATATAACCTAGCAACCAAGGCTTACTTACCATCGATAGTGGACTACCTCCGGGCTATGCACGCTACAAACGCAGCTAGAACTGGGTTTAATGAATAGACTGGAGACTATACAATGTAGCACCACGTCACAACATTGATGACTAACCCTGGATACTTGTATTTATTACCTCTAAACATATAAAACATGTTTATTATATGGACATAGAGGAGCTACGATTGACATATTGCTGAATTCGTTTGTGAGTACCTTATGTTTATTGAGGTTTATTGTCTTTTCAAACCAGGACTGATATTTCGGAATATTCAACTTTATACGCTCATTCAACGTTATAGAAAGGAAAATAGAAGATGAATCATATTATACATCAACAAGGATAAATACATTATATTTATATATATATATATATTACATGAGCGTAAACGCCATAGTAATACCATCACTGGATCTTGTGGGTGTGACTAATAATAAATAAAATATTAAAAAAATATAGAGGAATGCTTGTTTCACCCCTCTGTGTAGGAGACAGAACGAATCGCAGTCCTTGGAAAAGTGGCCTGTGGTGAAGTTTGAACTGAGTGACCTCTGTAGTGGGGACTCACTGAAGCATCCGTCCGTAAACCGTAACACCACAACACCATGGAGGAGGAGGAAACAGGAGGAAAAGGGACCAGGCAGAAGACCGCCTCTCGCCCGGAGTTTCTGGTCGGGGGCACAACACAAAAGTACAGGTTGGTGAAGAAGATTGGCAGCGGGTCCTTCGGCGATGTCTATCTGGGGGTGAACATTCTCAATGGCGAGGAAGTAGCTGTGAAGCTTGAGCCCCAGAAAACAAAACACCCACAGTTGTTCTTTGAGAGCAAGCTCTACCGTATTTTGCACGGTGGGGTTGGTGTGCCAAATCTGAAATGGTACGGAATGCACGAAGCTGGTTACAACTGCATGGTTTGTGATCTACTTGGACCCAATCTTGAAGATCTCTTCAATTTCTGCTCGCGGACCTTCACCTTAAAGACAGTGCTGATGCTTGCCGATCAAATGCTGGCCCGAGTAGAGTATGTACACAATAAAAACTTCATCCATCGCGATATCAAACCCGATAATTTCCTGATGGGAATCGGTCGGCAGTGCAATAAGGTATTCCTTATTGATTTCGGGTTGGCTAAGAAATACAGAGACATGAAAACTCGCACGCATATCCCTTACAAAGAAGGGAAGAGTCTAACCGGAACTGCACGATATGCCTCTATTAACGCTCACCTGGGCGTAGAGCAGTCCCGCAGAGATGATATGGAAGCGCTCGGATACGTCCTCATGTACTTTCTTCGTGGATCTCTACCTTGGCAAGGATTGAAAGCCGCCACCAAAAAGCAGAAGTACGAGAAGATCAGTGAAAAGAAAATGTCTACTCCTGTCGAGGTACTGTGCAAGGGATACCCACAGGAGTTCGCGTTGTATTTGAACTATTGTCGTGGGCTTCGCTTCGACGAGGCACCAGATTATGCCTATTTGAGAAGGGAATTATTCCGGCGATTGTACACTAAAAAGATGAACTACCAGTATGATTTCCAGTTTGACTGGAATGTCCTCAAGCAATCGGGGAATGGTGACTGGAACGATAGGAACTCAGGCCATGCGACCAGAAATGGGAAACACTAACGGGGACTCAATCTCATGTACCTTTTTACAATCATTCAATTATCTATTATTTCGTTGTGAATTGTGATAACCATGTTGCAAGTGTGTTGTGATATTTTCTTTTGTATGAGCGGCCCATTCAGTGAAAAAAAACCTGTATTTATATAGAACGATCTGACCATGCTGTACATGCTACAAAATGAGATGGGGAATTGTTGTTTTTTACAGACCAAGGCCCCAGGCCGAGTTCCGTTAATAACACCAAACCCATCGAGTTTTGTAGCATGTACAAGCATGGTGGGTCGTTACATATTTATTATATACCCAAAATTAATCATTTCTTACCATATATTGGCATAGAGAAAATGTCAGCATAAAAGCCGACACACTGCTGATATGTCAACGTGTGCAGTATAACAGTATACTGCACTGGGTTCAGTATACAATTTACAGTAGAACCCCGCGTAAGCGGACACCCTCCGTTACGGGCCACAGTGACCGCTTACGTGGGGTGTTCGCTTTCGCAAGGCTAAAAATAAACATCTAATATAGGGAACCATTTTGAGCAAAGGTGTCCGCTTACGCGGGGTGTCCGTTAGGCGGGGTTCTACTGTATACTGCATAGGGAGCAGTAATACGTAATTATCGAATTATATACTGCATGGGTATATAATAAAATGTATTTTGACTGTGATAGGGTTTCAGGTCTGACCACAGAAGAGCTTACCTTGACTAGTGCCAAACTACCCTCATAGACTACTTTTCCCATCCAGGCTGCACTACAGAAACTATTCAGGGAGAGGACAATGGAAAGAGTGTGTGGCCATACAAACATTGACTTTTAATATCTAAACAAGATATTCCAGTGTGTCCCAGTGGTATGGTGATTCATTTTCACCTTTATATAGTTTTATCTTAAAGCAGTTTCCAATGTATGGCAAATAACATTCTGTTCTGTTTGAATGATAATATTTGAAATGTGCCAAACATTTTTACCTAAGTGACATGTGTGATCCATCGACAAAGAATACCACTATTACACAGTATTCAAACTGAAAGTAATCATCGAGAAATATACCGACCCTAGATAAAGTACAAGATATCAGCTGTTTTGAATATTTCATAAAGGTAACATTTACTGTCATAAATTATACCTCATGAGACACAAAGTTAATGTTGTTTATGTCTTTTTACTATCAAAATACAACCCGCCCCGATTTTATTATTTATTATTTTTACTGTTAAATCACCATTCAACCCGATTTTATTAGCCCGATTTCAATCAGCAGTCGCTATTCACAAGTGGAAGGAACTGCATCGAGATCTTTATCCACTGAAAATACACTATGAGTTTGGGTTGCAGAGTAATTTCCAGTACTTTCAATTTAGTGCTTTACTTATTACCTTAAATCATTTGGTCATAGAAACTAATATAAATAGACAATAATTGATGGTTTAGTGGAAAGGCGGCTGTAAACCATGAGAGGTTGACGCGTCGTAATACACGAATGTTAGCGATGAATTACGAAGTAAATCCTGAGTGGTTTACAGAGCTGCCTGTCCAGAAAAGTATCTTTTGTTGTATTTTTTATACATCTTCTCGAATAGATTATACCTAGGAACTACAACATAGAAACAATGGGCATCACAACATCAGAATAATTCAAATTACTTCGCAAATCCAGTTTGGAACGTTTAAATGTCCATGTTCATGTCTTGTCTAAAATCCTGGCCACTGATTGGTCAATCGCATATGATGTCATCTTGCATCACTCCGACAAGGCCACGGCATAGTATAGGCACTTTACCGGAGTGTTCTGTCTTTTTTAAAATGTTGTTCCTATTGCTAGACTTGTACCAGGGGTGAGATAAACTAGATTTCCAAGATCAAAAGCCGGCTCAACCAATAATCTTCGGTTTGAAAGCGATCTTTCTGCTGTGATATTTCTGATAGGTGAGGAGGTCATACCTATGTTCAGGGGAGGGGGTGGGGGACAAAAGAAATAGTATGAGGGTGTAAATTTTCCAGCGACAGCAGCAGCAAAAGAAATTAGATACAAAAAAAACTGTAAATGATTTAATACCGTTCCTTAATTAGTGCTTTATCCCGATTGAAAAAGAAATATTAGTCTTTTATATTTCTATTCCCTATGGTGGATGCTACCTAAATCATTCTCAAATATGAACAGTTTAAAGTATATTATATTCATGCCATTTCAAGGTTGTGAATGGTCAGACTAAAAGTTCAGCAATGGCCTACAAGAATGGACTTCAACATAATGAAGCTAATATGTATAGAGCATACAGGAATAACTTATTTTGTACCATTGTATAGGCAGGCTATGTATAGCTGTGGCTAGGGCAGGGAGAGGTAGGCTATGGTGGGGCTTTGTACCACTCCACACCTCCCACCCACTGGAGCGGCTGGTGGTCGAGGGGGAAGTCCGCTTAAAGGCTCCTTAGACGTTATCAGACATGCTTCAGTGAACACGATCCTGAGGTATTATACAGTAATCACCCGAGCATTAATTAAGCTCCACCTACTTAATGTTCAACATGTACTGTTTCCACTATGCCATGCATGGATTGTGCAAATGTTTTTGGGGTATTTTTTATTATTATTTTAGAACTTCATTCAATTATGTCATAAGGCAGAACCCTTGGTTATGTAGATCTTATCGGAGAAATATAGGCAGTCAAGTTCCACCCACAACCATTGTCTAAATAAACAACTATAAGTTTTTAGAAATTATAAAACCAGTATTATAGGATATATTGGGTGTAAGGTTGATGGACTTCAAGCTGTCCAAGCAAAACTGTGGTTCCTGGAACTTTATTATAACGAAATTTAACTTGAATATACATGCAGACATGTCAATTGGGGTCGTCTATAAATCTCATATATACCTTTTATGTGGAATCTCGGAGAGACCGGGAAAACATGAAAAACGCGTTGGAGCCGAGGGTCTATGGGGAGCTTAAAACCATTGTTATATTGGCGTGAAAGAGGCTCAATCAATATCACCTTTCTTTTTGCACCAGGAAAACTTATCTTGTATACTGAAAATGAAATGTGGAAAAATGGAAAGCTGGAATCTCTCTTAACATTTGCACAAACACACACCTATAAAAAGAACAATATAAACAATTGTAATACTCATATATATTACTTTTATTCAAAATATAAAATTCCCCTGCCCCACAAAAAAACACATTAAAATAAGAATGCGGGCAATTCCAATCTCTGCCCCAACCCAATGCTGTCAATATAAACAATTGTAATACTCATGTATATTACTTTTATTCAAAATATAAAATTCCCAAAGAAAAAATAACATAAAAAGGAGAATGCAGACAACACAAGAGTTTGCCTCAGAAGTGCATAGTTATACAAATAGAAAAACTCACATATCATGATTATGGGAATATAGGAATTGTTAATGGAGTTTCACATACAATCCAGCTGTTTCTTTTTCAGACTTAAACCATTCTATAATGGGAATCCACAGTTGATTAGACTGCCCCTTCAAAGGAGCACATGGGCATTGTTGTCAAAACAAAACCCTGCAACACATGAGGTGCTTTCCACTGACTAAAGTAATCCCAGAGATTATGTCTCATTTAACATAAATACTAACAGAAATGAGTGTATATTATTTACCATATAAATATGATTATCTCTATTTACAAGTAGAACACAAAATACCCCCAAAGGCCCTCAGAATTTAGGATTTTTCCAAAACTTGCGTATGGGCAAGATTTGTGCCCAAACAGGCAGGTTGGGGCAGAGATACAAGCAATGGCAGGAAGTAGAGCGCAGAATCTCTGCTGGGAGAGAAGTCATTTGCGTTCGCGAGGCAAGAACCTCCATTTATCTCACCCCTGGAATAAATGTACATAGGTTTAACATTGGGAACTCGTTCTCCATGCCCCTACAAGTATTGCAGTTCGTTTCCCATAGTTTATATCCTATGTGGTGTCCATTCTTTTAGTGTGTACAGGGGTGAGATAAATACAGAAAGCAACTCGTTTTGGTCAAAGAAGTCATTCTCCAACTCGTTTGAATGCTTTGTGATATTCACTCAGCTATTGCCTCGTTCATAGACTTTGATCAAAACTTGTTGGTTTCTTTTTAGTCATTTGCGTGTGCGAGGCAAGAACCTCCATGTCATTTGCGTGCGCGAGGCAAGGTGTGTGGTGTGAAGTCAGGAGAACATAATTACATTGAGAAAGCCACAAGCCGTGGCACAAACACCGTCCAGGCAGAGTGTATTGGCAACGCCTGGCGACAAAAAGCGGTTTAGGGGATCTAAGGGGATTTATCAAGGCTGGATTACCTGTGTGACTGGTTGTACGAGGGGGAGGGGGGTTTAATGGTGCGGATTGGCAGGTGTTTAAAGCCGGAGTACTCCTATGTGCGTACAGCTGTTAGCATTTGTTGACGGTCTGTGATCATTATCAAGTCTCGAGTAATCTAAAGAAGTCGGTAAATTTTAAGCCGTTTTCCACTGGCCGACAAGAAAAGCACCGATTAATTGGGTCTTCGTTTAAGCCATTTTCCACTGGCCGATGAAAACGGCACCGATTTATTGAGTTCTACATATAAGCCATTTTCCACTGGCTGACAAAAACAGCACCCATTAATTGATGTCTCTATTTAAGCCATTTTCTACTGGCCGATGAAAACGGCACCGATTAATATGACTTCTTCATATGAGCCATTTTCCACTGGCACCGATTTATTGAGTTCTCCTATAAGTCGGTCGGTGGAGGCCAACGACTGCACATCGTTATCTAAAACTCGGTGAGGGTACTGTGTTGGCCTTGTTTCTGCCGCTTTTGGCATGTCCATACTGACAGAACTGTCCTCCAAACACAATCACCATCACCGACGATTTCAATCTCCTTTGATTCTGTGGGTCATTGACTAAGTCAGTCGGTGGCGGCCTTATTGTATAATCTATGCACAAAATAATACTTGAACACTTCTCTGCATGTATTTTTCCATTCACCGATCCGGTGTCTGTAGTTCCTGACTGCAAATCAGTGGCGAATAGTGAGCCAGAGGAAAATGGCCCTTTTCCATTGGCCGACAAACACGGTGTAGATTTTTTGTGTTCTCCTAATCGCCTATTTTCATTGGCCGTCACTGATATACAGTCAGGAACCACTGACAGACCTTGGCACTGCTGATACAAAATGGATACAGACCCACAAACGAACGAACACCAGAGATAAATATTAGATCTTATAATTGTAGTTAAAGTAAGAGTCAGGCGTCCACCTACTACGATATGGCTCTGATATAGTCTACGATGCACCTCCCGATAAAAAATCAAAATCGCGTCGGAAGGTCCCCTAATATTGGAGCAGCTAACCACGTTTCTGCGATTAGACACCGATAAAAAACCCTAACGATGCGTGTTGGATTGGCATGTCTAGACATATGACTACGATTTTGCACCTTCTCCAATATAAATTTGCTTTTTGTATCGGTGCCATATCGGTAGGTCTAAATTTCTATTGTAGTAGGTTGACGCCAGGCCTAATTGGTGACTTTTCAAGACTTCATCAGATGTACAGTATTAGTTACATAATAAAATGGGTATTAATTTTGTTACTGTTGCTATGGCAATGTGGTTTTCATTCTTCAAATCTTCTGGTGCTTCGCCTCGTGAAATTACTACACCAAAGGTATGGCATACAGTGACCAAGATTAAAACCCATCCAGTTTTACGATAATACGGCGGAGAAATCTAACAAATTATTCAGAAACAAAGGTAAAAAGATTGATATTGTAAGATATAAAATAATACGAAAACAGGTATACTGTGTCTGTACGTGATAAATATTTGGTAAAACTGACGATCGTCAATTCAAGTCAGAGTAACCCTGGGGGCCGTTTAATAATCTAGGCTCATACATGTAGACCCTTTTCTGTATGCCATAGAAATCAAGGGGCAATGTGAGTCAACGTGATTCAACACATATGGACGACCTTACGGACGGCTAATACTGTCCTAGCAAACAGACTTTAATATCATTAAACGATAACCCTTGTACGAGTTATAGAAAAGGGTCTTCATGTACGATCTTTGATCATTAAACAGGTCCCTGTTTCCGCATACAGTAGAACCCTGCGTAACGGACACCCTGCTTAAACAGACACCTCGCATAAGCGTTCACTTTTGTTCGGAACGGAAATTTTCCCCTCATGGTTAATTAACCCCACGTAAGCGGACACCTTGCTTAGGAGGACACCCCGTATAAGCAGACCCTACCAAAAATAGATCAATCTGTGTCTTTTTATGAGTGAGTGTGAGTATATTCATAGAAAAATGGATTCAATTAAGATATTGGAAAACGGATTTCAGATCTATCATCCCCTCTGTCCCCCCTACATACCGGTCTATAACATTTACATATTGGCCCGGCGGAAACTTGAAAACCCTTGTAAGCGCACAACCCGCATTAGCGGACACTTTCACCAGGACCCGAGGGTGTCTGCTTATGCTGGGATTTTACACCTCTAAAACACCAAGAGTGTTGATGATGCTTTCATGATATGAGACTATGGACAAGGAGAATGATGGTACTATCAACTTCTTAGCACTCCAGTGGAATCTGCAATTTATCCCACCCCTAATAAAGAACCGCCATAGGCTTAACATAAGGAAATTTTATGTGGCATGCCATGACATAAAGTGTTTTTTATGCCACTAGAGTAATAACAATATTGACCAATCAGAGCGCAGCACGTCAGTTGCGGCCGCAAATAGTTCCGGAAAAATTGTCGTCGCGAGTTCAAAATGGCAAGCGACTACACCAACCTTCCCATCTCGGGAATATTTGCCGAACCACTTAACGAATTCATACGTGAGGTCGCTGGGGAAGTGTTGCAAGAAGCAAAAGGAAGTACTGACGATATAACTACCTTTGATTTGATCACAGATGACTGGAATATAGCTTTTGAAGACGAATTAGTCGCTCCCGCCCTTGAAACGTCGGAGAATTCGTCTGCTTCAAACGTTTCAGTTCCAGTCAATGTTGTAGAAGAAATAGCTGAAATAGGAAGAAAAGAACTAATGAGTGATGACCAACTACATGAATTCGTTAGAAGTAAACGAAATAAAAATACGACGTTAAAAACAGACCAGGTATGTACAAATACATAAATTCATAGTAGAAATCGAAAAAACAACACTGAAATATAGTAAATAATAATCGAAATATTAAAATTTATAGTTTTCTTTGCATACACAAATACCAAGAACATTTCTAAATGCTATCGTAAATATATTCCAACAATGAAATGAAAATATCTAACACGTTTTTGCAGGTTATAAGACGATTCCAGAAATTCATGAGAGAAAACTACAAAGAAAATAGAGAATTGGAGGACATCGAAGTCACAAAGTTGAATAACTACTTCGCAAACTATCTACTATCAGCGCGAAAGCCAGACGAAAGTGAATATGAACCAGATACACTGACATCATTCTACTGCAGCCTTGACAGGTATATATATCAATTAGTATCTTTGAAATGTTGTAAAATAAACGATAATTCAGGTCGATTCAGAGCAAATAGGAGTCACAAAACTGGTGACGCCATCTCTCTATAGGAATGTCAACTAAATTTACTTCGCTGAGGCATAGCTGTCACTGCTGTCACTGCTAATTTGAGTTTGTTTTTATATATTTCAGATATTTGCGCGACAAGAATTATAAATTCAGCCCGATGAAATCCGATGAGTTCTCTTCCTGTCGTAATGTTTTAGCCAGCAAAAGAAAAGAATTGAAAGAATTAGGCCTTGGTAACAAACCGAATGCTTCGCAAGCCATATCGGAGGACGAAGAAGAACGATTCTGGGAATTGGGGTTGTTGGGAAGAACGTCTCCCCGTACAGTCCAAGAAACATTATTATTTTATTTCACAAAGGCCTTTGGTTGGCGGGGTTGTGACGAGGCGAAAAAATGTCGTTATTCTGATATCTCGTTACAGGAGGAGAATGGACAAGAGTACTTAGTTTGGAACGAAAGGACAACAAAAACCAGGACGGGAACGAGAGGAAGCGACCCCCGGCAATTTGCTCCTAAGTTGTGGGCAACTAATACTGACCGTTGTCCAGTCGAACTGTATAAACTCTTTCTTTCTAAACGGCCTAAGGCCACCTGTGTTCCAGATTTTGGATTTTTTTTGACAGTGAAGCAGAAAATGACAATTGAAGATCAAATTTGGTACATTGCGTGTGAAATGGGAGTAAATTATCTCTCTAAAGTGGTTCCAAACATGGCTAAACGGGCTGGGCTTCAAGGGAAATACACCAATCACTCACTAAGGAAAAGCGTGTGTCAGACCTTACAGAATCGTAATGTGCCGCCAAATATAATATGTCAATTGACCGGACATCGCAACGTAAATTCACTAAATCATTATTCGACAGCAAGTAAAGAACAACAACATGCAATGAGTGTAATGCTTACCAGTAGAACGAAGCGTACGGCTACAGCTGCCTTAGGGGTAAATCCAGATCCAATTGACGGCGTGTTGGAGCTCGAACCACCGCCGGCAAAAGTCAAACCGGCCGTTGGCCAACTTCCAGCCGTGCGCCAAAGTGAGTTCCAAAATGCGGTGGCCGGCATGTTCAATTCCGCTAATATAACGGGAAATGTACACATCACAATGAACTATAACGTTTCCTCCTCTAGTTCTACACAAAGCCAGGTTAATTTGAGCCCAAATATCCTGAAAAATTAAGATTTCCTCTCCTGCTATGGTAAATCCAATGTGCGTCGTATTCAAAATACTTGACATCTAACCTAGACTCTTGTCTAGACTACTGTCCGACTGACCCACATAGCGGTGTGGCATTGTTATGATTAAGAGTTACCGAATAAAGTCTGAATTTCTTTAAAGTTGAAATTATTTGTGTTTTAATATATATATCTAAGAGAAATACAGTTTAATGAATGATTTCAACATTAAAAATTAAAAATGTCCACTAAAAACATTGCGGACTATATCCTGGTTCTCTCTACGGCCAAATCACTTCCGCTAGAGTCGGAGCGCTTCCGCTAGATCACTGCACGGCGCGTTCTAGCGACAGTGTAAACAATGAACCAAGATGTCCATTTACTGGATTCAAAGAGGAACTCGGTGAGTGTTGGACAATTTCTTAATATCATAAGATCATATTTAAGGGGGTGGGATAAATACGGAACCGAACTCGAGGTAGCAGGTCGGGTTGTAATGTCACTCCGGTCAGGTTTGCTACTCACTACGCTCGGCTACGCCTCGCGTAGTAATTCGCTACCTGACCGTCGTGACATAACAACCCGACCTGCTACCTCTCGTTCAGTTCCATTTAATTATGGCATTCCGATGTTTGTTGTCACAAAAACAGCATATAATCTTCAGATTTAGCACAGACTACCCACTTTACCCAAGTATTTCAGTATGTGACTGAAACAGCAACTTAGAATTATAATCTCTCTACAACAGTGGGAAAATTAGTTGTTCTCTGTGAAAACATTCTTTATAAAATGTTTGTTTTGTTTTATTTTTGTCCTTATGTGTAATTTGTGTATTCTCCATCAGAAATTGCGCGTCGAAAACTCTGTAGAGGCAAAAAAAACATTTCCCTCTATTAGATGTTTAATTTAACCCGCGTAAACGGACACCTCGCGTAAGCAGACCCTACCAAAAATAGATTAATCTGTGTCTTTTTATTAGTGAGTGTGAGCATATTCATAAAAAATATATTTTGTAATTCAAAGTGTAATAACTTCGGCTCCAATTAAGATATTGGAAAATGGATTTCAGACCTATCATCGTCGTTTTCTCCCCTACATACAGGTAATCAACACTTATATATTGGACTGGATGAAACCTGAAAACCCTTGTAAGCGGACTCCTCGCTTTAACGGACACTTTGGCCCAGAAGCGAGGGTCTACGCTTACACGGGGTTTCACTGTATTACGTGTTTAACAGGGAACCACTCTAAAGGCCTGTCTCCACTGTGCGACTGGGGGAGCTTGCGATCGTGTACCTCCAGTCTCAGACTGGAGGTATCGGCTTGGCGTACCGCATGTACCTCGGATCGCAAGGTGTCATCGATTCTGTGTGGAGACACCCCCGCTTGCGACTGGAGGGCTTGCGATTCTAGTTACATAGGGTACGTCTAGTCTCAGACTGGGCGTACCAAATATCAAACATGTTTGATATTTAAAAACGCTTGCGATCCGGGGAACATGTGGTACCTCCAGTCTGAGACTGGGTGTACTGGTACGCCCAGTCTCAGACTGGAGGGAAACTTGCTGTCTCCACTGTGCGTTTTGCCAAGTTGCGATCCTGGAGGTACGCCCAGTCTGAGACTGGACGTACCTATGTACCTAGAATCGCACAGTGGAGACAGGGCTTTAGCCTGTGACAGGGCTCTGCAGCCTACAGTCGGCTTCCTGTACGACATCGACGTGGCCCACCTATTCAGATAATCGGATCGGGAGGAATCGGTGCCCAGTCGGGAATATCTGTCGGTTTTAACATGTTACTCAATAAGATTTCCTTATCTGCATTCTGATCTGTCTGAATGCAAAGCATTGCTATGTTATAACTCCTTAAGCGGGTTTTTCAGTCTGCCGATGGTTAGGCTATGTAGTATATAATACCTTAATACAGTTGGTACTATGGTACAGGGGACAGAGCCATTGTTGGTTCATGAAGCAGTCACTAGGTGGCCAGCAGTATAGCAGGCCCCTTTGGGGGGACATGACCTGCATTCTGGCTCTTTGTTCTTACAAAATTCAACTGCCTTTCAATATTTTACTATGGTTCCCTTGGCTCTCTACACCCATCCCAGAGCAGGATGACATAATGAATAAACCCGGGACATGAGGTTTTTCACATGGAACACTTTATATACATATGTTAGCAAAGCTAGAGTTGTGACACTTCCCAATTATCACTCACTTCTTTTGCACCTCTATCAGTGAAGAACACCTACTTTTTCACCTCCATTAGTGAAGAACACCTACTCGGGGGGCGTCATGGCAGCCCCCATGGATCATAGGCTATATGCCGTATAAAGACATTGTTATAAATACACAGACACCCCACAGACACCTACAGGAGACTACGTAGGCCGTTGCTTGGTGTCTGATCGTCTAGACATCAGTCTACCAGCCTCACACACACACACCATAAACAAGCAATCAAGATAATCTGGAGTGTTGTCCCCACACTGTCCCTTCATATTTCATAAGATGTCCCTCGAAAGTGTCCCCTTAAGCTGGGTTTAGAAGCATTTCTTACTGAAATAACTGACCCCTTAATTTGGGTGTCCCCCTTCAGCGCGGTTAAAATAAACTTCAGAGAGGTAAAAATTTTCGTTCCGAGAAAATTGCCCCCTTAAGCGGAGTGCACCCTTAAGCGAGGTGTCCCAGAAGCGGGGTTTTACTGTAGTATTAATGTAACAAGTACTCTGTATTATACTGTTCTTGTACAACAACCTCATATGTATCCAGGTATCAGACCTAGGACAATGTTATATACCAACCCAAGGGTAATACAAGGTATCAGCAGTAGGGCAATATCAGGTACCTCAGGCCCCTTTAATCTAGTTCTAATGTAAATGTCCCAAGGTCTATTTAATGGGGTTCCATTGTATTGTTCCCAAGTCCCCTTTAACTGGGTTCCACTGTATGGTTCCTCAGCCCCCTTTAAAGGGGTTCCACTGTATGGTTCCTGGGCGTCTACTGTATTATCGTAAAACTGGATGAGTTTTAATCTTGGCCACCATATGCCATCACTGGAGTCTGGCATAGTGACTTCATGAGGTAAAGCCGAGTGAAGTCCGGAGACAAAACTCCAGGAGTGGCATATGTTGGCCAAGATTTAAACAATCAGGTTTTGATTTTATCCTACCCCTTCTCCTCGATTTTGGAATATTAGGCGATAACAATTTTCTATGCCATAAGTGGCATATAAAACTCCGTATGTCAGTCAGCATGGCATACAGAAACTTAATGTTACGCCTATTGGATTTTATATTAGGGGTAGGATAAAACTATATAGGTCCTTTTAACAGGGTTGTACTGTATAATTGCGTAGTTCCCCATCGCCAGGTTCTACTGTATAATTGTTCTCTTTAACGGAGTCTGACTCTTTGGTCTTCCAGTTCCCTCGTGGCCTACCTAACGATCCGAGCATCTCAACTGGAATAGGTTTGAACTCTTTGTAATTTATAATTCATACGAGACGGAGGTATGTCTACAAGCCACGGCTACGGTAAGTCTGCCATCGCCGGCCAACTCGTTCATGTGCTGCTTGATCTCCTTTCAGCGCCATTTCATTTATTTACAATGCATTCTGGGTACTAGCTAAATGTCGTCTGCATCTCAACTGACTGGAACTGGTTACCGTTTACTAATCTAGGATCCTACCTGTAGGCCCTTTTCCGTATGGCATAGAGACGCAGGGACGACACTTATGGACGATCTTATGGACGGCTCATGCTGTCTTAGAGAACAGACTTAAATACCATTAAACCATAATCCTTTTAGGAGATACAGAAAAGGGTCTTCATTTGGATGATTTTAGCCCCCCCCCCCCCCCCCCCTCCTTTCCTTTTTTTCTTGACACACTTTTTTTCAATGATTGGGGCGGGTACCAGGGAACGAACATGTGGTCCTATATTGATACTGAGTGGGGGAACTGGAGAACAATCATACAGTCCTATATTGATACTGAGTGGGGGACTGGAGAACAATCATACAGTCCAATATTGATACTGAGATGGGGGACTGAGGAATGATCATACAGCCCAGTATTGATACTGAGTGGGGGACTGAGGAATGATCATACAGTCCCATATTGATACTGAGTGGGGGAACTGGGGAACGATCATACAGTCTCATATTGATACTGAGTGGGGGACTGGGGAATGATCATACAGCCCAGTATTGATACTGAGTGGGGGACTGAGGAACGATCATACAGTCCCATATTGATACTGAGTGGGGGAACTGGTGAACGATCATACAGTCTCATATTGATGCTGAGTGGGGGACTGAGGAATGATCATACAATCCAGTATTGATACTGATTGGGGGGGGGGGGGGAGGGGAATGATCATACAGCCTCATATTGATACTGGTTGGTGGACTGGGGAATGATCATACAATCCAGTATTGATACTGATTGGGGGGGGGGGGGGAGGGGAATGATCATACAGCCTCATATTGATACTGGTTGGTGGACTGGGGAATGATCATACAGTCCAATATTGATACTGGTTGGTGGACTGGGGAATGATCATACAGTCCCATATTGATACTGAGTGGGAGACTGGGGAACGATCATACAGTCCCATATTGATACTGAGTGGGGGGACTGGGGAATGATCATACAGTCCCATATTGATACTGAGTGGGTGGACTGGGGAACAATCATACAGTCCAATATTGATACTGAGTGGGAGACTGGGGAACGATCATACAGTCCCACATTGATACTGAGTAGGGGGACCAGGGAATGATCATACAGTCCCATATTGATACTGAGTGGGAGACTGGGGAATGATCATACAGTCCCATATTGATACTGAGTGGGGGAACTGGGGAATGATCATACAGTCTCATATTGATACTGAGTGGGGGGGAACTGGACAATGATCATGTAGTCCCATATTGATACTGAGTTGGGGTCACTAGGGAATGATACTGTAGTCCCATATTAATGCTGAGTGGGGGGACTGAAGAACAATCATACAGTTCAATATTAATACTGAGTTGGGACTGGAGCATGACCATACAGCCCCATAGTGATACTGAGCAGGAAAACTAGGCTGGGAGCTGGTATGCCCACTCATTATGTGGGGCTCTCGAGGATTACTTAAAGCAGTTCGATAATTGAGCATTGATAAGGCAGTCATGTTGAAACTGCTCTGCTCTATTTGGATTACGTCCCAGACCCTGGGAAACGTGGATTGATCACTAGTACCAGTTCTCTAAGACCTAACCATTTCCTGCAACAGAAACACACCTACACACAATAATACACACAGACAGAAACATAGAGATATATAGACAGATGCAATCCTACATACTATTGTAAAACTGGATGAGTTTTAATCTTGGCCACCGTATGCTACGACTGGAATTTGGATTAGTGGCTTCATGAGGTGAAGCCGAGTGAAGTCCGGAGCCCAAACTCCAGGAGTGGCATGCAGTGGCCAAGATTAAAACGAATCAGGTTTTGATTTTATCCTACCCCGTCTCCTCGATTTGTGGCATATAAAACTCTGTATGCCAGTCAGCGTGGCATACAGAAACTCAAGGTCAAGCCTATAGGATTTTATATTAGGGGTAGGATAAAGTAATATACACAAGTATAATGGAAGACCCTCCTATCTACAGTACTCCACAGGCATATATAGACAGACATTACTCTACACATTATTATCGGAAGTATCACAGTATCATATTATTCTAAAATCAAAACCCCGGGGCCCGTTGAATAATTAAGCAGAACTGTCTTTAGACTACGCCTCGTGACGATTACTACGCATCCAAACTCGTGGCGTAGTGGTTCAAAATACGTTTCGAAAGCGGTTCTGTTTTTATCTCACCCCCAACACGGACTTTACAGTCGATTTTAAGCAATAATATAATCATGTATTGAATTGTTCAAACAATAGCGTCGGAACTATTGTTGCTGCAGCTGCGGTTCAAACAATGGCGCCGGAACTATTTTCTTTTCCGCGACGTTCATTGGTCGCACCATACATAGATTCTCCACCACTGCAATGGCAGAGAATTGACACTCTACGTAGGTGAGCGTTGCGTATTTTATTTCAACGTTAACTCAATGGCACAACCTGTACCAGGGGTGGGATAATCTAGGATAGTGCATGGTGACCCTTCTCTGTACCTCGTACAAGGGTTATCGTTTGATGATACGTAAGTTTGTTCGCCAAGACAGCCGAAGCCGTCCATAAGGTCGTCCATAAGTGTTGAATGATGTTAGTATATATCGTCCCTGCGTCCCTATGGCGTAACGAAAAAGGTCTACATGTTAAACAGGGATGTCAGTTTTCCTTGTTTCCGCGGAATTCCGTGTTTTCATTTTTCGAATAAGATATCCTTTTTTCTTGTGTAAAATGAATATAACAATTAAAAAATACTCAAATCAACCATGACTCATAAATTCCCCACTTAACCTGCCTCCAGACCCATGTTCCGTAGTGGAAATGTTTATTTGTATCTACTATATTTTAGGTCTTTCGGGTGTATATATAAATCTGATGTCTAACCCTGTATTGCCAGGGAAATATTTCCTTGTTTTTTTCTTACCCCAACTGACATCCCTGCATGTACGATCCTAGATTATTAAACAGGCCCCAGATTCGTTTTAATCTTGACTGCCGCATGCCACTCATGGAGTTTTGGCTTCAGATGTCACTCGCCTCCGCGTCGTGAAATCACTACACCGGACTCCATTCATGGTTTCCTTTCCAAATAAACTCGTTTGTAGGCGAGAATGGTGAGTGCCAGCACCGGGGTTTGAACACCCGACCTCCAGCATGATTGCCGAATGCCTAACCTATAGGGAGCCAAAGTGAACCCGCTGAAACCACAGGTACCCACCTACAAAACACCATTTCCGGTGGCCCGCAAGAACGAGGCTTAGTGCTTAACCTATGGGGGTTTGAGGCTAGACTTTCGTTTTTGGTCTCTTCTGTTACATTTGAAGTGTAGTTTACAACTATCGTCTCTGAATAACTCTGTTTCTAAGCTACGATGCCAGTTGTTAAGTTTATTTAAAATTTGGATCTAAAAGATTGGTGAATGAGACATATAATCTTGAACCTACATAGTCAAAGTACTGAGCGCCTATATCCGGAAATAGTATTTTGCGACCGGCTATCTGTGGTTGCAACGGGTTCACTTTGGCTCCCTATGACTCCACAGAGTTGGCTGATGCAATACACCCCTGAGACCCCATAAAATGTTGACATGACTATTCCAGTGCTGGAGCTGATATCCGACAAGAGGAGAATTATAGAACTTAGGGCACTCCAAAAAAAAACTTGTTTCTCATCACCGCGCACATCAGAAAAACGATTTTAGAAGTTTTTTTGTTTTTTTTAAATAGATGAACCTTGATAGAAATTATGAAAGGTATGTGTATTTAGTATAAAATTAAAGCTCCTGATGTCAGGGATGCATTAAATGTATAGCCAGTAAACATCTGGAAACCCCGCGTAAGCAGACACCCCACGTAAGCAGCCACCTTGGCCCGGATCGGAGGGTGTCCGCTTCTGCAGGGTTTTACTGTATGTCTGCCATCTTTGATATAGCAAAAGATAAAAAATAAATAAAAAGCGCCCTCGTCATATTTTTCATGGCTTGGTGATGAGAAACAATTTTTTTTTAGTGGCCTTAAGATAGTTCTTTAATTGTCTCAAGCTAAGACAATTTAAGCGGCGATCTACTGTGGTGTCCTAAAACAGAGTCTATGGGACAGCAGCCATATTTTGTCTTAAAAAATGTATTAGATTCTCTAAGATAACTCAGGAGATTTCAGCCTAAGACCGTCTTTCCAGGCTAAATGAAAGCCTGCACTTTGGAACTTCATTAATTCACTGCTAATAGTCGATATTATGTGTAAATATTGCCTATTCTCGGCAATAGAAGATCATTATCATTATTGATTTTCATTAATTGGACTCATTGGACTTTCTTAAAGTCACCTACAAGGTGGTACTTATGAAGTGTATCACATAATTTTGATGTAGTTCCGATACTTATATTGCATTCTCGCAGTAGCTTTCCTATTTTCATTATCCATCGTATACAAAAACACAATTGAAAATGTATGGGAAATCAGTAAACCATGACCCATTGTATAAAACCTGTCAGATACCATAAGTGTGGTATACGGAATCAGACCTGTGGTATACGGCCTCAAAACCATGGTATACAGGGAAAATAGTCCCTTTTGCTATAGAGCAAAGAAATAGTCCCTATTGGTATATCCTTTTAATATGGCAATTACTGGGTTTAATTTATTCGAAAATATGGATAATGAATACAACAAACGATGGTTTTGTGGACAGGCGGCTCTGTGAACCACTCGACGTTGACGTCGTAATACAATCGCTAGCGCTCGTGTATTACTACGCGTCAACCACTCGTGGTTTTGTTTTTGTTGTTGTTTTTTTTTAAAAGATTTTTATTTATACTGGAGTGTTCGGTTCGGAGTGCTTCACCCCTATCCTCCACCGTCTCCAGTCTCGATAATTCACAGTTCACCCATGCCCAGGTTGGTACACGGTCATCTCGGCCCCATCGGCATCTCGGCCCCCTCGCGGCCGCGTTTTGCACTCCCGCTTTCGCGGGTTTAGGATAGGCTTAATGTTAGGGAAAGGGTTAGAGTTAAGGACAGGGTTAGGGTTAGGGTTAGGGATAGGGTTAGTGTTAAGGTTTGGGATAGGGTTAGGGTTAGTGTTAAGGTTAGGGGTAGGGTTAGGGATAGGGATAGGGTTAAGGTTTGGGGTAGGGTTAGGGATAGGGTTGGGTTAGGGATAGGGTTAGGGTTTAGGTTTGGGATAGTGTTATCACACATGTTTTGTAAGATATGGTTTTGTTCTGAAAGATTCTTTATTGTGGATAATGGACAAATAATATAATACAGCAAAGCTGAGAATCCGTATTTTAGGTAAGTAATCACATTGGTAGACATTTCCCTTTTCGCGCATGAAGGCGTGAAAGCTGTGAAAGCGGGGGTCCGAGGTGCCGATGGGTCCGAGGTGCCGTAGGGGGTCCGAGATGCCTAAGGGGCCGAGACATCCGGGAACCCCCAGGTTATGGGCTTACATGGCGATAAGGCTAGACATGTCAACTTAAGGAACTAACAGTTAAGTGAAAAAGAAAGAAATACCATATTTCACCTTCCAAACTAGGGGAGGTGAAAGACCACCCTACTAGCATGACCCGCGGTCCAACATATAAACATATGAAACAAGTTAAACAAAAATGCCCGACATAGGAATCAATAATAAGATTGAGTGTACCAGGTAAGAACTTAAGGTCTCGCACAAATTACTTCCCAGTATTACCTTCTCAATAAACTACTCTTTTAGCTTTAAGCTCATTTTTCAGCCAGTTAGAGAAGAGGTCCTTATCATCTAAAGGTTATCAGAAATATCGATGATAAGCACCTCTTTGGTTTACGGCCGCCTGTCCACAAAACCATCGTTTAGTGTCTATTTATTCCATTCTCGCAGTAGCTTTCCTATTTGCTCGTGTTGTGTGTTCTGATGCCGCCCTCCTGTTTATAGAGGTCAAGGTCAAATTCTCTTTAATGCATGTACAGATTTTGATTTCTGTCAGGAACATGTGTTATTCATTTCAAATATGTTAAGTAAGCTAGATTTTCATTAAATATACACTATATTATAATCTCGACATTTAGATGAAGTTACAATCTTTTTAAATACAAATAATATCAATTTATTGGCTGAACCCATGGGCTGCGATGAGAATGAAATGGGTTTTTGAAATCAGCATGATGTTTTGGTTTACAAATGTTGACTCAGGTTTACAGGCGAACTTCCAGCCGTGTCTGCCATCTTGGAATGTCCAAAATATGTATATTTTTTTATTCAGCAAGAGAAAGAAACTACAAACTTTAGCCGTCTTCTGCATATTATAATATGTGACAGGTGTTTACGATTAAGTATCTGAAGATAAAGTATTTCAGTCTGTACTTCTCAAATAACCATGTATAAATGTTATGAATGTTATATGTATTTTTATGATGCCTCAACGAAAGTTTCTATGTGAAGTGTAAATTTTTTTTTTTTTTTTATAAATTTATTTATCGACTATTGCTTTCACCTAAAAGGTGTTTTTCAAAGTAACAGTCGCACGACTGTGATTACAAGGATCTGTATACTGATTAATACAATTGTTCTGGAGACAATCAACATACAGTGCAATTTTCAAAGGAAATTGATCTTTTCTATTCATCATTGATCTTTTCATCAATATTTTACTAACATAATTTCTTATGATCATAACTGTTTGTTGGGGTCGCACGACCAAATTTTTAACATAAATTACTTACATCGTCTGCTGGTTTTACCTGTCGTCCAACTGGTCGCCCGACCATAACAATTTGTTCGACTCATACAATTGATATCAATACATAATTAAATGTTATGAGTAAGCTGACTAATGTGTATGCTGTAGCTAGAAATGGCACCATAGTTCTTTCTGTCTCGGATATAACCGAAAATAATGGCAGATTCTACAGGTTATGGGCCCAGATACACCAATTATAGCGATGTTGTTACATGGTCTTCCCGACTCATTCCAACCGTTCGAGTAGTTCAGTGTTGAAGGTTTTTTTTGGGTTTTTTTTTTATTAGTCAACATACAGTTCTACCATAGGTAGATCTTCCACTGTAGCAAAGTACAAAGCGGTATACAGTCAACAGTTCAAGCATACAGTATTTCAGTGCATGGTATCGAATTATATACATATATACAAGGATGAGGATGATGATGATTTGAAGCATCCCTTTCTATACCAATTGTACCTAGTTTTATTCAACATTCTAACGCCACTCATAAACAGACATTTTGGATTTAACAGCTATTTTAAACTCTTAAAGGTTAGTGAGTCTGACAAGCAAAAACAGTGAAATTGTATATTTCTTTTGTAAACGCAAAGGCCACAAGGCAGCTGAATGTAGGAAAAAGAAGGTTAGGTGGTGTGATTTTTTGTAAAAACTCATGATACATTTTATTGTAAAAGAAACCATATACAAATTGTGATGACTGTGGGAAAAATAGTGTTTCACGTGTTGAAAACTTTGTTTTTATAGTTGGGAATGATATCATATTAACTAGTGATACTGTGAGTGATAACATGTGCAATGGTAGATTGTGGAGCGACAGCTCATATTGTTACTGACAAAACAAACTTCACTTCCATGGACCCATCATTTGACTCGTAGCAGCACATCATAGAACTGGCTGACGGTTCTAGGATCATGGGGATCGTCAAGGGGAGAGGACGAGCCTCTATCGACATCAGTGATGTAAACGGCGCTGTGTACCGAGTGTGTCTGGATAATGCACTGTATATTCCTTCATACCCCAAAGACGTATTTTCTGTTCAAGCGGCCACATCTAAAGGTGCTATGCTGAACTTTTCAAATGACTCTGCTGAGCTTATTGCAAATGATGGTACGACTTTTCCAATCCAGAAGGAGGGACATCTTTACTATCTATGTTCAATGAAGAGCTCAAGTGCATGATCAGCAGAAACATGGCATAAAACCATGGTACACTGCAATGCAGAAGATTTATTGAAATTGCTAAATGTTGTTGATAACATGAAAATAGGGGGAAATATGAACTTTGAGTGTGACACATGTATTTTTGAGAAAATAAAAGCCCGAGAGAGCCAAATAAAAGGACAAGTAAGCCTCTAGAACTGGTACATAATGATATAATTGGCCCAATTGAGCCATTGTCTAGAGGAGGATATAGATATGTTGTGAATTTGTTGATGATTTTCAAGTTAGGACTGACAACGGTACTGAATTTGTAAACAAAGAAGTAAAAGAACTATTTCTAACGCATAAGATAAAACATCATGGTAATTAGCGATGGATGATGAGATGCAAGCTCTAAGAGACAGTAACACATTAACTTTGACAAAGTAAAGTACTTCAGTCTGTACTTCTCAAATAACTCTGTATAAATGTTATGAGTGTTATATATGTATTTTATGATGCCTCATCGAAAGTTTCTATGTGAAGTGTAAAAGTTATGAGTAATAATAAACTGACTTGTGTGTATGCTAGAAATGGTGCCATAGTTCTTTCTGTCTCAAATAAATAGCAGATTCTACAAGAAACATTCCCGACAAAATCACCCCCTCATCTCCTGGACACCCCCCCCCCCCCCGGAAATGAAATAAGGTTGGCCTCCCATGGAAATAAAAAGCAAAAAAAAACTTTTTGTAGAATAATGACATCTTTTATCTTACTTCTCCCCCCCCCCCCCCCCCCCCCCCCTCTCGTGAGAAACCAATGAGATCTCAAGTTTCGCTGGTAGCCCTTTCAAAAATCCGCTGATTCCCCCACCCACTAACAGCCTAAGTATTTGACACTAATAGAGCATCTGGCTATGTGGAGCAGTCGGCAGGGTGTTCGTCTAGGAATGTAAACGTTGATGGTTCGAGTCCAACCCATATCTTCATTTTTCAATATTTTCGCCTTAACTCGGACTCGACGAAGTCGCTAGTATAAAACAAAATTCCCCATAAAGACTATGCTTATTATATATACAAGATGGGTTCATTCATGTAAAACATGATACGTTTTTTTGTATTGCTTTTACAACTGCAATGCTATTCATATTGAATAAAACTTTGCCCATGTAAAACTGGTGTTTTGACTTGTATTAGTTAAGAAACAATATTCAATATTGGTTCAAGGCGGCCGCTTATTTAACCCGACCAGAGCTAACGTAGTGTGGCTCTGGTGGCCAGTGTAGCAGATGCCACATGCATATCTCTATACTGTACAGTGAGTTAGTACCAGTAGAGACCCCTGGTGTCAAAGTCGGGCATGAGGCTTCACAGCTGAGTCAGAGCTCAACTGAGAATCCAGTAAAAACTGAATCTGGTACCCGAGTACGAATTGGCAAAATCGAAAACGGACCAGCGGAAAAACTTGAGGCTGAATCTAGGTCAAATCTCTCACTCTCTTGAGATCATATTTTTTCAAATATCTCCGGAACGGATGGGAATTTCTGAATGATTTTTTCACAGGTGGATCGAGCGTTTCAAGCTGGACTCATCCATACCAGTTGACATGTATATGATGTGATTTAATGTAAGAAAATCGAAAATTATTGATTTTGAAAAATGGTAAAACTAGGTCAAATCTTTGGAGTTGTGTCATTTACTTATAAAACAAAATAGAGACATAACTAAAGAATTAAATGATAGCTATATATGTTGGCTTTCAGATCTTGTTTAAAATTTTGTTCAGATTGGTATATATTTGGTGTTATTAATTTTTTAGACGAAGCTGATAAAAAAAAAATCTCCAATTTTCTTAAAATCAATAAAAATCACATTCAGCTTGAAAGTATCGCAATGATACTTTGGTCGTCATTAAACAAGATATAGATGGTCAATTCTGATGGAGGTTGATGACCTGTGACTAACCACGCCTTAGGAAATAATTTTTGAAGTTGAGAGATTTCTCTCTCTTCAGTAAATGTCAGTCTCTAAATCTGTATTTCTCAATAGATAAACACACAACTGAAACAGGTAATGGTTGAGTCATAGTAGAACAACTTTCCCGAAGTGATTATAATAGGTTTGTTTCAATCAAACAGTAAACATTTATGGGACACTTGATTTAACTCATACAAAGGAAAATATGGTAAAAAAGGTTTAGAATTGGGTTCGGAGCGCCATCTAGCGGATACTGTATGAAGCATAGTATCACACTCCCTTGCAGAGGTTTAGCTCCAATCCCCATGCTCTCAATGGAATGAGAATGTGAATGGAGAGTGCATAACTTGTACAGGTGCGCTTGGATCGACCTATATATGTTAAAGGGATACCAGACAATACTCTTTGACAAGTAAAGTCCATGTCATGCGCTTGGAAATGCAATATAATGATCCCAAAGTGTTGTAAAACACGTATCGAATCTAAACCCTGCGAGGTTCCCATGCTCTGCTCTGCTCTGACTGGTACCTTGGCCCGTATAACAGCCTCAGACAGAGATAGTACCAGTAGAGACACGTAGTGGCAGGTTCTGGCGTTAGAATGTCGCAGGGTGGCAGGGTGCCGACAGAAAAAGTAGTAAAATCCAGAACCTGTTACCCGCCTACCAAATGGAACAGCGGGGACACAACCAGCGAAAATATCTCTCGAGACGTTTTGGCGATTTGTCTCGGTCCCGGCAAAACACATTTTGGCCAATATCTCCGGATCTACTTGGAATTTCGGAATGATCTTTTCGGTGCCGGATAGCTCGTCGGATGGTTCATCTCCTGGAGAAAAATGGTCTGTATTTGATTTGGTTAAATGTATAAAAATCGACTTTTTGTGATTTTGAGACTGTGAAAAAATGCGACATGTTATAATGCTCCTCAGCGGCTTAATATTAATCGAATTCATGTTATTTCTGGTTAGAATGACTCGGATAGATGTAGTCTTGACCTGGAAATTGAAATATTCGTTCATGTATGCGTACTTTGGAGGCAAAATGCATTTATATGAAGACTGGCAATATGAAGGTATGAATCATATCGGATTTTCAAAACGTTATAAATGACATTTAACATTAATTTTCTCTATAAAAAAGACATCTATTCGTTGGATGCGATCTACATCTGTTGATCTATCATAAATTCTTAGTTCTAGGTGGTCTAATATTCTGGAATTAATCTTTGAAAAGGAGCGTTCACACCACTTCGCATTTCCGTGGTGTTTAATCCTTGAAATCTCACTGAACACGCAATATAGAAGGCAAAATCAGTGTCAGTCACTTGCGAGTCCACTTCCTCTATAGGAATAATGCAAGAAATACACACTGAAAAAGTAAATATTGAGAATATTGATTGATATCTTGCCAAAACATAGAAAATGCACGTTTGCGACATTGGCGCCATCTACCGCGAAATAGAGGAACCACAGTGAGACGTTTCTCGATTTAAACCATTTTCACTGGATCGACTATCTAACACCAATCTGTAGTGGGAACCACCGATTTTTGAGTGGAAACAGGCAGAGAAGTGTTCACCGATTACTTCTACGTAGAATAATGCCACTACTGCGATGGTCATTGTGTTTAAGGGGCAGTTCTGTCGGTACTGACCTGTTGAACTTCAATGGGCAGAAACAAGGCATACACTACAGCCTCACCGATTTTTAGATACTGGCCACCACCGACCGTTAGCCACCACCGATTGACTTTTAGGAGAACTCAATTAATCGGTGCCGTTTTCGGCGGCCATTGCAAAGTAGCTTGGGCTACCTCTCCCTCTTTACATCAGGGATAGTTAGGTTAAATCCGCGGCCACGTTGAACCACGAGCGGGAGATGTATGTTACTCTCCTACCAGATTGTCTGTAGTGCTTGGAGAGTGTATTTTTTCAGAATCTTAAAGCCAATTTTCCATTTTCTTTTTTTCTTTCGCGTGTATTTTTGTGTGTGTGAACATAGAGCTTAGTTTTTTAATGAACATAAAGCTAGGCTTCATTATTAGTTTGTAAGGCTATGAATTTTTCCTTTTTCATATTTCTGCTTTTTACCTACTATATCTAAAAAAACTAGCGACTTCGTCGAGTCCGAGTTATATTGGCAAACGTCTGCTCTGGTGGCCAGTGGAAGTCCGAGTTAGAGGTGAAAAATTAGAAAAAATGATATTCCCGGCTGCCGATAGCGGGGTTCGAACCCCCATCACCCACATTCCTCAAATAATATCATATTTACAGCGATTATACATCTATATGCGCCCTACCTAATTCCAGAATTTTATAATTTTCCGTTAAGTATTTCACCCGAAAGAGATATTTTCCCGATAAATCACACACAATACCCTACGACAGGCTACGAAAATTCCAACATGTTGGATTTAATCGGGACCTCTACGATTGACGTTTTCTATCGCAGCCTATCGTGAGGTATCGCAGACGGCATCGCAGAAACCTGTTCCACCTACCACGATTTTTGCTTACCTCACAATAGAATCGGTATGGTGTCGGGAAGGCAGTCGTAAGGCCTATCGGG
The DNA here is from genome assembly GCA_950022655.1 of Alentia gelatinosa. NCBI lineage: Eukaryota > Metazoa > Annelida > Polychaeta > Phyllodocida > Polynoidae > Alentia > Alentia gelatinosa. The sequence continues at coordinate 7,344,214 of OX465586.1, forward strand.
ACCAGAATCGTGGTAGGTGGGGGTCCCCTCTTACACTCTGCAGATTACTCTCCAGAGCCAGATACTCCGTGCGGGACAAATACTCAGCCTGGTGGTGGGTGGGGGAACCAGCAGAGCCATGCCGAATTCTATGTTTAATAGTATAGTTTTCTCATCTACTTTTCTCGTGAGAAACCAATGAGATATCAACTCTCACTGGTAGCCCTTTCAAAACTCCGCTGATTCCCCTCATCCACCAACACTCCAGCCTAAGTATTGGGCACTTTAGCCAACTGACCTAGTGGAGCTGTCGGCAGAGTGTTTGCCTGGGAATGCGAGTGGCGGGAGTTCAAACCCTGCTATCGGCAGCCCGATATCTCATTTTTCTATATTTTCCCCTCTAACTCGGACTCGACGAAGTCGCTAGTAGAACCTACACAGAACACTGTAAATACTCTTGGTCGCCTTGCCTCCTCGTGGTGCAGATTGGATATGCTTGCATGCAAGCATAACTAAAGTGACCAGGGTCAGCTCAGTGGTAAATAGCACTCGATTTGTTATCCCAAGGTTGTCAGACTTTGTTAATTTGGGTCCCACTGCAGCCACTTTTCTCTTTCTTCCCCAGCAGTGGTAGATTTACTGCAATGTCAAAGGCCAATCCTTCTCATACCATGTCTTTGTGGTGTGGGAAGTAAAAGAACTCTCACCTCGGTAAATGTGTAGGGGTGAGATTTCTACCCACATTCATCTCATAGATTCAGCCAAAACCAAAGTAATTCTAATTGAACGAATTGGATGTTAAAGGCATATCCTACAAATCACAGTGGCGCCACCTGGTGATATTTAAAAAATGATGTCAATTATTAGTCAAAACTGGTTTCTTGGGATTCATTCTAATTCTACATTAGTAAATTAAACATTTTGTCCAGTTTATCTTATCTCACTAGGTAAAATAGGGCCAATTTGCATTTGCTTGATTTACATAGGAAATCTACTGAAAAATATGGTTTTCTTCAATTCTTTCAAAAACAAGCAGGGTAACCCTACGTCTTTTTTAAACATAAATAAGTAGTACTATATATGTACTACATTCTGTGAAAATTTGACGAAAATGACATGGGTTTTCCTATGTAAAAAAATATTTTTCAGAATTTCTATGTATTCTTGTATAAAATCATTATCATATTGATCTATAAATCAAAATTTAGCACGGTAGCCCCCGATTTTTTTGTTAGATATGTGTTCCACAACACTGGGGGGTCATCATATAAAATTTTCAGGAAATTGACATGGGTTTTAATTTTGACGCCAAATTGTCCGATATGCCTTTAAACTACCCAAACAAACAAAAAACACAGTACAGAATTACTGGACTGAGGCACACACAGCAGATACCGTGTGTGACTTAACCCTTCCAACCTCTTAGCCTGAACTGAGTGGAGAGAAAGGCGACGGTCAATACCCCCCCCCCCCCCCCCTCTTGTTGTCTGTAGCATTTCCAGGGGACTCCTTTGTATGGAAAATGGAATCCCAAGATTGTTTTGAAAATCACAAATTACCCATTTTCAAGAATCATTGTAGGATTGTACCCTCCTTTCTGACATTCCTAGGGCTCCGGGCCTGTTGAATAATTCATAATGTTACGTTTTAATATCAACAAAAAAAACCACACAGACATAGGAGTGTTTTGAATGAAATTCACATTTTATTTATGCAGTAAATATGATTCTCGTTCACACAGGAAACCGTCGCCGTTTTCCCATCCACTCGGTGAAGGCAAAAACTAATGTGATGATGGGCGATAATTAAGGTACCAGTCGCGTAGTGAGCGATAATAGAGTGTCGGTCGCATACAGCGAGCACTCAACGAGCGAACACACAACTGGCATCCACTGTCGTATATGAAACACATGTACAATCGGGCGGTTTGGGGTTTTTCTTGACTAGGGGGCCTTCTCCTGCATGTCCCACATTGTATATATATATTTTACAACCTCTCAAATGAAATGTACAGTCTGTGTGTCCTTCAAATGGATGACGTATGTAACAGATGCTGGGGGATTTCCCGCTACTATATATAGATCAAAGGGAAACCCAGAAATATCTTTGGTAGGGATATATATGTACGAGTGTATTTTTAAGTGCCAACCGAAACCGTATTTATGCCCAGGTACCAATGGCCATGGATTATGCTTGCCCTCTGCTAGCTTATCAGCTAGCCAACACAGGGATTATTAAACAATCAGAATCATCATGTAATACCAACCCTAAATTTGTGCTTTACACTACAACCACTAATGTTGAATGTTAGAGAATTAGTTGTTGATAATTTCCTATTGTTTTGTGCCAGTCAAAACATACCAGATACTGACAGATATCAGTTGTCCTGTGGTCTTGACCACAACCCTCCCATGGTAGTAAGAAAAGCAAACTACTTATGTTTGTAATGTAAAAAGCCCATAAGACATTGAAATGCTGATACTCTCCAATCACATTGTGGCAGGCAAATTTCTTGGATCAGCAACAATCAGTGACTTTCTTTTTGATGTACGCATTTCACCAGCCCGATTCTATTGCCCCGTCAATGATTAACAGTCATTACTCACATGTAGGATATGAACGACTGACCGTGGTCTGTGGCTTGGCCTACGACGGCACCTTTCAAGGGCATGCTCCATCAGACCTGCTATATGGCATGAGAGGAGCATAACGTAGCAGCCGCACGGTGCCCATGCAGCGGCTGCCCAATACTCGTGTTTGCTCAAGAATAGAGACCATTGCGGTGGAGCAGGCCACATGCTCACTGGTGGTGACCACACGGCGATGAACTGGTAAAACCTAATGAATTAGCTTTTTGACTAATACCAGCCAGTAACTGCCTGCTGGTGGTGATAGGGCTGGGAGGTTTGTACACTATAATCATGTTTGGCACAGTTAAATATTACCGGCCTGGTGGAACACACCCTTTAATCGCGGTCAGGTCTTTGGACGCAGGTATCGTACATCAATATTGATTGTTACTGATTCATCCTGACCACTGGATCGGTGAGAATCAGGGATCAGTGTCAACATCTTATCGGCTTAATGCAGATGGCAGACCGGAGGACAAAAAGATTAAAAAATCAGGTCACAAGATCTATCAAAACATATTAAAAACATTCAGTAATCCCTCCCAGACTTCCTAAATTGTGTAATTCATTAATTGATACATATTTGTAATCACCGCAGCAACTAATGCCACCAGACTATAAACAAATGCAACGGGGAAGTTTTCACTTAGCCAATGTACCACTTCCGGTAAGTGACATCAACGGCTGTGAAAATGCCACCATTGTTGTGTACAGTAGATTTAACACTGGAGATGTGAAAATGATAAAACGCTACGTACACATCACATCCTATCTCCAAGTGACTGCGGCACAAAAGAAACATCACTTACCGGAAACAGTTAAAAGAGCATGATTCGGTATAGCGGAAACTGAACCATTGGTGTCACTATTAAGATTTCGTCTAACCCTCCCTTTTTCAGTTCACCAGAACAGAAAAAACATGCCTATAAGCCGAACAAGAATGGTAATGAAATACTGGAACACTGCATAGCGTTGCCCGTTGTGCAAGGGTCGGGCGGAAGACAGGGTAGATCCCAACATGGACCTGGTTAATCATATACAGGAGGGTTTAGAGTGGAGGGTAAGAAGGCCACCCCTACATAATGGGCACCGACCCAACACCCCCCTCTCTGGTAATAAATTATCATGACCACAGTCACACTCTCAGAGAGGAGAGAAACTAAACATGTGTCAGCCATCATAGCTTCCAACATGAACAAACAAAAAATCATCATCGGGCCATGAGAAAACTTATTTCCTGAATCTACCATTTATACCGTGATTCATACGAGCCAGCTTCATTATTTACAAATACACACACACAAACAGCAATACACAACATGGGCTCTGGCATTCGAGGAATCCTCGACAATCATTCAATCTCTCATTTATAGTTATATTCATGGAATTTCATGGTAATGCTGTAAAAAGCACAATGTCTCTCAAGTGACTCTGTCCCCTTCTCCATGTATACATCTGTTATTATCAGTTTTTGTTAAATATTCTCATTTGGTTCATCCACTGGGCATTTACAAGTTCAACCTGGGTATAAATAACTTGGTGTCCCTGCACCCTCAATATGGTGTACGATAAATACGGATAACAAAACATGGATATTTATCAATGGTGGATCTTCTTCGTTTGGATCTGAAATCGTATTATGACAGGCTTGTTCCATGCCCAATAGGGGCAATCCATAAAGTATGTATGCACTGAATGGGGGTGGAGGCGGGCAAATTTTTTTGGGGGGAATTTTACGTATGCTCCTTCTTTATCCTAGCCCTAATAAAAAAAACGCCATAGGTTTAACATTGACTCAGTGTATTTGACGGAGCGTTGAATAAAGTGTTATTTATGCACCTAGGTGAATAAAAAAAACGGACCAATCAGGGACGAGGTAATGAAAGTAGATCCGGCAGCATTGATAAACACGGCCATCCTCCGATGAGTGTCAACATGCTACTAACATGGATAATTACAAAGTTTTCTCTGTATATCAGTGTGGTGGGGTAGGATAAATACAAAACCAAACTCAAGTTAGCCTTGTCAATGTTTATACCACTCTGGTCAGGTCTGCTCCTCACTACACTCAGCTAACGCCTCGTGTAGTAATACACAACCTGCCCATCGTGGCATAAACATTGAGAAGGCTAACTCTTGTTTGGTTTCTACCAATTATTCTATAGCATACAAGATTGGGAGGGGGGTGGGAGGGTCCAAAATTTGAAATTCTGCTTACATACTTTATGGATGGCCCCTATCAGCTTACAGCACAGAGCTATTCTAGCATGAGAGCCACCATTTAGGCCCGACGCCAAACAAAACACCAGGGAGTTGATTTTAAAAGTAAGAACGATACTGAATCAATGATCATGATTTACATGGGTGATAGTAGCAAAGATATCCTCGTAGTTGCGTTATTTAATATTGATGTTAATGTTGAAGTCTTCAGAATTCATCCTACCCCTAATATAAAATCCCATAGGCTTAACATTGAGTTTCCGTATGCCACGCTGACTGGCATACAGAGTTTTATATGCCACTCCTGGAGTTTTGGCTCCGGACTTCGCCTCATGAAGTCACTATGCCAAACTCCAGTCGTGGCATATGGTGGCCAAGATTAAAACTCATCCAGTTTTACGATAATATTTGATGACACATTTTTGGACAGGACAATTCCAAATTGCTAAGAGTATTTCTTACAAATTGTAGAGTGATTCCCAGACACTTACTCATTACATACATTGAATAATATGAGCATTTTTATGATGATCCATACATGATCGTCTTGTAAAGGGCACAAATCACCAGGCCGATTTCTCACCCGATCAATTGTTCCTGGGCCCTTAAGAGGAAGCACACGTATTGTAATTTATTTAATTCTGATAATAATAGTTTAATAATTGACCATTTTTAAAGATTTGAGAAATTCTAGGGCATCCGATAATAATCGGCGATTGTCTGGCTAAGGAATCGGCTACCGTCGGTCCAGTGGAACACCCCCTTAAGGCTGTCTTCCATAAAGACTGATTACGAGAAAGCAACAAAGATCATGAAAAGATTGTTTACCGTTCTTTCTTTTAAAAACACCTCCCATGTGGCATATTTGCTGATATGGCAATAAATGGAATATAACAGAGGTTGGCCCCTGATGGGTGGCGCCATCTGAAGGGTGTCGCTGGATCTTCTCAAGACCCCCTAGCGGTTGACCAGGTATACAAGTTAGGCTCTGTGCCATAATATGAAGGAACGACATCAAGATCCGTAGTCACTGAAAATATGCTATGAGTTTTGATTGCGGAGTAATCTCACACGATTACGTAGCAAACCACAATGAGTGGCTATTTTCAATGGCTATGGATCGAGTGCGGTTCAGATTTTATCTCACCCCGATCACTGACTGAAATTGGTGACATCATGGCGTATTGAGTATTTCATTTACAATACTCCATAGGCGTTGAGTACGAGTCCCCAATGTTAAGTGGGAGAATACCAGGGGTGAGATAAATGATGATAATCACATTGAGTTTACGTTGAACAGTCATTATTTCATTCAGTTCTATACATGATGGTGAACAATTATTAATCCAAATACAAAAATATGACTAAATCCTCATCAAGTCATTTAAATATCATATTCCACAATGCTTTGCTGTTGAGACAGGACAATTAAGAATACTTTGTGTGTATCATAGACGAATCTTCCTTTTCCCACCAGAAAAATACCTTACACAAGATTTTAAACTCCCTTATCATGAATATCTATCCAATTCTATGCTTCATGGGGAAATTCCTCTTTCCCAAATGCCCTGAGATGGAACTTTATACACTGAGAAATATGTTTTGTGCTTCTGGTAGGTTCCTTCTATACATGGTAGACAGTGAAGTTAAACTTCAAAAGTGGACCTTGACCAAAAAAAAGTCCGCACATTCGATATTTATATACATTGGTGTGTTGTCTTTTTTTTCATTGAACACAAACATTTCTTTGATGAAAGTTCAAAAGAGACTATTTGGATGTTTCATCACTAACTTAGTCAGTGAATAAAAATGAGGTTTTCCTGGTAATTTGGTTCACCTGGAATATTGACTAGAATGAAGGGAGCTTTGCACATTGTAGCTTACACACTGGGGCAGAAACAGAATCAAACTACTCAAACTTCCCAATATCAACCAACTGAACAGACATCAAGAAAACACAAGGACATTTTTTGTTCGTGTACAAAATTTTGGCAGAAATCATGGCAGAAAAAACCTTGTTTAATACAGATGTATATCTGATGAATTTTTTTCAGATTTGACAATGAAAAATTCATTGTAATTCTAGTAATGCCTCAGGTAGTTATCATGAAGTGCTTTTATGAGTTTGCAAACTGAAGTCTCGATATTTGTACTGTACGAAAACAGGCTGACTGTGGCCGTATGTTAAGAATAATCGGTAATTTCATCGACCAGATTAATAAGGAACTGCATCGAGATCCGTAGCCACTGAAAATATGCCATGAGCTTCGGTTGTGGAGTAATATCGATTAGCTTTGCCTCGTGAGATTACATACCAAACCAAAATGAATGGTGTATTGCAGTGGCTACAGATCAAGTGTGGTTAAGATTTTATCTCATCCTATTATGGACTAATTGGCTGAAATTCGCATTATTATCGGCGATAGAGCATTTTATTATAATACTCCATGGTGTCATGGTGAAGTATTGTCACTTTACGTGGGTGGCTGTTGCGTATATATAATCTTTAAATGTTATTCCTTTGGTTAAACTTATAAACTTGAATATCAAGAGACGTCACATTTTGTTGGCTCCATAATCTCACGAATCACCTTTTGTTGGCTCCGTATTCTCACGAATCGAAGACGAGTGAGATTACGGAACCAACAAAATGAGTAACATAAATAAACTCAAAGGAGTGGCATCAAAATTTATCCTACCCCGTTTCCACAATTTTCTGAATATCAGAAAGTAGTGACATAAACTACACTTTATATCACACCATGTGACATAAACATATCTCATGTTAAGCCTATGGTGTTTTTTATTAGGGGTAGGATAAAGAGGGATATCTGATCGACAAAATTACCAAATATTTTTAAAGTATGCCAACAGTCACTCTGTTTTCATATTATTACATACCTTAGAATATTGAAAATAAGACATTTCTACCTGAACTTCAGGTCCATTGGATTAATCTGCCTGATACACGTACGTCACATGGTGACGTACGGTATAATACTGCACAGGATGCAGTGTGCAGTAAGTGTAGGTTGCCACAGGTACATCATGCTGGTTCCTCTCGCTATTTACCTGCCTACAATAAGCTCAGGTACAGTACTTTAGGGGCCCAAGGTCACCACAGTAAAGGGCTGGTTCCACCAACACAATGGATTTGCCGTGTTATATCTTGGTATATCTTGTTATATCTTACAGTGAAGCAATATGTTGTACCTCCATTGTCGCGATACGTAGCGCGCGGTGTCATGTGTATATTTTGGTGCTCCACCACTGCGACATCTCAAGAAACATTGTGGCAAATATGCACGTGATTATTCAAAACCTAGTAAGATTTAGCAAGACAACCAAATCGGGACTTATCTTGCTATATCTTGTGTGTTGGTGGAATCACCACTTAATAAAGTCTACACATCAGCAAGTAAAGCTCTCACTCACTACTCTCGTAGCAGATCTTTCGAGGCGCCTGGGCTTACTGGGTGTTGGATCTATGCTTGGCGAGTGACACACGTTTACAATGCCCCTCAAAGTACTCAAAAATCCAAGATCTTTTATATACCCATGCTGTAGATACCGTTAATATGAATATAAAACAACCTACCATGCTTTTACAAACTACAAAACTCAAAGAGAATTTATGGTAAGCACGAAACTCGGCATAAACGCCTCATTCTGTACTAACAGTAAATTCCTATCTCATTTTATAGCTTGTGCAGCATGGACAGGTCATTCTATATAATTACTTATATAGAACGTCCTGACCATGCTGTACAAGCTACAAAACAAGATGATAATTTATGGTTCGTGCAGCACGAGGCATTTATGCCGAGATTGTGGCTTGCGCAAGCATGGTAGGTCGTTCTTTATTTACTATATACCCAAAATCAATAGAGGTGTTCCAGGTGCGGGGTTTTATACAGACACAGTATGCCTGTTTTCGTATTATTATATACCTTAAAATATCCAATTTTTAACTTTGCTTCTGGGCGAGTTTTTGGATTTTGCCGCCTTACATGCCCCGTACGCCACAAACATACCCCATCCGTCACCTAGGTGTCGTACGGATATAAATACGACATGGGTAGAAGCTGGCCATATGTGTAGGATATACTACCACAGGTATATAATAATACTGTATATATGCAGCATGAGTATATAGCACTGTACCTGTGCTAATCGTGCGGGACGGCAGAGGTGCAGGCTTCCAGCTTACAGGTGCATAATAATCAGATACACAAGAAGTCAGCTGACCATGGCTTGGTGCAGACTAACTTCTCAGCAGTCACTTGCGTAGGTCCCTCGGTGTCAGTCTCATTAAGAATCATGAGTATTTTGGACGCGTGGGGAAGAAAAACATCTCTCCCCTCATGAATTATTCTCCCAGGAACCCGTTTTGAGAAACAAGGATGAGTTGGCCAGGACACTTTGTTGACCTCACATCAAAGTACAAAGACATATTGAAAGCTTGAGGCCAATTGACATTATGCGTATGGGTTATGGATACCTTTCCCAAACATGTGCGTTTTATGGGGCAGACTTGCCTGTCCCTCCATCTTACCACACCGGTACCTGGCAATCAGAAGGGTAATTTACAATGTGTTGCTGGAAACCAGCGAAATGCCAGCCTGCAGGACCAGCGAGATACCCACCATTGGACCAGCCAAGCATCAGCTCAGGAACCAGACAGGCACTAGTTATCGGACCAACCAGGTACCAGAAATAGAACCAGTTTACGATACATCCAAGGAACCAGCCAGCTGATGTCATCAGGGATCAGCCATTGAACCAGCCGAGTAACAGCGAAGGCCGTCGCCCGGTAAGCAGACCGCATGTAAGTCTTTGACATCTTCCGTCAGCTGCATGTTGCTTGATGATGCTTTCGGCAGACGCCTTTGTGACACCTTATGTTGACGGCATTTAACTTGATGATGCAATATGTAGACCACATTTAATTTGGTGACACCTTATTCAGACAGCATATAACTTGATAATGAAATAAGTAGACCACATTTCATTTGGTGACACCTTATTTAGACAGCACGTAACTTGATGATGCTGTAGTCAGATGGGATTTAACTTGATGACCCCGTAAGCAGACCGTGGTATAAATCTATGTTGGAAAAACATTGTTGGATGTACGAAGACAGATGGTAAAAATGCAGCCCTGTTCATCAGACATTTTGTCTTGGATGTAAATCGCATGAAACTTGGTTGGTTGGTTGATGGTGTTTTACAATGTAGAAACTGCCATGGCCATATTACGGCAAATCACGGTAATTCAGTGACACCTTATACCGATGACATGTAACTTGATCACGCTGCGTGCAGAGTGCTTCGGGACACCTTATGCCATCAGCATTTATCTTGATGATGCTGTCCGCAGACAGAACAAAACTTGCTGGCACGGTTATCTCTGCAGAGACTCGAGGGGACTCGGGAGGCTCATCTGGGATCTCAGAAAGTCTCCACGAAGCTTCCGGGGAAGAGACCAGTTTTGCCTGTCCGCTGTAAAGTGCCCTTGTACCATCCATCTTCCCGTCTCTTGTGAACGAAGACAATGTCTCCCACTTTGAGCTCCAGCTCAATGTCACTCTGTGGTGGATAGGGCACGATGCACCGATACCTGGACCAAGAAGGTGGGGAAAAGACAAAACAAACAAATAAATACAAAACTTATCTACTCCACATCCTTACTGACAAGTAAGATCATCAAAAAAAAGGGGCAAAAACTTACTTACAAGTGGAAGCGATTCATGGATAACGATTAAAATGTCTCTCTCATACAAATTAAATATACAAATCCTCTTGAATTGAAGTTGTGAGATACGATGGAACGATGGCTAAAACTTACACTTAAGAACATTTTGCAAAATCAAGAAGAAAAGACAAGGGTAGCATGCTCTCATTTGCAGAAAACATAGTGTGTACACTTATGCAACAGAACAAATACACATTTTCTTAACTTAGTTTTTAGAAATAGCTTGCAGCTTACTGATAAGTGTATGCACAATCAAGAACTTAAACTGCAGGTTACTAGCTTGTGTGTGTATATAGGTTTCAACACTGGGGTGTTAGTAGTAATAAAGATGGTACTTATATGCGTGTAAACCATGTTAAAGGCATATCCTACAATACACGGTGGCGCCACCTGGTGGTTTCTTAATACTGATAGTTTTTAATACAAATTGGTTTCTTGTTACTTATTCTCCTATATCAGATAGGTGAAACATAAAGATTGCTAGGGTTTGTCCTAACCCAATAGGTATAATATAGACTTACTTACATTTGCTTAAGATATATAGGAAATATACTGAAACGCATGGTTTTCTTCAATTTTTTTCAAAAACAAGGACGGTCACCTATAGTTTATTGTACATAAATATACAGTACTACCCATTTACTATTTTCTGTCAGGTTTTGACGAAAATAACATAGGTTTTAATTTGTGAGAACCAATGTTTTAGAATTTTTATTTATTCCATTTCCAGGAAATTGACACAGGTTTTAATTCTCAAGGTGAATTGTCTGATATGCCTTTAAGACACAAACACAACATAGAGAGCGCAGGTGACTGAAGTGCTGATTCCACCAGGACGCGCGATCTAAGCCGCTCTGTTGACTCGCTAGGTCGGGATGAATCATGCGAGCATGTCTGGTTGGATTGCGCCATTGAAAGAGCCCCACATGAGTGATAATAGGGGCTCTACACACAGGGAAAACAATTTAATACGATCCAGGAAGATGCGGCCAGATGCTGCAAGACACAGCCCAACACTACCAAGCAAAAAAACATCATGTTGGTGGAATCAGCACTAAAGACCTGGTTGGAGAGTGAGTATCAAAGGGCGGAGGAAGATACCTTTCCCTGAGCAGTGGTTTGGTCCGCGGGACTTTGGGGCCGGACGCGGCGTCCAGGGAGGACGCTTTCCGGTGGTTCGGGGACGCCCCTGCAGTGGCGCCATCTAGACTATTGGCAGGACACGAGCCAGTTCTGGGAGAACCAATCAGAGGCGCCGTTACAAGAGGGTACAAGAGAACTAGCGTTTACAAGTGTGCTTCATAGTGCGGTATGACTAGGGGAGTGTTGGTTTACTAAAACCGAATGGGCAAGTTTGTTCTATGAATATATGGTCTGGGATCTGGATTAAACTTGTGCTATTCCAGGAAAGATGAGGTAGTGCCAATATGTGCTAAAAGTGTGACGACAGCAAAGGGTAAGGATCTACAAGGGTCTCTATTCTCTGATCCGACTGGAGACTTCCAGTCCAGAAATAATCCCAAGTGCTGGGTGTTGATTGGTTGATATCTTGTGACGTCATGAAGCAATAGTATGCTACGCAAATGGCATACAACGCTCACATACCAGGAAACTGGTGAACTGGTATGGAGAATATTGTCACATATTCTTCATACATCAAGCGGGTACATATTAGGGATGGGATAAAGGTATGCAATATGTCAGGGGAATGCAAGACACTACACTGCAGAGCCGCCAATCTACGGACACAAAGCCATGAAATTTGGATACTATGTAGTGATCTTGTTGTGACAACCTAGGCCACAGGGCTATGGATTCACAGGTTATATATTTTGTCTATCAGAACACTCGGAGATACTTTCGTGAAAGGAATCTTTGAAACACAATTAGTTTATTTTGTATTCCTAGTTAATTTGAAGCTGTTTGTTTGATTGTGTGTTTGCTTGTTTGGGTAGTTTAACGTCCAATATGTTCTATTAGACTTACTTTGGATTTGACTGAATCTATGAGATGAATTTAAGAAGAAATCTCACCCTACACATTTACCGTGGTGAGAGTTTTCTTACTTCCCACACCACATTGGCATGGTATTGAATCATTTGGGGTTTTACTCATTACAGGGATGAAAGTCAGAACTGAGAAAAAAAAGGAAATTTAAAACACCTATGAAAGAGAATCATTTGTAACATTACTTTGGAACAGATTGGCTATGAATCGATATAGTGGGAAAATTGATCCGGCATTTATCAAGGGAATGAATATTCACAGACTTGCCCCGATGCCATTAGGAGAGGAAATATTTAAAATTCTTGATATTTTACTTTTTACTTAAAAGTCCAATTTGGGCACACAGAGCTGGGCCATACATGTCAGACTGGGCCGTACCTGCCAGACTGGGCCGTACTTGCCAGACTGGGCCGTACATGCCAGACTGGGCCGTACATGTCAAACTGGGCCGTACATGTCAGACTGGGCCGTATATGCCAGACTGGGCCATACATGGCAGACTGGGCCGTACATGTCAGACTGGGCCGTACATGTCAGACTGGGTCATACATGTCAGACTGGGCCGTACATGTCAAACTGGGCCGTACATGTCAAACTGGGCCATACATGTCAGACTGGGCTGTACATGTCAGACTGGGCCGTACATATCAGACTGGGCCGTACATGTCAGACTGGGCTGTACATGTCAGACTGGGTCATAGATGTCAGACTGGGCCGTACATGTCAAACTGGGCCGTACATGTCAAACTGGGCCATACATGTCAGACTGGGCCGTACATGCCAGACTGGGCCGGCCATATCAGACTGGGCCGTACATGTCAGACTGGGCTGTACATGTCAGACTGGGCCATGCATGTCAGACTGGGCCGTACGTGTCAGACTGGGCCGTACATATCAGACTGGGCCGTACATGTCAGACTGGGCCATGCATGATATCTCTTTACAACTGTGCCATATGATATACGTATGATACACGAATCATTGGGCTGTAAGTATATGACGGACGTGCAAAGGTGTATAATAAATGTTCTGATGTTGCTGATGTACATGAAATGTTGGAATTCCGTTATTTTCTGGAAAACTTTTATCCCTCATTAATTGTAGCGTAGGGTCTGCAGTTTGGTCCTCAAACAAAGTAGCGTACCGGCGATGTAGCGTAGTGTCAAGGTACCACATACAGGATAGAGGGCACGGTAGTAAGTTAAAACAGACTCTGCACATTGGACTTACATATCAAACGAACAAACAGACAGGTGGGGTTACTTCACTTACACAGGAAGGAGAAGCAGAACTCAATTAAACACTAAACTGCATACACAATGCTTATCGAACAATTGACTTATTGTTAGTGTAGATCTACAATGCATGATATTATAGAGAAAACCTGTGAACAGTAATGGTCAGAGCTCGTATCCCAATGAGTTTTAATAGCATAGTAATTCACCAGGCGAAGCCGCATGAATTACGCAGTGATTCAAACAAGATGGGATCAAGATCTGACCATAAACTTGAATAGGTTTCTAAATTTATCTCACCCTTCACATTGACTAATTGGCCAACATTTGTGATAAAATCCGCGATTGAGTTTTCTTTTTCTAAATATTCCATGGGCATTGGGTACGAGTTCCCAAAGTTAAGTCTATGAGGGAAAAAAACCAGGGGTGAGATAAACAGTAACCGTATACTTGGTACTGGCTTAATAGAATGTGGTGCATACTTGAATCTTAATTAAGGGTGCATAGTGGACTGTAGATTTGTAATAAGCTGAAGGGCTGTGATTCGATTTATGCCACTAGACTGGGAGCAAATGCTATCTTTAATATAGCAGTAAGTCTACCACTGCTGGGGATGAAGGAGAATGGTAGCTGTACACCACACTACACAGACATGGTATGAGAAGGACTGGCCTTTGATATAGAAGTAAGTCTACCACTGCTGGGGTGAAGGATAAAGGTGGCTGCAGTGGGACTCGAACCCACACTCTTGTGATTACTTGTCCTGCACTTTAACCATTCCCCACCCCCATAGACCCTCCAGACGTTACTAAACTGCCTAATATCGCCCCGGATAAGTACAGGATCCGCTGCTGACTGGCTGGCTGCACCTCGGCCGCCTGTCTTCCAATGAACAATCATTTTCTAATTTCTAACTGGAAAAACCAAATATATAATTTGAAAAGTCTATGTAGAAATAACCGAAATTTCCATTTCTGGCATCAGATTTCCAATTTGAAGATTTTTAAAAACTGTCAAACTGCAATAATTGCGGGTTATGGGTCAAGGGTCTATCACCATACAACGACGGCAACCAGCGAACACCGGATCCTGTAAACAGACTGAATTATAGGATACCATAATCTCTATATAAATATACATCAGCCTTATTGGTAATTGCTCACCGAATCACAGCCCTTTGCTATCACACACAGCACAGTCTCTGTTAGTATAACAACCCTGAGTGGGCAACCACACGTCTGCTTGGAGAGTGTCCTTACATTAACACTGACCTCTGGTGGGAAGAGCCGGCGTCAGAGGAGGTGGCGCCATCTGTGGGATCAGGGGGCGGCGACTTGGATTTTTTACTCTTCGTTAGGCGTTTCATCAGGCCTAACCTGTCCTTGTCCTTCTTCTTCTCCTGGATTTCAATATATTGTCTCATTATGTTGAATTCCCTTATTTTCATTATCATTATTATCATTATTATCATTATTATTATCATTATTATCATTATCATTATCATTATCATTATTTCATCACCTGATGAAGTATCATAAATTGATACGAAACATCGTGTTCACCGCTGATACCACACACCATACCACCATTGTCATCTTGGTTGCAATACATCATTTTTAATTAAATCAACTGTGTCTGGTTTTTTGTGTCTTTTCCACTTTATTTTTATTATTATTATTATTATTATTATCATCATTATCATTATTATCATTATTATCATCATCATTATTATCATCATCATTATTATCATCATCATTATTATTATCTTAATTAAAATGATTATTATAATAACAATAATAATAATAATTTGATAATAATAATGATGATGATAAATAAATCTATTACCTTCATATTTACATGTAATTTTAGTACATAGTAATGCTTTAGATAATTATCTGAAGAAGCTTATTAAGTGCAAAGGAAACGTCGTCATAGATTTGATCTAAAAAAAACTCATTGATTGAACATCTTGGTTGAATTTCACCATCTATTAAGAATAATTACTTGAATGCACTAATCAGTTGAACCACTGAAATGTATCTGTGATTCAAGACTCAAAGACTCAAAGGAATTGTGATTTTATGTTTAAATAAACCAAGGAAAAACACTAATATAAAGATACTGAATTCTCCATTAACTCATGTTAATTTTCGGGGCATATTGTTCAATATTGCCTTAATAAACTGACAAAACCCAGATACCCGGAAGTAGCCGGAAAGTTGACATCTCTGTCTGTCTGTTATTATACAACATGTATGAAATACTACCCGCTGCTAGAGGTGTTTTCGGTTTGGTTTGTTTGGGTAGTTTAACGTCCAATTTGTTCAATTAGACTTCCTAGGGGTGTAGTCTAAATAATATTCGCGCCCGCCGTGGCAGCGGGCCGTAGTGAATGGCAGTGGTTTTGTACGGGAACAGTGTGAATTGCAGAGCAGAAATGCTTGTATTATAATAAAAGGTGTATTATGATAAGAAAGCACAGTTGCTGAGCCCATATGGATAAGGCGTCGGGCCGTATTTTTGAGCCAAATGACCTCAAACGGCCATCCCTACGGGCTCAGTAACCCTGTTTTCTCATGGTGTTGAAGCTGACAGTGTTAAGGGGACGGAGCGGCAACTTACCTTCTCTTTCTCGCGCGGCGCGGGCGGTGCGGGCGGCGCATTTCCGCCGACGGCGCCGACGACGACGTTGGGCGGGGTGAGCGAGGCGTTGGCGGCCATGGAATGTAGCGCGGCGCTGCCCCCGGAGTGCGGAGTCCGCGCAGGCGCGTGGGGCGGCACGTCGGCGCTGTGACTCCGGTGTCCGCCGCCAGACGGCACCCCGGACGACGACGACGACGACGAGCTCGCGCACGCGCCGTGCTTGTTTCCGCTTCCGCTTCCGCTAGCCAGGCGGTCGGCGGAGGAGGAGGAGTGTTTGCTGCGCTCTGACTTCCGGGATGCGCGCGGCGATCCCCGTGCGTGCGACGACGACGACGATGCGTGGTGCGACTTCCGGTTGTCGGCGGCGGTCGTCGTCGATCCGGCGGCGCCGTTGGCCAGCGGCGTTCCGTGCGCGCGCGACGACGACGACTGCACATGCGCAGGGGAGCTGTGCGCGCTGCTGCACGGCGACCCCGCCGCACCGGAACCGGAACCGGAACCAGAACCGGAAACGCCGCTACGGTTCATCAGGCGCGTCGGTGTGCCGCCGCCTCCGCCGCTACTGCTGCTGTTGGGCATGGCGGGCGGGGTGGCTTCGTGGCGTGGGGTGAGACTGGCGGCGGAGGACCGGGAGGTGTGTGTCGGCGTGCCCTGCGGCGTGCCCCCGCGACCCACCGGAAGTGGTGGGTGGTGGTGGTGGTGGTGGTGGCCGCCGCCGGACGAACGCACCTGAGAAAGAGAAGGTTAAAAGGTCATCTTTGGTTCATTTTTTTTTTGTTTTTTTTGTTTACATCTTCTGTTTTGTTTTTGGTTTTTTAAAGCAATTTTTATTGAGGGAATATTGTGTGTACACAATCACCGAATGCGGCTTCACAGCCGATCTTCGACTCGGGCTCTAGCCCCCTACTCCTCATGAATGAGCAAAACAATTTTTTTAATTTTTTGAAAATTATAAAATAAACCTGGTAGTCCATGCATGCATGAAAAGGGGCATCCGACTTAAGCGAACTACTTTGTTCGGGACGGAGGGTCTTCCCTTAAGCGGGGTTTTACTGTATATCAATGTCACACAAGGAATTAATTTTTCATTATGAAAATAAAAATATGGATTTCAATGGAAACATTGAAAACTGGCATCCCTGAATTAATTAAAAAAAGAATTTTTAATGTTTAAATACATTTTTATTTTTGAATAAACCTGGTAGTCCATGCTGGCGCTAATCCAGTAACATAAAAAAAAAATATTAAAAAAAACTGACCATAGAAAAGGAGATTTCGACAAAAAAAATGGAAAACTGGCATTTTTGTAATTAATTAAAAAAAATAAAAAAATAAAAAAATAATAAAATTTAATTAAAAAAAAAAATAAAAACCTGGTAGTCCATGCTGGCGAGCGGCGACGTCTTGGGGAAGCTGTGCGCGCGGCTCACGGTCACGTGATGCTGCTGCACCTTGGCCACCTGCGGCGACTGGCGCGACGGGCTGCCCGCGCACCCGCCGCCGGAAGTAGCCGACGATGACGTCGACGCCGACGCCGAGGAGGAAGGGGAGGAGTTGGACATGGCGCCGACGGCCACTGCGCCGGGAGCCGCTCCACGCGTCACGCTCGACGACGTCTGCTTGGAGGAAATTCTGAAGAAAATAAGGGAAAATATAGGATAAATAGGAGGAAATTCCGAAAAATAATAAAAAAATGGAGGAATTGGAGGAAATTCGGAAAAAAAAAAAAAAATGAACTGGATAAATAGGAGGAAATTCGGGGGAAAAAAATTTAATTAACTGTATAAATTGGGAGAAAATTCGGAAAAAAAATAACAGAGAGAAAAACTATGAGAAAGCCTGGTAAGTGAGAAAAAAGCACACTGAGAAATTGTGAGGGCAAATGTACATTGAAAACCAAATGTACATTTGAACTGTTACTTCAAAATTCTCAGATACTGAGCTAACAGCAGTTTTATCCAGATTCAGTGTATCTACAATTCTTTTTTCTAACTGTTGCCTAATGAAAAATGGATCTATATACATAATGCACTTACCTGACTAATTGAACATGGGGAGCTATATATCATGTACTTACTTGACTAGTTATGATGTTCTTACTTCATTAATTGGAATTTCTGAGGTTATATTTTATGTACTTTATACATAACTAGTTGGACATACGGAGGCTATATATTATTTACTTACTTGACTCACTGGACATACGGAGGTTATATATTATGTACTTAACTTATTGGACATGGCTACATATAACACACTTACTTGATTAATAGGACATACGGCAGTTATATATCACGTACATTTTACTTACTTGACTAATTGGACATACAGAGGCTACATATAACGTACTTACTTGGCTAATTGGACATACTAAGACGTACTTACTTGACTGACTGGACATACAGAGGCTAGTTTTAATGTACTTACTTGACTTATTGGACATACGGAGGCTACATATAATATACTTACTTGACTAATTTGACGTACAGTTATATATCATGTACTTACTTGACTAATTGGACGTAGTTGCCGGGGAAGACGCCAAAGTTGCCCGTTCTGAGACAGGTCCCTTTGAACCATCCGTCCTGGCACTTCTCAGACACTGTGTAGTAGTCTCCCTTTCTTAACTCCACCTCATCATCCTTCTGTGGTTTGTAGTTGTACAAAGCCACGTACCTGTCAGATAGACACACAGACATAGCTTGGTGAAAAAATTCATTCTTCAATTTGTCAGGCTCCCCTTCCCCATGGGGGTGTGTGGAGACCATTTAATTTTAGATTTTTTCTTTCTTCAAAATATCTACACAGACATAGCTTTATTACCCACCTAATACCAACTCTCTATACTAAACCTATAGGACACATAGCTATTGTGTTATGAAAGCGGCCATCTTGCCCCCTGACACTAAACAAAACACCAGATGGTGGGTCCAGGTATCAATGGATTTTATCGAAAATGTTTTTTTTCCTTTGCCATAAAAGGATTTTCGTCTCATGATTATCTTTAGATTATGACAGCAGAAAAAAGTTGTCCCCAACTGCAGTGTCGCTATCTAAAAGTTTCCTGCAGATTCCTGAAGAATCTCACTCTCAAAGACCCCATTGAAAATGTATGGGGACTCAGTAAACCATGACCCATTGTATAAATAGACAATAATCGATGGTTTTGTGGACAAGCGGTCGTAAACCACGAGAGGTTGACGCGGGGTAATACACGAGCGCTAGCGATTGTATTACGCCGTCAATTAGAGTGGTTTACAGAGCCGCCTGTCCATAAAATCATGGTTTGTTGCATTTATCATCCATCTTTTCGAATAAATTAAACCCAGTAATTGCCATATCAAAGGGTATAACAATAGGGACTATTTCTTTGCTCTATAGCAAAAGGGACTATTTTCCCCGTATACCATGGCTTTGAGGCCGTATACCACAGGTTTGAATCCGTATACCACAGTTATGACAGGTTTTATACAATGGGCTGTGGTTTACTGAGTCCCCATACATTTTCAATCGGGGCTTTGTATACCATTAATTATAAAACTTGTTGTGTATTACCACGCGTCAACCTCTCGTGGTTTACGGCCACCTGTCCACAGAACCATCGATTATTGTCTATATATATACAATACCATATTCAAGAAGCCATACGTACAAAATGAGTCCGTTGGCGCCAAGATGGCCGGCCGTGGACCCGTTTCCGGTATCGCCGTGCGCACTTCCCGCTCCCGGCATGCCGTGCGCCGACTTACTCGGCGATGACGTCACCGAGGCCGGAGCAGACGACAAAAGCGGGGTCAGCGACAAGCTTCCCGAGAGCTCCACCGAGTGGCGCTGCTGCGCCGCCACCTGTGGCGCCACCTTGTGCGAGCTGATGCAGGTGAGAGAGTGGCGTTTCTGGCCCGCTACCCGTTGCACCGCGGTGAGGCTGGGGTTGGCGAGAGCGGCGAGTGCGATGCCCACGCCGCTGACCACGCTGCACCCTGGCGGGGAGGTGTCGGTGCTGGGCGGCCCGTTGTTGTTGCTGGAGGTGGCGGTGTGGCTGGGCGTGTGGTTGGGCGTGTGGCTGGGTGTGTGGTTGGAGGAGGACGTGGTGTGGCTCGGAGACCCGTTGACACTGGAACCCTGCGCCGGTGTGGCCACAGCGTTAGGACGTGCGCTGTGTGGGTAGAAAGGGAAATTTGAAATTGTTAATAAAATTTTGAATTTTTATTCTGGTTTTTATATTGTTTGCTAAAACAGAACGTGTGCTGTGTGGATGGAAAGAGAAATGTGAAATTTTTCATAGATATTTTGAATATTTACTCTGTTTTTATTGTGTTTAGAGAAACGTGAAATGTGAATTAATAATTTAATAGATATTCTCTTAAAATAAACTTTATTCCACAATCTACATGATACAGTTGTTTTCGGTAATTTTCTTTATATTTGACAATATGTTTTTATACCTTGGGGGCAAGGTTTCCTGTTCAAAGAACCATTGATAATTGTCTATGTCAGCCATTGATATGGACTGATTATATATAGAAGAAATCTCACTGATTAATCTACTAAAATATACTTACTTTATTTGTGTTTGGTTGTTTATTAACCATTTGGCTGAGTCATTCATCTGTAGAAAATGAATAAATATATTCAGTTCAATGATTACAGTTATATCAATATCAAGGTATGATACCATATTATTCAAATTTATGATATACATGTACAACAAAGTTAAAATCAATGCTAAAACCAAAACAAGCAATGTGAACAGATATATCTTTGGAGAGGTAACACCTATGCATGCCAAAAACCGATGGGGATTTGGTTGGTTATTTCGTTTGATTTAACGTCCAGTTAATCATTAGAGGTTCTCACCAGACTTTCTCATGGTAATGAATTTCCCCCCTACACATTTACCGAGGTGAGAGTTCTTTTAGTTCCCACACCACATAGACACCAATGAGGACATCTTGAAGTGTCTCTATGGGAGATGAATGCTGCTTCTATCAGAAATTTACTGTTTTTAATTCTAAGAGTAAATTATGTAAATATGTTTTAAATACCTCAACGAAGGAGATTGGGAAAATGCCGATGCGGTCGCCTAACTTGCCCTCGGCCCAGTTGTCGTCCACTCGCCGGATGACCGTCAAGATCTCATCCTGAAACACAAGGAGAAACCGTGAAAATGTGGGAAAATACGTCGGTGTCAGCCACAGACTGAGGGTCTGTCGGGGGGTGAGGTAGTATCATAAAACATCACAAAAGTTCATATGATTGTTTATATGGCAGGAGTTGTCTTCGCGGAATAATATCATGAAGCGGAGCTGAGTGATATCTGCAGCGGAAGACAATGAATGGCATATAAACAATTTTATGAAATTGAGTGTTTCGAATCTACCTTAACCTGTCACATGTTTTTAACTTCATATGTCACCAGTGGCATACAAATATTTCATGGGATAACTATGGCATAACGAAACTTTAACAAGGTAGGATTTCTCAATTTAAGAGGCATAGGATATCGAGGTCTTAATAGTTCTCATATTCTAATGAATATATTTGTTTCCTTGAAGAAATCTAGCATGTTTTTCTCATTATTCTTTATGGATATATAACATTCAGATTCAATTCGCTATATATTTTCTTCGACTGTCTGTGGGGAGGTTTAAACCACTGTTTTATTGGTGTGAATGAAACCCAATGGAGACCATCTTTGTTTTACCAACAGTTTCACCGCATATTTTTGATGTACGAAGACAGGAAGCCAGTTTATTTATAGTGCGCGAATGTCTCACACTTACTGACCAACTGTATAAATTGTAGGTTCCATACTGCACACTGTGCACGAACTAATAGTTTGTGCACTCCATATGACATGACTTGTTTTAAAATGGCGTTTCTCTGAATGATTTACCGGCACAGTATGGTAGTACGTGCCAACTACCATTTGCATAGCAGAAGTTGGTATTAACAGTATTTTCTATCACAGGTATTAAGTAGAAACCGAACGAGAGTTAGCCCTGTCAATGATTATGCCACGATGGGCAGGTTGTGTATTACTACACGAGGCGTAAGCCGAGTTTAGTGAGAAGCAGACCTGACCAGAGTGGTATAAACATTGACAAGGCTAACTTGAGTTCGGTTTTTGTATTTATCCTACCCCATCTCACCGATATACAGAGAATATTTGTAATTATCCATGTTAGTAGTTATTAATGCTGCCGGATCTACTTTCGTTATCTCGTCCCTTATTGGTCCTTTTTTTATTCACCTCGGTGCATAAATAACACTTTATCCAACGCTATGTCAAATACATTGAGTCAATGTTAACCCATGGCGTTTTTTATTAGGGGTAGGATAAAAAATACTCCCCACTCACTCAGAGGTCTAAATAAGTCTCCTCTAATAATCCACTCTGACCAGTTTTTCAATCTCACTTTTTCTGACCTTTCAATCAGACAGTTTTAAATGAAGTCAGAATGGGACTGATTTGTTGGTAAAACAATATTAATCAAACGGGTAACTGACATGAAGTAAGAAGAAAAAAAACATATACCACAAGCTGTCAATCAAAGTTGACAGTATATTGACAGCATTCTTCTTTGTGACAGTATCATGACAGCTAACCACCACTGACACCTAACCCACTCTACTATTCCCTCAGGGGAAAACTGATTGTATCTTCTATTGAATAAATAACGATGGGAGCAGGGAAAAACTCCAAAGCTTATGAGACAATATGACGAAGTCTGTCAATTACTAAGTCCCTGGCTGCCTTTCCTTTTATAATCTCGAGGCCTGGTTTAAATTGCACTTCGTATAAAATGGCCGCAGTGGATATTTTTACCAGGCTTGTTTGTTTGGTTAGATTTTACGTCCAGTCAACCATTATAGATCCTTTCCAGACTTTCTGAAGGTTCTTTTACACAACTAGGGTGGTGATTGAATCTATGAGATGAATTCAGGTAGAAATCTCACCCCTACACATTTACCGAGGTGAGAGTTCTTTTACTTCCCACACCACATAGACATGGTATGAGAAGGATGGCCTTTGTTATAGCAGTAAATCTACCACTGCTAGGGGTGGGACTCGAACCCACAAAGTCTTACAACCTTGGGGTTACAAGTCCGGTGCTCTAACCACTGAGCTAACTCCCCACCCCCTTTTTTTTTTTTTTACCAGGCAAGACACAGAGACCCTGGAGTATAGGGGAGGAGGGAGGGAATGCCAATGGGGCCTGGATCTAAGTGTACGTATACTTCTCCAGGGTATTCGGTGTCGAGCTAAGTCGAGTCCTAAATCGAGTCTTGGGATATTCTAGTAAGGACAACCTGCTAAAGGGGGTGTTACACTGGACCGACGGTAGCCGATTCCGTAGCCAGACAATCGCCGATTATTATCGGATGCCCTAGAATTTCTCAAATCTTTGAAAATGGTCATTTATTAAACTATTATTATCAGAATTAAATAAATTACAATATGTGAGCTTCCTCTTAAGGGCCCAGGAACAGTTGATCGGGTGAGAAATCGGCCTGGTGGATTTTGCCCTTAAAGAAGAAACCAACAAGTTTTGGTCAAAGTCACAGTTCTCCACGAGTTTGATGCGGAGTGATATGAACGAGGCAAAAGCCAAGTGAATATCACGTAGTATTCAAACGAGTTGGAGAACGACGACTTTGACCACAACGAGTTGCTTTCTGTATTTATCTCAGCCCTGTACACACTAAAAGAAAGGACGATGCACAGGATATAGACCATTGAGAACGGACTGCAATACTCGTAGAGCATAGAGAACGAGTTGCCAATGCTAAGCCTATGGAACAAAAATACCAAGGGTGAGATAAAACCTTATATCTCACCCCTGGTACAAGTTTGGCCATAGGAATGACATTAGAAAAAAATACCCAACGATCACCCTCGTAAAGTGGCAATACTATGCCACGGCCGTGGTTGAGTGAATGTGAGATGACATCATATTGATCTGCTTGGTAATTTTTAATCATTTTGATACTGTGATGCTTTTTAATGTCATTTAAAGGGATGAGATTAATCCAGAACCGCACTTGAATCGAAATATGCGCAATACTCCACGAGTTTGGATGTGCCGTAATCGTCACTCGGCTTCGCCTTGATGACGATTACGGCGCATCCAAACGAGTGGAGTATTGAGTATTAATACGATTCTCAATCCAATTCTATATAAGTCCCCGACAGGGCTGGTTGTCTCTCAATCCTGTGCACATAACATGCTTCTTACATTTTCCCTACATGTATCAAACAAGTTGATGGTAGATCACTATGTACCAGGTATTTCAGTGCCACTACGAGACAACTCAATATTACTTTACAAGTGTACATCGAGGTTTATGTCCCGTATCCTTAAAATCATGTTCTAATTAAAGGACCATGAGCAAACCAAGATGACATTTTCCTTTTAATCCCACCCTGCAGATTGTATTGATTATAACTCAGATAATGTGTCCTCTTATATAGGCTTATCTCAATACATCGATACTACAACTATACCAGAGCCTCAAGGCTATGAGGCAGAGATGCAATTGAAGTTTTAGACCCTCCAGACGTTACTAAATTCCCTATTATCGCCCCGGGTAAGTTAAGGTTCCGCTCCCGACTGGCTCGCTAGCTACACCATGACCGCGTGAACTACAGTTTTCTGATTTATAATTTGAGAAACTGAATATAATTTCGGATTTACATGTAAAAATAGCTGATAACTGAGATAATGTGTCTCCCCTATAGACGGCTTATCTCGACTACACTGATAGTAAAACTATACCACAGCTTCAAGGCTATAAGGCAGAGTTGCAAATGAAGCTATATCAGAATCTAGGCAAAAAGTTGTTTTCAAATCGGGGATATCCAGATTTTTGAGAAACCGGAGAAATCACTAATTTCTTTTTAAATTTCACCTGATGAAGCAAATCAAGTATTAGCGAAACGTTGTGAAAGCTCTTGATACACTCCACCTACCTCCCTATGTACATCTTGGTTCAATAACAATAAATTTTAACAAATTTACCGTGAATATTGTTTTTTTGTTATTTTGAAACCACTTGAATTTCTTTTTAAATAACACCAAAAAAATCAGAATCTGAGAATGAAACTCGATGTTTTTCCCACTCCTGCCCAGCCTCTTTTCTCGCCAGTTCTCCTTTCCTAATCCTGGTGTAAGATTTAATTCGTCACGTCTTCTCGGTGTAATACCCCGTTAATCTCCACCTCTCGCAGTGCGGATAATAACACTGTCTGGTGAGCAATTCAACCGCGGATTAAAATTAATCCACAGGGGAGAACGTAGTGGATTATCCAGTCTGTTTCCCTAGTTACGGACACTGCCTACTCATTGGTTAAAGACAGAGCCCTGGTGCACCCCCTCATCACGTCTCACAGGCTCTATGCCGTTTTTCTATATATACACCTGTAATTCCCATATAATAATTACCATATTCATTAGGCTACATACATGGTAACTATAACTTAGACAATGATCGTAAGTATTTATATTGAATTGCATCTAGAACCGTATGAATACACAATACTCCACAAGTTTGGGTGCGCCGTAAGTGACATCGAGGCGAAGCCAAGTGACGATTACAGCACAAAGAGTTTTGTGTATTTACAATTTAAGTGCGGTTCTGGATTTATCTCACACCCTTTCAACGACATTAAATAGCATCACAATATAAGAATAATCAAAATTGCTCAGTAAATCCATATGACGTCATCTCACATTCACTCTGCCACAGCTGTGGCGTAGTATTGTCACTTTACAGGGGTGATTGTTGAGTATTTTTTTCTAATGTTATTCCTATGGCTAAACTTATACCAGGGGTGAGATAAAGTCTGAGCCCTGAGCCCAGTAATTCTTATACTTGCTAACATATATTTCATACTGGTAACTATAACTTAAACAATGCTCGTACGGTATAACCTTATCCCGTCATAGTGTGCCTTTCATAGGAATTACTGCACACTGTGCAGTTCTGACCTGATACCAAACTTTCAAGTTTAGTAAATTAGGGGCTGAAGGTCTGTGGGGATTGGTTGGTTGGTTGGTTTGATTTAACGTCCAATTAACCATTACAGGTTCTTACCAGACTTTATCAAGGTCCTTTTAGACCACAAGGGTGGTGATCGAATCTATGTGATGAATTCAGGTAGAAATCTCACCCCTACACATTTACCAAAGAGAGAGTTCTTTTACTTCCCAAACCACATAGACATGGTTTAGAGTAGGTCTATGGGGAGGTTCAAATCACTATTTGATTGGCATGAACGAGCCTGTATTCTAAAAGGAAAAAAATAAATTAATATAATGTAAATGAAAAAGTACATTTCCATGGAAAAATGGAAAGCTGCCATTTCCAAAAAAAAAATTGTACATTGTATACTAAGAAAGATGTGGATTTCTCTGGCTAAGTGAAAAGCTGCCACCTCTGGTTAAGAGAGAATAGACAGAGAGACAAGTTAGCAGAGACTAATGCAGGCAGCGATATGGAAATGTACACTGCATGCTGGCAACTGCCATTAAAGGCCTCGCATGGCGCCATGCAATAAACACACGTTATCTTCACCACACCTAAAGGTGACCTGGTGCACATTTCTTATTATCTAATCCATTACCAAGCATGTCTCCAACCCCTGAAGCAGTACTCTTCTGGTGCTCCCAGCAGTCACTTTACAGGCATATCAGACAATGCATCTTGAAAATCAAAACCCATGTCATTTTCCTGGAAATTGAATATGACGATCTCTAAGTGTTGTAAAAATACATAGCTAGTTTGAAATTTTGGGTCACAGTGTTATATTTCTTTTATTGATTAGAGATCAATATTATGAGAAAATTATCTTATATGTGCTCAACGCATTACTGTGGTGCATCTGTGTGGAACAGACAAAAAACAGATTATATAGCTTGAAATCATTATCTAAAGCAATAATGCCAGAATCTATTGAAAACCTGTAATTTTCATGTTTAACTTACTTATGAACAAGGTTTAGAAGTGATATCAATAAGAAACTGCATTGTGATCCATAGCCGCTGACAAGATGCCATGAGTTTTGGTTGCGGAGTAATATCACGAGGCAAAACCGAGTGAGATTATGTAGCAAATCAAAATGTGTGGCATAATATTAGTGGCTATGGATCGAGTGCGGTTCAGATCTTATCTCACCCCTATCACTGACTTATTGGCTAAAATGTGTGACCTCATCCCACATTGAGTATTTCTCTATGATACTCCACGGGCGTTGGATATGAGTTTCCAATGTTAAGTCTGTGGGGAAAAATACCAGGGGTGAGATACATTCTCTTGCCTCATGGTCAGAAAACCTATGCCTTACAATATATAGACTGAGGATCAACTATATCCGAAAAAGGACTTTGTGGTTATTTTATTACTGAAAGGACTGTACTCAAAATACATTTAGATTTGTGTACTAGTGATTGGATGAATATTTTTCTAATGATATGTGATTTTTTCATTCGGGATGGCTTGGCAATGCAAAACAGTCGTTTTTAACTGAGGCCCTTTGCTACTTTATCGATAACAACCTACTTCTGCATCGCGTAAAACTACGAAATGTTATACTAAATCAATGAAGAAATTTATACACAAAAATAAGAAAAAAACATTGAAATAATGTGCAATAAATATATTTCTAATAGAAAAGACTCATTAATTACAGTTTCACTGCAGTGCGCTAGTTATACGGAAACTCCCCTTATAGAGATAATCATCCTGGAGAGAAAAACAACACTGTCTGTGGATGTTGTAATTTACACGAGGAAGGACGGCAGCTGCACTAATGACGTCTCCACTTCACAGTCTCTCCTAGACCACTCTGAACAATATGCACCCAGAGTCTCAGCTCCCGGCTGGAGATGTTCCCACACGAATAACTGAGTATGAGACACCCTAACACCTCAGCATGAGACACCCAAACAGCTGAGTATGGGACACCCTAAAAGCTGAGCATGAGACACCCTAAAAGCCGAGCATGAGACACCCTAAAAGCTGAGCATGAGACACCCTAAAAGCCGAGCATGAGACACCCTAAAAGCTGAGCATGAGACACCCTAAAAGCTGAGCATGAGACACCCTAGAATCTCAGCATGAGACACCATGAAGAGCTGAGCATGAGACACACTGAGCAAATCAGCATGAGACATCCTGAGCAGCTCAACACAAGACACCCTGACCTTTGTTTGATTGTTTAGGTAGTTTAATGTCCAACTTGTTCAATTAGACTTACTTTGGGTTTGACCGAATGACCAGCTCAGCATGATGCCCCATGAAGACTTCAGTATGAGACACCCCACACAATTCAAAATGAGACATGCTGAGCAGCATGAGACACCCCAAACAGGTCAGCACAAGACACCCTGACCAGCTCGGCATGGGACACCTTAACCTGCTCAGAATGAGACCCTCTGCACAGCTCAGTATGAAACACTCTGAGTAATTTAGCATGAGACACCCTGACATCCTCAGCATGGGACACCATAAACAGACCCTGACCAACTGAGCATGAGACACCCTGAGAAATTCAGCATGATTTCTTGTTTGTTTGTTTGTTTGGTTTGATTTTACATCCAGTCAACCATAATAGGTCCTTTCCAGACTTTCTCAAGGTTCTTTTACACCACAATGGTGGTGATCGAATCTATGTGACGAATTCAGGTAGAAACCTCACCCCTACACATTTACCTTGGTGAGAGTTCTTTTACTTCCCATACCGCATAGACATAGTATGAGATGGATTGGCCTTTGATATTTAGTAGAAACCGAACGAGAGTTAGACTTGTCAATGTTTATGCCACGACGGGAAGGTCGCGTATTACTACACGAGGCGTAGCCGAGTGTAGTGAGGAGCAGACTTGACCGGTTTCGTATTTATCCTACCTCGTCTATGCTTTTGTATTACTAAAAGATAAATATTGAGTCAATGACCAACAGAACTTTTTTTCATAGTAGCTGACATCCTGCTCTCTGATTGGTCAATATTGTTATTACTCTAGTGGCATAAAAAACACTTTATGTCACGGCCTGCCACATAAAATTTCCCTATGTTAAGTCTATGGCGGTTTTTTATTAGGGGTAGGATAAAGCATGAGACACCCACGTAGTTGAACCCACGGTATGCCCAGCAGTTCAACACAAGGCACCCTGAACCACTTCAGCAGCTTCGTTTTACTGTAGACAGCCGCAGGGCCCGCTATCTGAAGTGTCTGCTTCCAATCAGCAAAGAACTACATCGGGATGAGTATGTGGGCCATCAACATTCCCGGAGATGTTGAAGTCGCTTTGGGTTTCTTTTTAGATACAGAGGACCTGGTGGAGTGTAAAAAGAAATACACAGTGTACTGAGTCCACTCTAACCGTATTAAAGTGGTGTAGGGTGGAAACTGTCACTACGAGAGCGAAGACACGTAAAATCATGTGTCAATGCACTCGTATATATTATTATATCTCTGAACAGATTCCATTCAGAAACACTAACCATGTCTTTCTATATTACTGTGGGTCTTCCCAATAATTACAATAGGATATTTTTGACTCTCACTATTATAGGGAAATGTATTCAGTTCTATCAAGAGACGTCATGAGTTTGAGTCTGAGTTTATTTATGCCACGCATTTTGTTGGCTCCGTAATTTCACGAGTCGAAGACAAAAACAAAATGAGTGGCATAAATAATCTCAAATTCAAACGAGTGGCGTCTAGATTTTATCCTACGTCGTTTCCATATTTTTTCAGTATCAGAAAGTAGTGGCATAAACAACACTTTATGTCACTACCCCTGACATAAACAAATCCCATGTTAAGCCTATGGCGTTTTTTATTAGGGGCAGGATAAAGCAGGATGGAACCCGTACCGCGTGTGTTTACTGAAGTTTAGTAAACGAGCCGATAGGGCAAGTTTAGTAAATATTAGTAAACAAACGAAATACCAGGAAGTCTCATCCCAGAAAGTTCTTATATAGAACTGAATATATAGAGAATCATATAAATAAACAATACTCCGTGAGTTTGGATGGCACTATAATCATCATTGAGGCGATGCCGAGTGGTGATAACAGTGGCATCCAAATGAATGGAGTATTGTTTGATTCAAGTATGGATCTGGATTTATCTTACACATTACATGGTTGGTTAATCGTATACGATGTCATCTCGCTTCACTCCACCACAGCCATGTTGTAGTATTGCCACTTTACCGAAGTGATCGTCGAATATATTTTTGTTAATGTTAAAGTTGGCCCTTAGGTGACAGTTGGCCCCGCATAGCCCCACAACCCATACTTTAGGTGACAGTTAGCCCTGCACAGCCTCACAACCCATACCTTAGGTGACAGTTAGCCCTGCATAGCCCCACAACCCATACCTTAGGTGACAGTTAGCCCCGCACAGCCTCACAACCCATACTTTCAGTGACATTTGGCCCCGCATAGCCCCACGACCCATACCTTAGGTGACAGTTGGCCCTCCATAGCCTCACGACCCATACTTTCAGTGACACTTGGCCCCGCATAGCCCCACGACCCATACTTTCAATGACATTTGGCCCCACATAGCCTCACGACCCATATCTTAGGTGACACTTGGCCCCGCATAGCCTCACGACCCATACTTTCAGTGACATTTGGCCCCGCATAGCCCCACGACCCATACCTTTCTCGTTATCTATAAGAACAAGCCAATACTTCACTCGATTGGCCGCGGCCCCGTCGGCCTCCCTGGCCCGGCGGCCGACAAACTGCGCTTGTCTCAATATGTACACAGCCCGGCCGACCCCTTATCAAAGTGCACGCAGCTCTTTCTCGCTCCATTCTCTCCGCCATTTTTTTCCTCAGCGCCGCCGAACGGTCGCCTCTGGAACTACACCTCTATATCAGGACGGAATTGCTCTGATACCATATAGCCACCCCTTCTGGAGCAACAAGCTCAGATTTAGGTGGGTTTTTTTTGGTTGTTTCTTTTTTTGGGGTGAATTTAGTGAAGTAACTTCGTTAGCGTTGGTTATAGGGTATTTATATACGTAACGACGTGGACTAAAATGGTCAGGGACTTCAAAGGGAGCCTCCCTGGTATGGTACAGAGCTCTAGTGGCAGGCCACCGGGTGCCCAGTCATCGATTCATATCACTGATCAAAGAAAGTGCCCGCTAAAAAGGGGAAAGGGTGTTTAAGAAAGGAGTCTGGTGGGGAGTATTGAATGCCTGAGGTGGTATGGTGCTGGGTGGGTGGGCGGGGGATAAAAGGGATAGTGGATAGGAGAAGGGATAGAGGATAGGAGCAGGTATAGGGGATAGAAGCGAGGATAGTGGACAGGAGAAGGGATAGGAACAGGGATGGGAGATAGGAGCAGGGGTAGAGGGATAGGAGCAGGGATATGGGATAGGAGAGGGGATAGGGATGGGAGGAGGGATAGGGGATAGGAGAGGGGATAGGGTTGGGAGAGGGAATAGGAGATAGGAGCAGGGTTAGGGATAGGAGAAGGGAAAGGAGCAGGAATTGGGGATAGGAGTGGGGATAGGGGATAGGAGCTGGGGTAGGAGCTGGGATAGGGGGTAGGGATGAAATATAGAAGCAGGGATAGGAGATAGGAGCAGGGATAGGGGTAGGAGCAGAAATAGTGGATAGGAGAAGGGATAGGGATAGGAGAAGGGATGGGGATAGGAGAAGGGATGGGGATAGGAGAAGGGATAGGGATAGGAGAAGGGATAAAATTGTCAGGCTACCTCTGCGCCTCCCAGCGGTCTGTGGAAGAGACTAACAAAAGCAAGTGTTTGCTCTGGTGGCCAGTGTACCCAAGCGGGTGCCATCCAAAAAGGTCGGTAAAGTACGGAAGTGGTCGGCACCTACAGCCTGCTAGTTGGCGGGTGTTCCAGCGGGACAGGGCCGCCCGCTAGCTGCCGAAAACAGTATCGCCAGGGCCAGGGCCCTCAGGCTGGGAACAGTTCTGGACAGACTATTAGGTGGAAAATTGCCGTTTTTATCCAATATTCATGACATTTAAGAATAGTCAGATTTTCGTCATTTGCCGGAAGACTTGCATACCTGTGAGCAGAGACCTTACTAAACAGAGACCAGATTTACAAGATAAGGAGAAAAATTTGCTGTTTTATGTACAGGATTTTACGTCTCGTCAACCATTACAGGTTCTCACCAGACTTCCTCAAGGTTCTTTTACACCACAAGGGTGGTGAAGGAAATATTTTTTGTTTGTTTATTTGTTTGGTTTGATTTTACATCCAGTCAACCATTATAGGTCCTTTCCAGACTTTCTCATGATTCTTTTACACCACCCTAATGTGATGAATTCAGGTAGAAATCTCACTCCTACACATTTACCGAGGTGAGAGTTCTTTTACTTCTCACACCACATAGACATGGTATGAGAAGGATACGTATTTCATACCCTGAATAAAATTTGATTAAAAAAAAAAGTATTGGCCTTTGATATATCAGTAAATCTACCACTGCTGGGGGTGGGACTCGAACCCTCAAAGTCCTACAACCTTGGGGTTACAAGTCCGGTGCTCTAACCACTGAGCTAACTCCCCACCATCAATAAGGAGGGGAATCTGATGGGTGTAGTCCGTCTATTAGCTTACAAGTCTTTACACCCAGCTCTAGTCATGACAGCGCAATCAGTGACGGAAATATGACCACTTGTATGCCACCCCTCCCTGCCCCATCACGCCCCCGTACTGCTGTCTTCATCCGCGACCCCGCACTCACTTCTCCTGCCGCGCGTAGTAATATCTTGGGAAGCGGTGCTGTCGCCAGAGGCGCTGTGGTCGGGGTGGGGGCAATCTCCTGACCGCTCAAATAGGGAACGTGTCTACAAGGGACTACCTTTTGGCAATGTGTAGGAAGATTAGGACTATTTTTATGAACGGCATACTGAAGGAGCTGAATTTTATGAGAACTACTTTCTCGAGTGAGGATGGATCTGAAAGTTAAAGTTACCTCCACATGTCAGCAGTATATGAAGGAACTGAATGGAGATTCTTAGCCGCAGAAAATATGTCATGGGTTTTGGTTGCAGAGTAATTCAGAGGAGGTGTGAAGCGTAGCGCCCCCCATAGGGACCCAACTCATATATGCGATCACAGCAGGGTTCAAGGCGCCACTTTCAAACCTGCCAGCAGAGGGGAAGGAGCTCTTGAGAATGGACTGTGTGAGGCTTGTAAGCCATAGCCTATGAGAAATAACGTTGTATTAAACAACACCAAACAGCCATAAAACGTGGAGCTCTATTGAGCTCTATTGTGGTTTGGAGTACATTAGATATCACTCTTTCAATATCTGAAAAGATTTTTGATAGAGCTCTAACAGTTTGTATGTAGTAGCTGTTACTAGTTAGCCTATTTTAGTATAGGAATCCACATTTAGCTGTCATTTGAGACCATGCCAAAACGATAGGGGGCGCTACGCTTCACACCTCCTCTGAGAGTAATCTTACAAGGCAAAGCCGAATGAGATTATGTAGCAAACCAAACCCATGGCATATTTTTATAAGTGATGCGTTGAGTATGGTTAAGATTATATCTCAACCCTATTCGAGACTTATCGGCTAAGGTTTGTGACATCATAGCCCATGGAGTATTTTTTTACAATACTCCATGGACATTGAGTACAAGTTCCTAATGCTAATCCTATGAGAAAAAGAAGATGAGATGAAATAGTTGACATATGAGACAGGGATATGAAGGAACTGCATCGAGATCCTTAGCCACTGAAAATATATCATGGGTTTTGGTTGCAGAGTAATTTTACGAGGCAACGCCGGGTGAGATTATGTGATGGATTGAGTGCGGTTCAGGATATATCTCAACTTATTGCAGACTGATCGGCTGACGTGTGTGACATCGTCGCCCATTAAGTATTTCTCTACAATACTTCATGGGTATTGAGTACAAGTTGTCAATGCTGATTCTATTTTAAAAAAATTTAAAAAAAAGACCCAATATGAAGGAACTGATTCTATGTAAAAAAAAAGAAAAAAGACCCAGAGATAAGATAAAATAGTTGACATACGAGACAAAGATAAGAAGGAACTGCACCAAGATCCTTAGCCACTGAAAATATGTCATGAGTTTTGGTTGCAGAGTAATCTTACGAGGCAACGCCGAATGAGATTATGTAGCAAACCAAACCCATGGCATATTTTCAGTGGTGACAGATTGAGTGTGTTTCAGATTATAGCTCAACCCTATTGCAGAGTGATCAAATAAGGTGCATGACATCATCGCCCATTGAGTATTTCTTTACAATAATCCATGGACATTGAGTCCAAGTTCTCAATTTTAATCCTACGTGAAAAAAAAGATGAGATGAAATAGTTGACATATGAGACAGAGATATGAAGTTATCTTGCGAGACAAAGCTGGTGATATTATGTTATGCATTGAGTGCGGTTCAGGTTATATCTCAAACCTTCTGCAAACTGATTGGCTGAGGTTTGGGACATCATCGGCCATTGAGCATTTCTTTACAATATTCCATGGGCATTGAGTACAAGTTCCCAATGGTAATTATGTTAAAAACATCCAGAGATAAGATAAAATAGTTGACATACACGACAAAAATAAGAAGGAACTGCATAGAGATCCGTATCAATTGAAAATATGTCATGAGTTTTGGTTGCAGAGTAACCATACGAGGCAACACCAAGGTAGATTATGTAGCAAACCCAAACTCATGGCATATTTTCAGTGGTGACGGATTGAGTGCAGTTCAGATTTTATCTCAGTCCTATTGCAGACTAATCGACCAATGTTTGTGACATCATCGCCTATTGAGTATTTCTTTACAATACTATATGGGCATTGAATACAAGTTCCCAATGCTAATTCTATGTGAAAAAAAAATGAGATAAAAAGTTCAGATCTGTAGGTTAGCTTCCATGACTGAATACCAAGCTTCAGTATTTTCGCGGTAAAATTTAACCAAGAGATATTCAGAAACTGGAACTACTTTTGTAAGAAGTGACTGATTCGTCCAAGTCCACGAACTATTTTCACGAGGGACCACTGCGGAGGGAGACTAATTTCACGACGGTTATGAGATAAATAGGACTATTTTCCTGCGTGGATAGACACAAAGAAACGCACTCCTTTCAACGGCTGTCGAAATTACAAAGAAAACCAACCGGGACTATTTTCTCTCAAGACGGCAGGGCGTATGGATCTATTTCCATGGGGCGGTTACAGAGGGGACCTCTGGAACTATTTTCATGACAGAGGTCGTTCTGTAGAAAGATTAAAGCGCCATATTCACCATAACAGCCAGAGCCGGGACCTCTTTCAGGATCGGAAAATAACTTTCATATTGATCAGGAGTGGAAATGCCATGCTACCTTAGCTTTGACCCAGCTGTGGTGGGTTATTCGTTTTTACCGTTAGCCACTCTCCCAGCAGAGATCTTGCGCTCTACTGCCTGTGGCCGCTTATATCTCTGTGTTTTGCACGGGGCCTAGCATCGAGCTCTTTCCCCACCACGTAGCGACCACGGAATAGAGAGAATTATATCTCTGCCCCAACCTGCCTGCCTGGGCTCAAATCTGGCCCATACGCCAGTTTCTAAAATATCCTATGTTCTTAGGACTTTGGGGTGTATTTTGCGGTTTACTTATAAATAGAGATGTACATGTCTATATGATAAATGATATACACTCATTTCTCTTATTTGTTATATCAAATCAGATACAGAGATTACTTTCTTCAGTGGATAGCAGGGTTTTGTTTGTCAACATGACACATGTGCTCATTCAAAGGGGCAGTCTAATCAACTGTAGATCCACAATATAAAGTGGTTTAGAACTGAAAAAGAAACAGCTGGATTGTCTGTGAAGCTCATTTTAACAATTGCTATATTTCCATACACTTCATGTGTGAGTTGATTGACTTGTATAAATTTTGAGAGTTGCCTTGTTTTGAATCTGAAATGTTCGCTGGTCTCCCCTGTCTTTAGTGGATACCCAGGGATCAGGCTTTGGGTTGTGGCAGAGATTAAGCCAGCGCTAGCTCCGCGAAAGATCTGGGGGGAGAGTGACCGTTAGCAGAATCGATCGATGTCTTCGGCGAAGTGGGAGTTTGCAGATGGAAATGCTCTGTACTGTTCCTTTCATGCCTGCTTGACTCTGAGACGTCAATAAAGTCGCACCGGATTTAATATCAGGATTAGAAGACTGCACATGTCTTCACAGTCTAAAAGTTTCTTATTTTACATTGACGACAGTCCTTATGGATGCAGGGATGCCATTTGGGTTAAGAAAAAAAGAAAAAATTCCATTGCAATGCAGGGTTTACACATTATATATACATAAAACACACTTGAAATGTATCACTACAAAACATGTATTCCTAAGATTTGTTTGTTTGGTTGGTTTGATTTAACGTCCAGTCAACCATTATAGGTCCTTACCAGACTTTCTCAAGGTTCTTTTACACCACAAGGGTGATGATCGAATCTATGTAATGAATTCAGATAGAAATCTCACCCCCTACACATTTACCGAGGTGAGAGTTCTTTTATTCTACCTTGGGGTAGTAGGACTTAACCATTGAGCTTACTCCCCACCCCTTTGTATAAATGTCTCTAAAGTGGGTGACCTTTCTTCACAGCGTATTACTACATAGAAGCATTGTGTTTCTAAAGGAATCTCTGTCTTTGTGTGGCATTTTCCATCTCATACTAAAGGTCATGCAATATGTAGTATCCATCTTTCACACACAGATCCGGAATTTTTAGATGGGGAGTTCTTCTGTCTTCCGGACTTTGCTCTGTACATCATTCATTGAGAATCGTGAAAATACACAATACTCCGCGAGTTAAGATGGCCTGCAATCGTCATTGAGGCGAAGCCAAGTGACGATTGCAACACATACAAATAAGTGGAGTATCGTGTTTTTATACGAATCAAGTCCCGTTCTGGATTTATCTCACCCCTTTAAATGACGTTAAATAACATCAAAATAATTCAATGTAGTATTGTCACTTTACCAGGGTGATTGTTATGGCTAAACTTGTACCAGGCGTGAGATAATGAATATATCTAGTTAAACGTGTACCAGGGGAGATATGATGAATATATCTAGTTAAACTTGTACCAGTGGTGAGATTATGATCATATCTAGCTTAAATTGTACCAGGCTGAGATAATATATATATCTAGTTAAAATTGTACCAGGGGTGAGATAATAAATAAATCTAATTAAACTTGTACCAGGGGTTAGATAATAACTATATCTATTCAAACTTGTACCAGGGGTTAGATAATAATTATATCTATTCAAACTTGTACCAGGGGTGAGATAATAGATATATCTAATTAAACTTGTACCAGGGGTGAGATAATAAATATATCTCCCAGCACACACAAATACTAACACACTTTCACTCTACTTTCCCACACTGCGTGCCTTAGGACCTGACAAGTTGGGTGTGCTGCCATTATGACAAACGTAAAACAAAAGACCTGAAGAAGCTCATTGCAAACTGCTGAGTGTGAAATGAAAGCGACGCGTACTCTCTACAGAGATTAACATCTTTGTGTTCCCATCCAAGAACTCTTTCTTTTCTTATGAGTATGAAAAGGAAATAGGAATTCTTTCATCTGGTTATCAGATTTCCCTTTGAGTGCACTTCGGCTGTCTCTGGCTCTTTCTCTCTTATTACATGAAAAAAGTGTATTTTAGCTGGAAAGTTCTACTCTCCAATATCCCTCATAGACTTGTTAGCGAATTCACAGGGAATGTAATTTATTTTTATTCTTATATGTTTTGTTTTATTGTGGTGGATATTAGGTTTCCTCACAAAGTTATTTCTTGTATTTCTTTAAGATCTATATTTAAGAGACACCCGATACTTCACACAACTGCATTAGGGATACTTTGAAGGAGAAAGGTGGCTGCACACCACACCGCATAGACATGGAATGAGAAGGACTGGTCTTTGATATAGCAGTAAGTCTACCACTGCTGGGGATGAAGGAAAAAGGTGGCTGTACACCACGCCACATAGACAGTATGAAAAGGACTGGTTTTTGATATAGCAGTAAGTCTACCACTGCTGGGGATGAAGGAGAAAGGTAACTGTATACCACACCACATAGACATGGTATGAGAAGGATTGGCCTTTGATATAGTAGTAAGTCTGCCACTGCTGGGGATGAAGGAAAAAGGTGGCTGTACACCACGCCACATAGACAGTATGAAAAGGACTGGTCTTTGATATAGCAGTAAGTCTAACACTGCTGGGGGTCAAGGAGAAAGGTGGCTGTGCACCACACCACATAGACATGGTAATGACTGATTTTGATATAGTAGTAAGTCTACCACTGCTGGGGATGAAGGAGAAAGGTACCTGCAGTGAGACTAGAACCCATAACCTTGTGAATACCAATCCAGTGCCTTCACCATTGAGCCAACTCCCCACCCCTATCTCGAGGGAGAAAAAAACGTAGGGCCGTAGACATTGTTACTACATAACTACACCTCTTGTTGCCAGGCCCTCACAATGCCATCAGATCTGTCTAACTATGTAATAAACTCCACCCTCAGGCTGGAGTACAATCAAGGAAGGACAAATTGTCCATGGCCGCTAGCACCACAATGTCTGCGCTCTTGGATGCTCCGGCCATATTTATTCTATAAAGGACAGTGGGAGGGGAGTAGACTTGCTCAAGTCTTTGATTGTGTACATTCATGATTAAACATAATTAAGATTAGGTTTTTTTCAGTGTGACTGGTCTTGGACTTGTTGACTTGTTGATTAGGAACGAAACCTCCTGTAGATTGCAACCCCAGCTGCTCCTTGTAACCCTACACCTCCTCCTACCTCTACACCTGCCCCTCCTCCCGTTCCCTGGGTGCTATGTTAAGCCCGGTTCCCACTAAGCGATTTTAGGGCATCCAGAGGGCACCAGTCAGCAACTATCAGCCAAAATATCTAGGAATTTGCCGAGTCGCCAAGTGGGAATGCAAAATGGCAAAACCGTTGGCGACTATTGCCAAACCCCCAGTTGTTCGGGCTTGAGTCGGCGACTGGATTCCCTCTAAAAAGGGCACCAGTCTCTTGCAATTCAAATACAAACATGTTTGAAATATACCAGGGCATAGTCGCCGACCCACCCGCTGTGCGACTGCGGTTTCCCAGCGATTATGCCCGGCAGTAGTCTCACGGGGATGAATCGCCAAGTTGGAATGGGCATTTATTATCCACCTAATACAAAGTGTCCATAGAAAACACATAGGGAGTGTGAAGACATACCCTGTGCATACGGATATGTTGTATGCTCCGGGTGGCGTACGGAAAAATAGCGCGTATGGAAAAATAGTGCATAACTAAAACGAACTGACATCGACATGCCACTTGTCAAAAAAAGTTGGATAATAAATAGAATATAGACTGGTTTCAGATAATAGTGGTTGTATGCTCCTCGGAGTTGACTATGCGCAATATCCTCGCATACGCTCGGAAATCACTACGCGTCAACTCCTCGGAGCATACGGCCGCCTGTATCTGAAACCAGTCAATATTGTGTATTTATCATGGCAATAAATCCCGCCTGTGGAAGGTGAGGAGCGGTGAGGTGGGCGGAGGAATAATCATAGCATGCAGGGACTTGAGCAAGTCTAGAAGGGGAGCAGAACGGTAGATGAAACCTTCAACAATATAGGCTTGATTATGCCTT
Source organism: Alentia gelatinosa (assembly GCA_950022655.1). Lineage (NCBI taxonomy): Eukaryota > Metazoa > Annelida > Polychaeta > Phyllodocida > Polynoidae > Alentia > Alentia gelatinosa. The sequence continues at coordinate 7,384,394 of OX465586.1, forward strand.
GAGGGAGTGTGTGTCGAAATACGAATTTCAGATAAGATTGGGAGAATTGTGACACTAGGATACGCAATGATTTCATGTCGACTAATCATTCCCAAAATGCATTTTGAGATCATGGTTACACCTTGTTTCTCGAGATGTATTGAATTGAAATGAGTGAATTATTTGATCTATTGAACTCATGGTTCAGCTTTTCTGACTGGTTTTACACCACAAGGGTGGTTATCGAATCTATGAGATGAAGTCAGGCAGAAATATTACCCTTACACATTAACCTAGGTGAGAGATTTTTTACTTCCCACACCACATTGATGGTATGATAAGGACTGGCCTTTGATATAGCGGTCAGTCTACCACTGCTGGGGATGAAGCAGAAAGGTGGCTGCACACCACACCACATGGACATGGTATGACAAGGATTGGCCTTTGATATAGCCATAAGTCTATCACCTCTGGGTATGAAGGAGAAAGGTGGCTGCACACAACACAAGATAGACATGGTATGAGAAGCACAGGCTTTTTGATATAGCAGTAAATCTACCACTGCTGGGGATGATGGATAAAGGTGGCTGCAGAGAGACTTGAACCCACAATCTTTGGATAACAAACCCAGTGCCTTAAGGAAAAATAATATTTATTCTGAAAAAGAAAAAAAGTGAATTTCAATGGAAACATTGCAAAATTGGCATCCCTGTATAGTGGGTACTACCAGAGCACCCACCCCAGTCTCCCCACACCTCGTGAGTGGCACTGGAATGAAACAGAGGTTCGTCTCCACTCTCCTCCTCCTCCCTGCTCTCCCCCCGGAGTCTCTGTAGGCAGCGCCTGGAGGTTATCAGCGGCCTGCAGCCGTCTCCAGGGGCCGACCCTGAACCCTGCAGACTCCGGCCACCTGTCTGGTCACCCTGGAGTACAACCTTTAGAGCACGCGCCCAGCACGCCCTAGACTTGCTCAAGTCTTTGATGATGAACATTTAACAAAAAAGAACACTAAATCAGGAGGAAATGCATTGTAGTATGTTCCCTTTCCCTGACGGGCCCAAGAATCAAAGACTTGTCCAATAGGTACAAAACCTCCTGTGCGTGTCCCCCCAGCCACTCCCTGTGACCCTACACTTCCTCCTACCCCTCCCTCAGTTCTCTTGGTGCTATGTTATAAGGTCCAGGTAGGACACGTGGTAGACTTGTCCAATAGGCACAAAACCTCCTGTAAGTGTCCCCCCATCCCAGCCACTCCTCCTACAGGTGAAACTGACCCGTCTGCAGACTGGTCACACCAAACTGACACATGGACACCTTGTGAAAAATGAATTAGCACCCATGTGCCAGACATGCCAAACTCATCTTAACATTGAACATCTGATGCTCCTCTGTCAGGTAACAAAGAGGAACCAAGAAAATTTCCTGAAGAATATAACATCAATTCGCAGTGCCTTCCACAGCACTGGTAGAAAAAAGCTTCTTGAATTCTTAAGAGTACCCAAGATATTTGAACAGATATAACCAACCCGAAGCCTGGAGATCCAGGCACACCACCCTGTCTAAAGAATAGGGAAAAGAAGAAAAGTGCTTAAGCCATTGTAAAGTCTGGGAAGAGAAATTCCAAATTGACTGGACGTAAAATCAACCAAACCAAAACAAATCCTCCTACCCCTCCCCCGGTTTCATCGGTGTTATCTTATCAGAGCAATAAATCTCGCCTGTGGCCATTTAAAATCGTGTTGGCAAGAACCAGCACCAGAAACCAGACATTATCTCACCTTGGTATTTTTTCTCCATAGGCTTAACATGAGGAACTCGTACTCCACGGCCGTGTGGTCTGTGTAACCAATACTCAATGGCTAATTTGGTGACTCATATCATCAATAAATGATGTTTTACAGGGTGAGATAAAATCGGAAACCGGCTCGTCGAAAATAACTTGGTCTGCACTCCACCTCATTTGACCACAGAGTAATTCACTCAGCTTCGCTTTGTGAATTACTCTGCAGGCAAACTCGGTGGAGTACGGACCAAGCTATTTTCATCTCGTGGGTTTCCTTCTAACTGTTACCGATTGTACCAGTCCCTGTATCAGGGTATCAGATGTGGAGGGGATACAGGGACTGAAGCCAGTCTAGGCCCGCCCCTCTACAGGCCTGAGCTACTACTGAGCTACTCCGGAGCTACTCGCCAGTTTTTGCTCTCCTTTGATCAATGGAATCACATTAGATCGGTATCGAATCGGAGGTTGAAATGAGGTTTCCATGAAGGAAGGACCCAGCAGGGGCTCGTTTAATAATCTAAGCTCGTACATGGAGACCATTTTCTGTACGCCAAGAAAACCCAGTGACGATGTGGGTCAGCTTTATTCAACACTTATAGATGACCTTATGTACGGCTATGACTGTCTTAGCAAACGCACTTAAAGATTATCAAACGATAACCCTTGTACGAGGTACAGAAATATTGATGCTTTGTAAAATGTAACCTGCATACATGATAAAAAGCTTACAGAAGGTGAATTGTATAGCATTTGAGTTGAATATGACAATTGGAAATGTTTTACTGTAGTGGTGTCGCTGAGGAATATGAACTGTATGTAAGAATAAGATATTTACTGTCATCTCAGTTATAATAACATTTATAAGCATGAGCATAACTTACCAAATACAGAGTACACGGTGAATATAATCATTTTCTATATACTATATACCCATGCCGTATATATTGTAAATACGTACCGTTTCACCATATAACGTAAAATACCGTACGGAACAGTGTTCCATACGGCAAAATACGGAACACTATGCTTGTACAAGCCACAAAACTCGATGATAATTTACGGTTCATACGGAACGAAAGGGATGGCGGAAGTCTGAGTATATCGAGGGGAAATTCATAATATTCATAATACAACCAACAAATCTTATATTTAGGGACCTGAATAGGGGCCACATTTTCCCCTTGATAAAGATTAAAAAACTAGGCAACATTTTCTAAATGTGGTATTACGTATAGCATAGTCTAGGAAGTGGCAAATTGGGAAGGTATTAGGGATCCTTACAGTGGTGCCATCAAAAGACGACCAGGCTTTGCTCCAGCGAGGCGCTCCCTCCGTGTGAGCATCTCATTTGTGTCTAGTTGGTTTAATCCAGTCAGCCGAAATGCAACTTTACAACTTTACTTCAAATGAATTAGACCGCTGACAAAAACACCCCAAAACTTTGCGTCTAAGCGGCCAATAGAAGAATGTAATTCACATTTCACACGCGATCGCCCGCCCTGATCAATTCAGCAGGCAGTCTGTGACTGCGTTCACACAGTCAGAACTGTCGCCTTTCGAATCGTAGATGGTTGGTCTGTTGATAAAGTTTTAAGCGCCAAATCCACCACTGCACGAAAACCACCGTTTTATTAATATATACGCAATCACGGAAGTGCATGTTTTGGCTGAATATTGACTTGTTTTCATTTATATACCCCCATGCCTTATATACGACAGACACGTCTTGGCTGTATTTCACACCCGGCGTATATGAGAGAAAATACCCTCTGCCCCGCCCCCTCCCGCCCCTTTGTATTGGTAGAAGTACAGGTGTCCTCAGTAGGAAGCGTACGTAATCACCGAGTTTGGCTATACAGCCGTTCTTCCACTCGAGGCCTAGCCCCTTACTCCTCAGTCTAATGGCAGGTGTTAAGCCAATTGGGCAGTGGGTACCATTTTTGTGTATGTCTTTGGGATGACCCAAGCGGGGTTTGAACCCCTGATCTCCCATGCTCGAGGTTAACACCCCTACCACTTAACCACCAAGCTAGCGAACCTGTTTCCCTCAGTTGGCAAAGGAGTATTAAGAGCTATTCATCATTGCAAGTATGGACGAAAAAGAGAAGGCTTTACATAACTTTGCATGAAGATAACTGGAAATGGAATCTTTCCAAATTTGTTGGAATTTACATCCAGTTTTAACTTATACCATCAATGTGCTGATCCCTAGAAAACGAAACTTGCCTAAATGGAGCTCGGGCGGGATCAGTAGGAATCGGGGAAGATCATGTAAGTATAGCTGGTGGTGGAAGCAACCACTTTTATTCGGTAATTTTGGGCACTAATACGATTTGTCACTCGAGTACATTCACCATGTAGAGATGATCGAATCTATGAGATGACTGTAGGTCAAAATCTCACCCCTACACATTTACCAAGGTGAGAGTTCTTTTACTTCCCACACCACATAGACATGGTATGAGAAGGATTGGTCTTTGATATAGAAGTAAATCTACCACTACTGGGAATGAAGGAGAAGTGTGGCTGCAGTGGGACTCGAACCCACAAAGTCAGACAAACTCGGGATAACAATTCCAGTGCTATTTACCACTGACCTAACTCCCCATCCTTGTCGCTTTTGTTATGCTTGCGTGCAAGCATATCCAGTCTGCACCACGAGTAGGCAGGGCGACCAAGTGGGACTCGAACCCACAATCTTGGGACTAGAAGTCAAGTGCCTTAACCACTGAGCTAACTTCCCGCCCCCAAGGTGAGACCCGAGACAGCCAAACATTATCAGTCGGGTCGTAAGGAGACATTACGACTGTATCCACCTTAAGCCCTGTGTTGGTTGGTTCGGTTGGTTGGTTTGATTTAACGTCCAGTTAACCATTACAGGTTCTTACCAGGGTGGTGATCGAATCTGTGTAATGAATTTAGGTAGAAATCTCACCCCTACACATTTACCAAAGTCTTTTACTTCCCACACCATATAGACATGGCATGAGAAGGACTGGCCTTTGATATAGCAGTAAATCTACTACTGCTGGGAATGAAGGAGAAGTATGGCTGCAGTGGGACTCGAACCCACAAAGTCCTACAACACTTGGGATTGCAAGTCCAGTGCCTTAACCACTGAACTAACTCCTTGCAACCTTAAACCTTGTGTAAACGGAGCTGAGAAAGCCACCATTGGGGAGCATTGTGTTGGGGCCTGGAGCAATGTCAATCAACCCCGACCGTGGGAAAATCCCCTTTGATCTGAGGCGGGGCCCCGCAGGGAGGGGCCGAGACAGCCGACAGATAATCAATTGCCGATAGGAACTCGATCAGGCGTGCATCTTCCCCACCTAATCCCCAACCCATCTCTGAAAGTTTGACAATTTGCACAATTCTGCTGAAGAAACTGCTGCAGGGAGCTACTCTCTGGTGAGGCTGTGTGGATGTGAGCTGCTCTGTGGTGAAGTATTGAGAGGCTCTGTGGTGAAGTATTGAGAGGCTCTGTGGTGAGACTGCTCTGTGGTGAGACTGCTCTGTGGTGAGCTGCTCTGTGGTGAGCGGTTTTGTGGTGAGGTTGTGAGCTGGTCTGTGGTGAGATTGTGAGGTGCTGTCTTGAGGATGGTGGCTGCTCTGTGGTGAGGTATAGAGCTGCTTGGTAATACCGGGTGAATATTTGAACTGCTTTGTGGTGAGGCTGTGAGCTGGTCTGTGGTGACCTGCTTTGTTATGAGCTGCTCTGTGGTGAGCGGTTTTGTGGTGAGGTTGTGAGCTGCTCTGTGCTGAGGTATAAAGCTGCTCGGTAATACAGGGTGAATATTTGAGCCTTTGTGGTGAGGCTGTAAGCTACTCTGTGCTGAGCTGCTCTGTTGTGAGGCTGTGAACTGTGCTTTGTGGTGAGGTGCTTTGTGGTGAGGTGCTTTGTGGTGAGCTAGTCCGTGGTCAGGCTGAAAGCTGCTCTGTGTTGAGCTGCTCATTGGTGAGGCTGTGGGCTGCTTTGTGGTGAGGCTGTGAGCTGCTTTGTGTTGAGCTGCTCTGTGTTGAGCTGCTCTGTGTTGAGCTGCTCTGTGGTGAGCTGCTCTGTGGTGAGGTGTTTTTTTTTTGGTTTTTTTTTTTTAATTTGCAGAAAAGGTAGTTTATTTTAATGGCCTCTTCCATGGCAGGTATTATGGCCATTCTGAAAACTGGTAAATATGTATGACGGGAACAATCATCTCCAGGAGGAAAATATACAGTATGTACAATTGGGGATGAGGTAATGATAATTGAGCCGGAAGAAGTACAGAGCTTCAGAGGGTTCAGGCTGCTCTGTGTTGAAGATTCTCTGTGGTGAGCTGCGCTGTGTTGAGGCTGTTGGCTGCTCTGTGGTGAGGTATAGAGTTGCCTGGTAATACCAGGTGATATTTGAGCTACTTCGTGGTGATGCTGCTCTTCGGTGAAGCTCTGAGCTGCTCTGTGGTCAGCTGCTCTGTGGTGAACTGCTCTGGGGTGAACTGCTCTGGGGTGAAGCTGCTCTGTGAAGAGGCTGTGAGCTGATCTGTGATAAAGTGCTTTGGGGTGAACTGCTCTGTGTTGAAGCTGCTCTGTGAAGAGGCTGTGAGCTGCTCTGTGATGAGGTGCTTTGGGGTGAACTGCTCTGTGTTGAAGCTGCTCTGTGAAGAGGCTGTGAGCTGCTCTGTGATGAGGTGCTCTCTGTGAGCTGCTCGGTAATACCGGGTGATTGATATTTATGCCCGGTGGTGACGGTAAACCAACAAGACGCCAGTCTGCGGTCAAATTAGGCCTGAAACCTAACCCGGGGTACCTACATTCATAACCCCATCATGGTGTTCTATATTTAGTATCTGGGTTGATATCCATCAGGGGAACTTGTTGCTCATGTTATAAAAGGTCTATGAATATTCCAGGTAAGTATTTTTTTATTGCTAACTCTCCTACAATAGTATTCTATATTTAGTGCCTGTGTTGATATTCATTAGAATTCATTGGTCGGTAACTTAAATTTCTTTGTTTGATTTTACGTCCAGTAAAACAATTATAGGTCCTTTCCAGACTTTCATAAGGTTCAGCTTTTCTAACCTGCTCAGCTCAGCTATGGCATGCAATGAGTGACAGAGGGGCCATGGTATGCCAGAGAAGCTGTGGTATGCCAGAGGGGCTGTGGTATGCCAGAGGGACTGTGATGTGACAGAGGGGCTGCAGTATGCCAGAAGGGGTGTAGTAGGCCAGAGGGCATGTGGTATGCCAGAGGGGCTGTGGTATGCCAGAGGGACTGTGATGTGACAGAGGGTCTGTGGTATGTTAGAGGGGCCGTAGTATACCAGAGGGGCTGTGGTATGCCAGAGGGACTGTGATGTGACAGGGGCTGCAGTATGCCAGAAGGGGTGTCGTAGGCCAGAGGGTCTGTGGTATGTTAGAGGGGCCGTAGTATGCCAGAGAGGCTGTGGTATGCCAGAGGGCTGTGGTATGCCAGAGGGGCCGTAGTGTAACAGAGGGGCTGTGGTATGCCAGAGGGGCCGTAGTGTGACAGAGGGGTTGTGGTATGCCAGAGGGGTCTTGGTATGATAGAGGGGTTGTAGCATGCCAGAGGGGCTGTGGTATGATAGAGGGGTTGTAGCATGCCAGAGGGGCTGTGGTATGACAGAGGGGCCGTAGTATGCCAGAGGGACTGTAGTATGACGCTGGCACGGTATGCAATACCGCATTATCTCGTGGACAGGAGAATCCGCTCTCTTTGCCCGACTCACATTTTCCAAGCTTAAAAAGGTCAAGCCTTTTAAAGATAAGCCCCCAAGCTTACTGCTCAAAGCCGCATCCCCCCGACGTTAAACCAGTCAGCGGTGTCCTTTATCCAGGTCAGAGGCGCATGCCACGAAACAATCATCTTCAGAATCCGGAAAACCCATAAAAATCGGCAGAAGAATGCATCCTCTGACGGGGTAAAAACATAGTTGTTGTTCTCGTATCGTTTTGGTTTCTATTTTTTTTTCTTTTGAGGCTGGCTTTTGAAAATGTGCGCCGGTTGCTGAGCGTTTGGCGTGTCACGCTGCCGTTTGCTGTTCTTACCTGCAATGCGGAGTCCATACGGCATAGTGTGCGGTATGGACATGTGTAGCACTGGGCAGCTCACATTGAGCAGATAGTCTCAGAGCCAGTAGCTTGACACATACGGCATAGTGTGCGGTATGGACATGTGTAGCACTGGGCAGCTCACATTGAGCAGATAGTCCCAGAGCCAGTAGCTTGACACATACGGCATAGTGTGCGGTATGGACATGTGTAGCACTGGGCAGCTCACATTGAGCAGTTAGTCCCAGAGCCAGTAGCTTGACACATACGGCATAGTGTGCGGTATGGATGCGTGTAGTTAATCCCGGTCAGTACCTCGACACATACGGCATAGTGTGTGGTATGGACATGTGTAGCACTGGGCAGGTCACACTGAGCAGTTCGTCCCAGAGCCAGTAGCTAGACACATACGGCATAGTGTGCGGTATGGATGCGTGTAGTACTGGGCAGCTCACACTGAGCAGTTAATCCCAGAGTCAGTACCTCAACACATACAGCATAGTGTGTGGTATGGGTCATGTGTTGCAGTGGGTAGCACATACTGAGCAGTTGGTCCTGGAGTCAGTAGCTTGACACATACGGCATAGTGTGCGGTATGGACGCCTGTAGTCTAGTGGCAGTGTAGTACTGGGCAGCTCATACTGAGCAGTTTCTTCCAGAGCCAGTAACTCGACACATATGGCATAGTGTGCGGTACTGATGCCTGTAGCACTGGGCAGCTCATACTGAGCAATTAATCCTGTAGCCAGTAGCTCGGCACAGACATAGCATAAATGACTTCACTGATATTACTTGCTCACAATATCCCTCTACCTGTCCTATTATTCATTTGGACAGGAAACAAGTCTAATCATTTACAGGCAGGGGCCGCAGAGGAGAGCAACTGGCTCTGGCACAGAGTGATTGCTAGTTTGGCAATAATTTGCTAGGACATTGCAAGATAGCGACACTGAAGTCGGGGGACAACCACTATTTTCTGCTGTCAAAATCTATAGATAATCGTGAGACAAGGCTAAAATCTTTTTATGACAACCTACACATTTTTGAAAAATAAAATCTATTGATAACTTTACCCGTCACTTAATGTTTTTTTAGTTGCCTACATAACACAATAGCTATGTGCTCTAAAAAGTTGACATACAAGCAGTGTCGCCACCAACGACCACACAAACCATAAACCATCATTTAGCGGGTCTCCACAGGATGGTGAAGGATCGGGGAGGAGAGTGGAGAGGACATAGTGGATGGAGAGGCGAAGGTCAGGCAGAGAGAGGGGAGGGGGTGGAACTCTGTATATGAGAGCTATGCATATATTTAGTATATGTTTATGAGAACATTGTATATAAGAGCTATGTATATGAGAGAAATGTATATATATACATATATAAGATATATGTATATGAGGACTATGTATATTGGAACTATGCATATGAGAACTATGCATGTAGGAGCTATGTATTTGAGAGCTAAGCATACAAGAACTGTGTATTTAGGAACCACCTATGTATTTAGGAACCACCTATGAAAGAGCTATGTATAAGAAGGCTATGTATAAAGGACCTATGTATATAAGGGCTGTCTCTATAAGAGCTATATATAAAAGAGCTATGTATATGTAGGGGTCAGGGTAGTCGAGCAGTGGTTTTTCGCTTTATGCTAGGTGACACAAGTGCCGGTCCCTGCTGTGCGGTAAACCCGGCAGACCCATGTATGCAAATACTACCCGGTCACCCGGATTAAGTAACTCGGTCAGTATATCTAGGCTGAGTCCACAGCAGGTCGACAGGTTACTTGTATATTCCTCGTGTCAAGCGAACTGCTCGGAGCCTCGGAGACTGGTTAGGTTTCTCCATGAAATCTTTCAGCAGTTGAGGGAACAGATCCCCTCACCTTACGCTACCTAGCACATTCCATGCCAGGCGACTGTAACTGTCTTTGATCAGGTGGAATAAAGATCCAGTTATACCTGAAGTGCTCAGAGTCTGGTTTTGTGTGCGTAGGCTTGTGTAAGTTGAGAATCCCGCATCTCCTTTACATTCCAAAACTAGGTCGAACCAACCTATGTGGGAAACCTCATAGGGTATCACTCATCTCACTCCACCGGATAGACAAATCTAATGTCGGGTAGTGAGGAGCAAAGCCTAGAACCAGCGGAACCTCTACATATATATGAGCCATGTTTTTTGGCAGCTATATATACAGTAAAACCCCGCTTCTGGGACACCCTGCTGTATGAAGTTATTCTATGCTACATATCTTAATCATTGGTAGACTGAAAACCCCACTTAAGGATCCACCCTACTTAAGGGGCCATTTTGTTCGGAATGGAGGGTGTCCCCTTAAGTGGGGTTTTACTGTATAATAGCTATATATATAGAGAGAGAGGACAAGAGAAGAGAGGAAAGGAGAGTGGTCAGGCAGGGAATTAAAAGGGTAGAAGGTAGAACTATGTTTGATATACAAAATTCCATGAGGAAGTGAGGTGGGGCTCTTTATATGAGAGCTAAGTATATAGGAGCCATGTTTTTTGGCAGCTATATATACAGTAAAACCCCGCTTCTGGGACACCCTGCTGTATGAAGTTATTCTATGCTACATATCTTAATCATTGGTAGACTGAAAACCCCACTTAAGGATCCACCCTACTTAAGGGGCCATTTTGTTCGGAATGGAGGGTGTCCCCTTAAGTGGGGTTTTACTGTATAATAGCTATATATATAGAGAGAGAGGACAAGAGAAGAGAGGAAAGGAGAGTGGTCAGGCAGGGAATTAAAAGGGTAGAAGGTAGAACTATATTTGATATACAAAATTCCATGAGGAAGTGAGGTGGGGCTCTTTATATGAGAGCTAAGTATATAGGAGCCATGTACATAAGAGCTATATATATAATAGCTATGCATATACGAGCTGTGTACGTAACAACTATGTATATATAAAGAGAGAAAGAGAAGGGAGGAAAGAAGAGGGGTTTGCTGGTAGAGCTTTATATTATATAAATCATCCATATCATCTATCTTTTAAATTCATCCTGTATTATTGAAGCTCCGGTGTATATGTGGGTATCACCATTCACGGAAGATCTGTCTTATGACAGTTGAATGACGCTTGAAAAAAAATTATAAAAAAATACAAAAAATATACAAAATTCCATGAGGAAGTCACCATAATCACTCGTACAATCGTATGTTCGCATATAAAGTGGATGTACGCATACTGATACCTTTAGTCTGGGATGGTGAAATACTGCTACCCTCTATTCCAATAAAGCAAGAAATAAAAGAAAAAAAGAAAGAAAGGAAGAAAGAGCAATAAAGTTTCCGTTGATTACCTTTTCGCCATAGCAACAGGCCTGGTAATATTAAAGTTGGTGAATAACATATGACGACAGGCATAAAGCAGTGGACACGCCTGGAATAGCGGTAGTGGGGAGCGGCCGAGCTCCATACACAGTCTCTGTAGAGAGTATACGAGGCCTGTGGGGGGAGTGTTATGGGCTGTCTACGGGCATTACTCCTAATATCGCCCCCGGTCTTTGACTCGCTGGGCTTGCTAGGACCCCTCAACACAGAGTGGATAAAAGCCTAGCTTGTGGTGTACAGGCCCGTTTCCACTGGCCGACTAAATCGGCACCGATTATTGGAGTTTCCAATTGGGTGGTAGTTACTGACGTACAGTCAGTATCAAATAATCGGTCAAGTCCTGTTTTATTTGACCGACAGAATAGGCACCTATTTCTTAAAGTCACGCCTAATGTCTGCACGTTGGTATCAAATAATCAGTCAAGCCGATTTCCATTGGTTCACGAAATAAGCACCAATTATTTTAGTTCACCTAAAAGTCTGTCACTGGTGGTCACCGACTGCGCATCAGTATCACATTATCAGTTAAGCAATATCGATGAGTACATTATCAGGTTTCTTTTCATTGGCTGATGATAACGGCATCTTAGCTACCCTATATGTCTGCATGTCATATAAAATAATCAGTCAAGGCCTCTTTCCTGACAAAATCGGCACCGATTATCTGAGTTCACCTAAAAGTCTGTTGGTAGTGGACACCAACTTCATGATGGCACCATATAATCGGTCAAGGCCTGTTTCGACTGGCCGACAAAAAGGGTACCTTGTTTCTATGGCATATTACAGATCTATAATGATTTGATTTTCCTAAAACCTTGAGGTTCACTGACAAATCACAGCACATTCATTCAATCGGTCAGCAAGGTAGTCATTACTTAATTTTTTCCAAAATAATCGGTGGCACTTAAAGCGTCCATCTCGATTCCATTCACCAATCCTGTGTCAGTGGAAACAATAATCGGTTGGTGGTACGCGACAGCTAAATCGGAGGCCAATAATCGGTGAATGGAAACAGGGCTTATGAGTAACGTGTTGAATACCCCGCTCAGCGTACAGGGCGTAGAGGAGACCGGGGGAGGAGGGGGATGTTGACGGCGTCAGGCCGCACACACGCGGTCAACCACGGCGACACGCCCCGGGACCGGGATGGATGGGAACTGGACATGAAGACTCGTGTATAAATGCCTTTCCTGCCCAGGTCTGTAGGCTGCTGAGGCAGACCTCAGGGATGCAAGTCAGAACTGCGGAAAATTCTAGGAAATTTTAAACAAAATAAAAAATATGAATTTATAACTTTTTTTTGACAAAATGGCTATGAATCGATTAATATATTCTAGTGTTGCCGATATATAGGAAATGTCGGAATTCTGAAAATTGTTGGAAATCTTGCATCCCTGATCTGACCTGCCTAGCCTAGCCCATTCCTACCCGGCCTATCTTAGTACTGCCCTGCCTAGTCATGCCAAGCCTATCCAAGTCACGTCCTGCCTAGGCTCATCCTGCCTGGCCTAGCACAGTCCTGCCTGGCCTAGCCAAGCCCTGCATGGCCTAGCCAAGTCTTGTCTGGCCCAGCACAGTCCTGCCTGGTTTAGTCAATTATCTCACCCCGGTATTTTTCTCCATAGGCTTAACATTAGGAACTCGTACTCCATGGCTGTGAGGTTCGTGTACCTAATACTCAATGGCTAATTTGGTGATTCATTTCATCAATAAATAATGTTATACAGGGTGAGATAAAATCAGAAACCCACTCGATGCTCGTGGGTTTCCTTCTAAGTCCTGCCTTGCCTAGCCACTTAGCTGCTTTCCACTAGGATTATTACATCGTTATTTAATACTGATTAAAATCTTGTTAGGTATTACCTTTTAAGTACCTTGATGGAAGCAATCCTTAATGCATTGAAATTCATGCTGGCAATTTGTTACCTCTGCTTTTCTATGGGGAAAAATATGGTCTCTCATTTTACACAGTTTTTTTACAGTTGAATTCTACACTATCAATACACAAGAAAAACAGTCAGGAAAATATGTTGAGGTCGGCAACGGCGTGCGGTTGAGGGTGTGTCGGGGGCGAGGAGGGAGAGAGAGAGAGAGGGAGAGAGAGAGGGAGAGAAGGGAGAGAGAGGACGGGAGAAGGAGAGGAAGGGAGAGGGAGAGATAGAGGGAGAGAGAGGGAGGGAGAGAGGGAGGGGAGAGATAGGAAGGGAGAGGGAAAGGAAGGGACAAGGAGAGAGGGAGAGAGAGAGGAACAGAGGGAGGGAGAAGAGAGGAGGGAGAGAGAGGGAGAGAGAGAGAGGGAGAGCGAGAGGGGGAGAGGGAGAGAGGGAGAGAGGGAGAGAGGGAGAGAGGGAGAGAGAGAGAGGAAGATAGAGGAACAGATGGAGGAAGGAGAGAGAGAGGGAGAGGAACAGGGGAAGGGAGTAGAGAGAGAGGGAGCGGAACAGGGGAAGGGAGTAGAGAGAGAGGGAGCGGAACAGGGGAAGGGAGGAGAGAGAGATAGAGGGAGAGAGGGAGAGAGAGAGGGAGAGGGAGGGAGCGAGGGAGAGGAAGGGAGAGGGGGAGAAGGAGAGGGAGGGAGGGAGGGAGGGAGGGAGGGAGGGAGGGAGGGAGGGAGGGAGGGAGAGGGAGAGGTTCAAACTACTGTTTTCTAGAACAACGAAACAACGAAAACCACTTTTATGTACTGTATGGATTTCCATGGACAAATGCAAAGCTGCCATCTCTATTCAACCTCACTGTACAGTGAAACACTCATAAACATGCATCTCACAGATAAACTACAAGAGGCAAACTCCACCTAATCCCAGGATTACACCACAACACATCCACACAGCTTCCCCAACAATCCACTGTGATTAATCGCCAATACAAATCCCCAGCCCGGACCACCCGCCGCTCGCAGCAAAACGTTCCCAATGAAAGGCTCCCTGCCTACAAAAAGCTGCAATAAGCGTCATATTTCCAGCCCCCGGCTGCCTGCCGCTTCCCGTGTCCTGCCCACCCAGCTGCACAAACCCATTTGATCAGAGTTTTCTTTTTTTTCGCTGGTTATCTCCTCGTACGTGCCATAAAGCCGCGGCCGCTTGCCGGTGACCAGCGAGGTGGAATTTGAATTTGAACGCGCGCGGTGGTTGTCGGGAGGCGGGGCGGTAGGTCTGTTTTAGGGGAGGTGGGTGGATGGGGGGATGGGTGGATGGGTGGGAGGGAGGGTGGGTAGGTGGGTGGGAGTGCATTTAATACAAGCCGCGGCGTAGGGCAGGGCTGGGCAGGGTTGGGCGGGGCAGGGTAGGGCAGGGTAGGGCTGGGGTGGGGCGGGTCGAGGCAGGGTTTGGCAGGGCTTGGCCTAGGTGGGTTTGGGACTGGGGAGGGGCTGGGGCGGTGCTTGGCAGAGTGGGGCTTTGTGGGGCTTGGCTGGGCTTGGCTGGGTAGGGCTGTGCAGGGCAGGGCTGGGCAGGGTTTTGCAGGGCAGGACAGGGCTGGGTGTGGGTTTTGCAGGGCAGGGCATGGAAGGACAGGACAGGGCAGGGCAGGGCTCAGAAGGACAGGGCTGCGCAGGGCAGGGCTGGTTGGGGCTCGGTATGGGTGTTGTGGGGCAAGGTGGGGCAAGGCTTGACTGGGCAATGTTGGGTAGGGCAGGGAAGGAGAGGGTCGGGTATAGGTTTTACAGAGCAGGGCATGGAAGGACATGGCAGGGCAGGGCTCAGAAGGACAGGGCTGCGCAGGGCAGGGCTAGTCGGGGATCGGTATGGGTGTTGTGGGGCAGGGCGAGGTAAGGCTGGGCTGGGCAGAGTTGGGAAGGGCGGGGAAGGACGGGGCTGGGCAGGGCGGGGCTGGGTATAGGTGTTGCGGGACAGGGCTTGGACTAGGCAGGGTGTTGTGGGGCAGGGCTTGGACTAGGCAGGGCAGGGCTTGGACTAAGCAGGGCTGGGCTGGACTAAGCAGGGTGTTGTGGGGCAGGGCTTGGCAGGGTATAGGTGTTGCGGGACAGGGCTTGGACTAAGCAGGGTGTTCTGGTGCAGGGCTTGGCAGGGCCGGGGCAGGGCGGGGCAGGGCTTCACAGGGGCGGGGCGGGGCAGGGCTTCACAGGGGCAGGGCGGGGCGGGACGGAGGGAGGCGCCTCCCCCTCCGCCCATCATGTCCGTGAACGAGCTGCTCACAACACGCTCCACGCCTGATTACGTGAGCAACTCGCCGCTCCTTTTGTGCGGGGACAAAGCCCGGAGAGATATCCGCCGCCGCGTATGTGGCGCCGTGTGTCAGGTGAATGTCCGCTAAACTCCATACACCAACACAGAGAAACTACCCTCAATATGGTAAATCACCAGGGGCCCGTTTAATAATGTAAGATGCCACGCGCAGACCCTTTTCTGTATGCCAAGGAGCCACAGGTATGATGTGTGTCAACTTTATTTAATACTTATGGACAAACTTATGGACGGCTAAGTCTCTCTTAGGAAAAATACTTATATATATTGTTGAAGATAACCCTTGTAAGAGGTTCAGAAAAGGGTCGTTATGAAGGATTATTAGACGGGCCCCAAGATCCTACATGTAGGTCCCTTTTCTGTATGCCATAGACATCCAGGGATGATGTAGGTCAGCTTTATTCAACACTTATGGACGACCTTATGGACGACTAATACTGTCTTAGCAAACATACTTAAATATCATTAAACCATAACCCTTGTAGGAGATATAGAAAAGGGTCTTTATGAACGATCCGAGATTATTAAACAAAGCATCTAAATACACAAATGACAAAACCTTCAATATGGTAAATTATATGACCTTCACTAATGACATGACCTTTACTAGTATAAATGACATGACCTTCACTATAATAAGTGACATGACTTTTACTCCCGCAAATGACCTGGTCTGCATAAATGACATCAACTTAACTATAATCAATAGCATACCATTCATTTATGATAAAAGACATTATCTTCACTCTAAAAAATGAAATAACCTTCATTATAATAAATGACATAACAGACATTATGGTGCATGATATAACCTGCATTAACAATAAATGGCATGGCCATCACTATAAGAAATGACATGACCTTCACAATAAGAAACGACATGACCTTCACTATACAAAATGACAAGACCTTCACTATAAGATAAAACATGACCTTCACTATAAGATAAAACATGACCTTAAATATAATAAATGACATGACCTTCACTATAATAAATGACATGACCTTCACTATAAGAAAATACATGACCTTTACTATAAGAAATGACATGACCTTTACTATGAGAAATGACATGACCCTCACTATGGCAAATTACATGACCTTCACTAAGTTCATGTCTCGACCTTCACTATAAGAAATGACATGACCAACACTTTGGTGAATGACATGACATTCGCTAAGATCATGTCACCACCAGGACCACTTTCCTATGTCATTTGGCGCCACATTTCTCGCCGACTGTGAACTGGAAGTCGCCGATAAACTGTTGTCCGATACTTCCGGCTGTGAGCGATAAACGGGGACTGAATAGCGTATGAGACGCTATATATCTCAACAAACAGCGTCTGCCCCGCGTCCCACCCAGAGGGCGCCACTGGGGCGTCATTGATTTAATTTCCATAAAACAGGGTCCTCCACTGGGCAGGAGTGCTTCCAATGTGGGATAAAAGAAATGTAAAAATATGGCGGACGATAGAACACTGTTATGTTCGCCTGTAAGGCTCTCTTCCAGTGTGCATATTTCAAACTTCCCCAGTCATCCTGAATCAATACATTTACTGCCTGCTGTTTAGGATGGTGTCTGGCACAAAACGTGGTGTTATTTTTTTTTATAATTTTTTTTTTTTATAGAAATAGCACGTTAATCAGGAGGAGAATGGATATGGTTCTGATGTAAAGCGCCATTCACATTATTCCAGTTCAAAAGGGCCAAGGTGATGCCCCAGTCACACTGGGGTAAAAATGGAGTTTTCCTTTGTACGCACCTCTACGTTCTTTTACGTATTATGAACACAGCTTTTTGTTTGTTTGTTTGTTTGTTTGGTTTGATTTAACGTCCAGTCAACCATTCAGAAATTCTGCGTACGTACCAAACTGTTGGCAAATAGCGCTACCATTTATCTATCTTTTTTAAAGTTCATTATATCATGGACCTGTATGTAAGTCTATGATGACATTCAATAGACTGAATGTCACTAACTTTTATAAATCAGGGAGGTTTCAGGTAGAAGCTAGTGTTAAGACTCGGCTTAGATACTTAGTTACGGAACGAGGTCTCCAAACGGAGCGAGTTCGTTTAGAGGCGGGATAATCCCGGAGCGACTTCGTTTTGGGGAGAATTCTACAGTATTCAAGTCCAGAGAGGGTCGTAAGTCTGCGTTAAGCACCCGGAGCCGTCTTGTTGGGTGTTAGCGAGCCGTGGCTGGACAACAAATGAGCAGCTCAGTGGAGGGAGTAGACCGGCCAGATCATACAGACATACCCGAGTTACACAGAGGGGGAAGAATAGGAAGCAGAAACCTCAGGATTCCAGGTATTATCCATCCTTTATGTCCAGTATTATGAAAAGCTAGAAAATGTTCGAATGCCGCTTATTTGGACTCTTTACGACTTACACAAGAGATTCCCTCTCTATCTCTCCTGTCTCTCCTTTCTCTATTCCTCTCTCTTCCCTATCGCTCTACTTCTACTCTCTCTCTACCAAGGCGCTATAAATATCATGTAAGGAGGTCAGGGTGAAGGTCATGGTTTACTCCGAATGCAGTCATTGGCTACTGGGTCTACTCTATTCCTTATATGGCAGTTAGTGCAGGGGGACAACTCCATGCAGGCTCGCTCTCTACCTCTCCTTTGTCTCTCTCTCTACCTCTCTTCTTTCCCACTCTTGCCTCTCTGTGCCTCTCTATACCTCTCCTCTTGCTATGCCTCTGTCTGTCCCCCCTCTCTCTCTCCTCTGCCTCTCCACCTCTCTCTCTCTCCAGATCTCATCCGACATGCGACACACAGAGAAGACCAAGAAGCCAGAAAATGATCGAATGCTTCTTGTCACACCCTCCTGCCTCTCTCTCTCTTTCTGTCCCTCTCCTCTCTCTACCTCTCCTCTCTCTCTACCTCTCCCCTTTCTCCCTACCTCTCTTCTGTCGCTCCACCTCTCCTCTGTCTCTTACTTTCCTCTCTACTTTTCCTGTCTCTCTACCTCTCCTCTCTCGATACTTCTCTCTTTCCTCTCGCTTTATCTCAACCCGGGTATTTTTGTCCCATAGGCTTAACAATGGGAACCCGTTCTCCATGCCCCTACGAGTATTGGAGTCAATTCTCTATGGTCTACATCCTGTGTGTCGTACATTCCTTTAGTGAGTACAGGGGTGAGATAAATACAGAAAGCAACTAGTTTTGGTCAAAGTTGTTGTTCTCTAACTCCTTTGAACACTATGGAATGTGAACTCCACATCAAACTCGTGGAGAATGATAACTTTGACAAAAACTTATTGGTTTCTTACCTCTCCTCTCTTTAAATCTCTCCCTATCTCTACCTCCCTTCTGTCTCTCTACCTCTCCTCTCTCTATACCTCTCTCACTCTATCCAACTCTCCTCTCTCTTTGTATCTCTCCTGGTCTTGCGGGAACTTTCTATATACTACTCCACACAGACAGCACGCCTTGGCAGATACAGGAGATATAATACATAACATTAGAAAGTTGCACAGGTGCCAATATGGAGATCCCAACTCTCATGGGAGTAAACGGGACTAGATATGAGATTAAGAGACTTCACTGACTCCTGTAATAGCTCAGTGGACGTCTGTTAACGCGATGTGTGCTCGTTAAAACGGCTCACTCTGCGTGTAATTTCTCACGCCGGGAGGCGAGGCGTTGGGCGCGGCAGGTGCAGGAGGCAGCTGGTTCGTTAGACTGAGGGATTTTCCAGGCGGGATTGATGGGTGGAGAGAGTGTGGCCGGCGGCTACCACCACTCGAGTCATTTATATCGGACTGGGGAGTGTGGGGAGGCCCAGAGAGGGAGGAGCTAAAGACAGGCATACTTCCCATACACTATAGACATGATATGAGAAGGACTTTAAAAAAAAAAAATTATTTGCACATATAATTTAGGTAGTTTTCCATTATAAGAATACAGAGTCCGGACTATTTACAAATGCGAAGGCAGTCAAAATCCAAATCACATAGAACATTACATCAGTTTATAATAAGTGTTAAAATTAATTATGTATACATGATTGATTTGTGACATTCAGAAATTGTACAGAAGTTGTGGAACCAAGATAATTGATACATGTGTAAAAGGTAGAAAGATGACTTGCCTTTGATACAGCAGTGAAAGAGAAAAGTGGCTGCAGTGGGACTCGATCCCACAAAGTCCTACAACCTTGGGACTACAAGTCCAATGCCTTAACCACTGAGCTAACTCCCCACCTTATATATACCAGGGATTTGATTTGATTTGTTTGTTTGTTTTGGTAGTTTAACGTCCAATTTGTTCAATTAGACTTACTTTGAGTTTGATCAAATCTATGAGATGAATGTAGGAGAACGCCCACCCCTACACATTTACTGAGGTGAGAGTCCTTTTACTTCCCACACCACATAGACATGGTATGAGAAGGATTGGCCTTTGATATAGCAGTAAATCTACCACTGCTGGGGGGTGAGGGAGAAAAGTGGCTGCAGTGGGACCCAATGAACAAAGTCCTGTGCTCTTTACCACTGAGCTATCTCCCCGCCCACCCTGGTCACTTTAGCATATCCGGTCTGCACCACGAGGAGGCGAGGCGACCAAGAGGGTGAACAGATTGGTAATTTCTGTCCACCCCTGCAGACACCAGGGATTTGAAATCTGTATACAAGGGTCCTGGTAACTAACAGTTTTTAAATTAAAGAGTCCCCGTACATTCTCAATGGGCATATTGTATACGATGGATAATAATAAAGAAGAAAACAACAAATTTTGGTCAAAGTCGTTGTTCTTCATGAGTCTGATGCAGAGTGATATGAACGAGGCGACAGCCGAGTTAATATCACATAGCATTTATACGAGTTGGAGAATGACTTCTTTGACCAAAACGAGTTGCTTTCTGTATTTATCTCTCCCCTGTACACACGAAAAGAATGGACAACACACAGGATATAAACCATGGAGAACGGATTGCAATACTCGTAGGGGCATGGAGAACGAGTTCCCAATGTTAAGCCTATGGACATTTATTATCCGTTGTATACAAAGACGCCATTGAAAATGTATGGGGACTCAGTAAACCATGACCCATTGTATAAAACTTGTCAGTTACCATAACTGTGGTATACGGATTCACATCTGTGGTATATGGCCTCAAAACCATGGTATACCGGAAAAATAGTCCCTTTGTCTTATAGAGCAAAGAAATAGTCCCTATTGTTATACCCTTTAAGATAGCAGTTATTGGCTTTAATTTATTCGAAAAGATGGATAATAAATGCACCAAACGATGGTTTTGTGGACAGGCGGCTCTGTAAACCATGAGATGTTGACATCGCTAGCGCTCGTGTATTACGACGCGTCAACTTCTTGTGGTTTACGGCCGCTTGTCCACAAAACCATCGATTATTGTCTATTCATTCCAGGGGTGAATTAAAGTAAAGGGATCAGTAATTAGTAGAAACCAAAAACATTGACAAGGCTAACTCGAGTTCGGTTTTGTATTCATCCTACCCCATCTCACCGATATAAAGAAAAAAATTGTGTAATTAACCATGTTAGCACCGTGTTGACACTCATCGGAGGATGACCACATTTATCAATGCTGCCGGATCTACCTTCCTTATCTGGTCCCTGATTGGTCGGTTTTTTTATTTCACCTCGGTGCATAAATAACACTTTGGGGCCATCCACAAAGTACGTAGGCACCGAGGGGGGTGGGGGTGGGGTCAGAAATTTTGGAAAATCTGCGTATGCTCCCTCTCTGTTCTATTGCGTACAAGATTGGGAGAGGGGGTGGGGGTCAAAAATTTCAGAAATTCTGCGTACGTACTTTATGGATGGCCCCTTTATTCAACGCTCCGTCAAATACATTGAGTCAATGTTAAACCTACTGTGTTTTTTATTAGGAGTAGGATAACTGTTCGAAGTACGTCCGCAGATGCATGGTAACAGGTGACAGCAGGTAGTACCCACAGGAGGCCGAGTGCTGGACTAAGATTTATCACGCCCACCATCACCATCATCATTGACGCGTACGTAACGGTGCTGCCAAAAACCCAATGACAGTTTATATTCCAGCCTTCATAAATATTCATGAGAGCGGGCTGCGGATTGGCTGCCCCCTGGTACCCCGCCAGCCCCAGATGTGATTACGCCAGTCGTTGCTTATCTCGGTCCAGGAGAGTGAGGGTGCCAGGAGAGGGATGGGGGAGCACTCTCCCAGCAGATCTTTCGCGGTGCTAGCGCGTACTAATCTCTGCCTCAAGCCAGTGACGTCAGAGCGGAACAGGAAGCGGGACTATATTCTGAGTCTGTTAAATCCCTGTCACATATGGTGTCCACCACCCAGAAAAAATAGTCCTAGATATCAAGCAGGATTTCAAGACACAAACAAAAAAATTGTTGTTAAATAAATCCATGTTTGTACTTTTGTCACAGTAAAATAAACACAAAAGAATACTCAAAAGAGGTCAGAAATAATCTTAAAATGGCGTATGGGTTATATTTGGGCCCAAACAGGCAAGTTAGGGCAGATATATAAGCGGCCACAGGAAGTCGAGCGCAAGATCTCTGCTAGGAGAGTGATGGGGGACCAGGACGGTAAAGTAGGTCCGGTCTCCACCCGCACTCCCTCTGGTGGCAAACGATCACACCACCTATCACACCTGCCTATAAGACCTTTCCATCAATCATCCACTGGTGGGGGCGCCACCGGCGAGAGTCGGAAACTAACTTCCTGCCGGGGCAGCTTTTGGGTTGGTCATGTTATATTGAGGAGAGAAGAGGGAAAGAGTATTTATTATCCATCGTATACAAAGTACCCATTGGATGGAGACTCAGTAAACCACTAACCACTAGGTAGGAGAGGTAGAGAGAGAGAGAGAGAGTGAGAGAAAGAGAGGAGAGAGAGAGAAAGAGAGGAGAGAGAGAGAGAGAGAGAGAGAGAGAGAGAGAGAGGAATATAAAAATATACATAAATCGCATTGAAGACAGGCGGCTGTAAACCACGAGTGGTGGACGCGTAGTAATCCACAAGTAGTTTACAGAGCCGCTTGTCCAAAAACTATCGTTTGATGTATTCATTATCCATACTCTTGAATAAGTTATACTCAGGTAGTGATATATCTTAAGGTATCTATATAGAACTGTATCGAGATTCGTATAAACAGACACTACTCCACGACTTTGGATGTGCCCGAATCGTCATCGAGGCGAAACCGAGTGACGATTATGGCACATCCAAACGAGTGGAGTAGTGTCTATTTTACGATTAGAGTGCGGTTCTGGATTTATCTCACCTCTTTCTATGACATTAGATAGTATCAGAATATCAGAATACTTCGAATATACCTAGCAAACCCTTATGAAGTCATCTCAAATTCACTACGCCACGGCCGTGGCGTAGTATGGTCACTTTACGGGGGTGATCGTTGAGTATTTTTTCCTTGTGTTATTTCTCTGGCGAAGCTTGTACCAGGGGTGAGATAAACCATTTGGGACCATAGGCATGGCGCTGTATATACAAACAAATACACTATATATCTGATTAAAGATTGGATTCTGTATTTATATAGAATGGCCTGACCATGCTGTAGAAGCTACAAAACGAGATGGGGATTTAGGTCCGAATGTAACTTGGCGTTTAGCTAAGTTACGTGAAGATCGTAAATCTCCATTGAGATTCACTTGTACAAGCATGGTAGTTATATACCTCCCCTCTCTGTCTACCTCTACTCTGTCTCTCTGTCTCTCTCCACCTCTCCTATCTCTCTACCTCTCCTCTCATTGTCTACCTGTCCTATGCCTCTCCTTTCTCTCTCTACCTCTCCTGGGGACCGTTTAATAATCTAGGATCGTACATGTATGCCATATACTGTAAAAAGTTTCAGTAGAATATACAGGATACTACTGTAAACGTGGACGCTATATCACCGTAATCATATCTACAGTTCCATACCATATATTTGGTATGTCTGTCTGTCTGACTGTCTGTCTGTCTCTTTCTCTCTCTCTCACTCTCCACCTCTTCAATCTCTCTACCTTTCCCCTCTCTCTCCTTTCTCCACCTCTCCTGGGGACCGTTGAACAATATAGGATCGTACATGTAGACCCTTTTCTGTATGCCATGGAGACTCTGGGACGATATGGGTCATCTTTATTCAACACCTATGGACGACCAAATGGACGGCTAATACCGTCTTAGTGAACAAGCTTAAATATCATTAAACATAACCCTTGTACTGGTTACAGAAAAGGTATTCATGTACGATCCTAGATTATTAAACGGGCCCCTGTCTCCCTTCCACGTCTTTCTCTCTATCTCTCCTTTCTCTCTATCTCTACTTTCTCTCTCTACCTCTCCTTTCTCTCTCTACCTCTCCTCTGTTTCTCTCTCCCTCTCCCCTCTCTATACCTCCGTCTCTCCTCTCTCCGTTCCCTCTCTCTCCTCAGTCTCTCTTCCTCTCCTCTATTCATACCTCTCTACCTCGCCTCTGACTCTTTACCTCTTCTCTCTATATACCTCTCTCTGCCCTTTGTCTCTCTACATTGCCTCTCTCTACCTCTACCTCTCCTCTCTCTTTGTATCTCTCCTGGTCATGCAGGTACTTTCTATATACTACTCACCACTGACAGCAAGGCTTGGCAGATACAAGAGATTTAATACAGAACTCTCCTCTCTCTTTGTCCCCGTCCTGGTCATGCAGGCACTTTCTATATACTACTCACCACTGACAGCAAGGCTTGGCAGACACAAGATATTTAATACAGAACTCTCCTGTCTCTCTACCTCTCCTCTTTCTATCTCTCCTCTGTCTCTACCTCTCCTCTTAATCGCCACCTCTCCTTTCTCTCTCTACCTCTCCTTTCTCTCTCTACTTCTTTCTCTCTCTCTACCTCTCCTCTCTCTACCTCCTCTTTCTCTCTCTACATCTCCTCTGTCCCTACCTCTCCTCTTTATCTCTACCCCTCCTCTCTCTACTTCTCCTGTCTCTACCTCTCCTCTGTCTCTACCTCCCCTCTCTCTCTACCTCTCCTCTGTCTCTCTACCTCTCCTTTGTCTCTACCTCTCCTCTTTATCTCTACCTGTCCTTTCTCTCTCTACCTGTCCTTTCTCTCTCTACCTCTCCTGTCTCTACCTCTCCTGTCTCTATCTCTCCTCTCTCTACCTCTCCTCTGTCTCTACCTCTCCTCTTTATCTCTACCTCTCCTTTCTCTCTCTACCTCTCCTCTCTAGATGAAGATTTAGTTGAGTTAACACCATTTTAGACTGTAGCAACCAGTAGGGTCATACCCCAGGACAGTAAATAGTGTGCGTAATCGTATTCCTTTGCGGACAGAAGCTTGTCTTTCTCGACAGGTTCGTTGAGAGGGCTTCAAGCCATGTCGCCTTTAATATCGCCCACACCACGCTCGCCGGTAACCGGTCACTTACACTATGGGGCGCCGTTCGCGTCATAACAGAATTTTAAAATCAAGATTTTATTAGATAGACCATGGCCAATCACTACAGATTATCACACAGGTGTCCATCTTCTTACATGTCACCAAAACAAATAGAATGCACATATAATGCACTGAACTATTGTGATTTTAAAGATTATTATATAGAGAGCTTGCTTGATATAAATATATATTGGTGGGGCCGTATATCATTATATACCTGTGGCCGTATGAATTACACATACTGCCGGCTGCTACCCATGACGTATATAGCCGTTCGTCACACTGTGACGCACGGGGTATGTGATCACGTGACTAGCTAAAATAGCGTCATTTTAGGTATATATTAATACGAAAACGGGCTGAGTGTCTTAGTACGTCAAACATACTTGGTAAAATCAGATACAGCTCTCTGCCTTCAGCCTTGGCATTTATCCTACCCCTAATAAAAAACGCCATAGGTTTAACATTGACCCAATGTATTTGACATAGCGTTGGATAAAGTGTTATTTATGCACCGAGGTGAATAAAAAAACAGACCAATCAGGGACGAGATAAAGAAAGTAGATCCGGCAGCATTGATAACTTCTAACGTGGATAATTACAAATATTATCTGTATATCGGTGAGATGGGGTAGGATAAATACGAAACCAAACTCGAGTTAGCCTTGTCAATGTTTATACCACTCTGGTCAGGTCTGCTACTCACTAAACTCGGCTAACGCCTCGTGTAGTAATACACTACCTGCCCATCGTGGCATAAACATTGACAAGGCTAACTCTCGTTTGGTTTCTATTAAGTATCTGATCAACATTTTTTGATGTACGAAGACAGTAAGCCAGTGCTCATTTATACAGATTTAGGTGACAGTCGGCGCGGCATAGATCACCCAGGGGGAGTTTTCGGATAGTATAGGGTGCTAATATATATATATATATATATATATATATATATATATATATGTATATATCTATAAGATTTTTGCTCAAATATATGTAGATTTGGGTGACACTCGGCGCGGCATAGGCGACCCTGGAGGAGTGGTGAGAGTCGGGGCAGAGGGTGGCGGCTAGATAGACAGCTCAGCTCGCGACGTGTCGCTGAGTCTGACAGCGGCCGCCCGCTAATTCTATCAGGAGTGGAGCGGGCGTCACCCACATCGCCCACGGGGTAAAGTGCCCCCCCCCAGCCCCCCAGCAGCCCCCCCAGCAGCCCCCCCGAGCCCCCCACGGGGTCCCCCAATCTCAGCCTGCCTCAGGTAAACCCTGTTTCTACTGCCCGCTACCCCGCCCACCCATTTTGCCACAGATAAATTTGTCAGTATATTTCATGGGATTTTCGGCAAGTTTCCATTGGTTGACTTTTGCCACTGATGAAACTTTTGGTAGTCACTGGCAAATATTATGGGACTTTCAGCAAACTATTGCTTAAGTTATATCCCACACTACCACCCTGGGTAAACCCTGTTTCTACTGCCCGCTACCCTGCCAACCCATTTTGCCACTGATAAATTTGTTGGAATATTTCATGGGATTTTCGACAGGTTTCCATTGGTTGACTTTTACCACTGATGAAATTGTTGGTAGTCATTGGCTAATTCTATGGGACTTAATATGAATATTACTTAAGTGATGGGACTTAATATAAATATTGCTTAAGTGATACCCAACATGACTGCCCCAGGTAAACCCTGTTTCTACTGCCCCGCCAGCCCATTTTGCCACTGATAAATTTGTCTGTAACTGCTGGCAAATTTTATAGGATTTTCGCCAAGTTTCCATTGGTCAGCTTTTACCACCAATGAAAGTTTTGGTAGTCATTGGCCAATTCTATGGGACTTTCGGCAAAATATTGCTTAAATAATACCCCACGCTTCTTACTGCCCAAGGTGAACCCCATTTCTACTACCCCGCCATCCCAACATTTTACTCCTGATAAATTTGTCAGTGACCACTGGCAGATTTTATGGGACTTTCAGCAAGTTTCCATTGGTCGACTTTTGCCACTGATAAAAATTTTGGTAGTTGTCGGACAATTCTATGGGACTTTGGGCAAAATATTACTTAAATGATACCCCACGCTTCTTACTGCCCAAGGTGAACCCCATTTCTATTACCCCGCCAACCCACCATTTTACCAATGATAAATTTGTTGGTAACCACTGGCAGATCTCATGGGATTTCGGAAAGTTTCAATTGGTCAACTTTTGCTACTGATGAAATTTCTGGTAGTCATTGGCAAATTTTATGGGACTTTCAGCAAAATATTGCTTAAGTGGCTACCGTGGCAACCCGTCATGTAAGACAGGTTTCCATTGGTGACTTTTGACATTGATAAGTTTGTCAGTAGTCATTGGATAGATTTTATGAATGTCAGTTGATACTTAACTTAACCTCCCCAGGTATGCTCTATTCATACTCCCTACTACCCTGCCAAACCACTAAATAATACAGGTTTCCAGTGTCAAATCTATTTAGTTCTCCAAGCAGAAATCCATTTTTCTATGAAATTTCTCGAAATTCAAATTTTCCCTGACAAACTTCCAAATTCTCAGAATATTCACCGACCTTGAAAAAAATAAACTTATCCATGAGTTTTCCATCACCTGTACAACCCTGCAAACCAACATTATATGCGTTGGCATTTCTTTCACCATCCCCCAAAATCCCCACTCACAAACTAGAATGATCCTGCTGTTTAAGAAACTACCAGGGTCAAACCAGAACCAGCAAAGAGAAGATGCCAGAAATCCTCACTAGGGGAACAGACGGCGTTGGCGTCGGCCACCTAGCGGCCTTGGGTTGAAGCCAGTAAGTACCGGAAGACTCTCGTTGGATGAAGCTTGTTGGACAGCTCCGAGCCAGCAGTACAAAGCCAACTCCGACCACTGCCAAGACAGGAATCTGAACGAGTGATTGGGATCATTAGTCAGTGATTACTGTTATCTAATCAGATATCCTAACCACGCAGCGGTATGTAAGCCTATAGCTGAGATACGCCAGGGAGAAATGGACCCGATGGTTAGGTATTTATCTCACCTCTGGTATTTTCTCCCCATAGACTTAACATTGCTTTGGTTGGATAATTACGTAATGCTGCTCCCTATGCAGTGTTGATTGGTTGATTGGTTTGATTTGACGTCCAGTTAACCATTACAGGTTCTTACCAGACTTTTTCAAGGTCTTTTGTATACCACAAGGGTGGTGATAGAATCTATGTAATAAATCCATGTAGAAATCTCACCCTTACAGTTAACATTGGGAACTTGTACTCAACGCCCATGGAGTATATTACACAGTAATACTCAATGGGGATGATGTCTCAAACATTAGCCATTTAGTCAGCCATAGGTGTGAGATAAAATCTGAAACGCACTCGATCCATAGCCGTTTTGGTTTTCTATGTGATCTCACTCGGCTTTGTCGCATGAGATTGCTCCCCAAATAAAGCTCATGGCATATCTTCAGCAGCTGATCTAATGCAGTTCCTTCTTAGCTTCTCAGTAAGCAATGAGGGAGAGACAACGGTAAAAAGTAATGACAGAAAAAATACTCTGTACACTTCACATCCCACCTCTAAAAGACTGTGGCACAAAATGAACATCACTTACCAGAAACAGTTACAATAGCATGATTTGGTAAAGTGGAAACCGAGCATTGTAAGTCTAATTCAAATCTAAATCTAAGTTTCTTATTTCATCCAAGATTTATGGAATTCCAACATCTGTTTCTGTACTTGAAAGAAAGATTTTTGGAGGCATCATGCAGCAGTAAACCCGGGAATGTCTGGAGGCATCATGCTCTGATAGCCACAGTAGTGCCTGGAGGCATCATGCTGTGGTACCTACAGGAATACTTGGAGGTATCATGCTGGTGTAGCTACAGTAATGCCTGGAGGCATCATGCTGCAGTAGCTATGAGAATTGAAAAAGGCTACACTTGCCGAAACGTTGTGTACGACTGTTCATACCAATAAACCATCCATTAAACCGACTTGGGCAGATGTTGAGTTGTACTTGTTTAAACTTACTTCATAGCTATGGGAATTCCTGGAGACATCATGCTGCAGGAGCCATGAGATAAATACTAATAGATTGACAGAAATAGAGAGAAACTATGTTCCGGTGAGCAAAAGTTCAAAGTAACGAGGTAAGGCTCGGGAAAATTCCGCGGGCAGTAATTTTTCCGAGCCTTGCCGAGTAACTTCGGGATATCATTAAGTATGGCAGGTTGACGGACGTCCGTGTGTTTGCTCCGTACGAAACCCGACTTCTACAAGGACTATAGACTGTGTACAATGTCATAACTTACACACAAATATTGTGAACGATCAGTGATCTTATTTACACACTTACCTGCACTTACAAATGTCTGGCTGTAACAGAATAACCAGATCCGCTTTGACTTCAACCCAAGCGGGCGAAAATACCGGAGGTATCGAAGGTAAACACACCGACCATAACATGGCAACCGAGAGTGCGCAATCAACAACTCCTACGGGAATGACAGAGTACATGGAGTGGATGAAGATACAAATAAGTGGTATACGAGAGGACAACGCAAAGATCACAAGTAAAGTGGACAGCCTTATACAGGATAACAAAATCCAGAAAGCAGAGATCAAAGATCTCACAGACAAGTTATCTGTACATATCAGCGAATACAGAAGCACCAGAGCACAAGTTGACAGAAACACAACTCGGATGGACGAGTATGAGGCCGATGCCTCTGCCGCTGTCAAGCTAACTGAAGGCAACCAAGCACAAGCAAGACAACTGAATGTGATCTTCAAAGGTGTAGCTGAAAACGACCCTGAAATACTACATGAAGTTATGCACGATGTGTTCAAAACAATGAAACTATCCTTTCCATTTTCAATGACACATGGGGCGTACCGTTTAGGGAAGCCACCCGCCACAAATGTAAACAAAAACAAACGCACGTGGATCCGTCCGATCAAAGTAAAACTAGTAGCTAAACAGCAAAGATCTGAGATCTTTGGTCTTCGTAATAACTTGACAGGATCAAAGTACGATGGAGTCTATATAACATCAGACCTAACTGAGGATGAAATGTCTGAAAGGAGAAATGCACTTCTAGTCGTTGAGGCAGCGAAGCGCTGCGGCGCTAGGGAAGCCAAAGTGCGTGGGAACGCGGTCGTAATCGATGGGAAAAGGTTTACCCCAAGCGAGTTCGACGACCTTCCATTCGACATAACACCAGAAAAAGCATCCACGGTGCACACAGATCACGGTCTATTCTTCCAAGGACAATTAAGTCCACTGTCAAACTTCTATCCGTGTGATATCCAAGATCCCATTAATGACATAAGCGGCCCTACAGCCGAACACGTCTTCGCCATGCGCATGGCGAGCTTCCACAGAGACACACCGGCACTCCGGCAAATCGAGAAGACTAAAAACCCTTACGCCATCAAAGCCATCACGCGTAAAATCAAGCGAGAACAGCTGTGGAAAGACCGGGAACTGAACGAATTGGAGGAAGTCGTCCGACTAAAATTGGATCAACATCCCTCGATAGCCGACAAACTACGCCAAACCAAAACTGACAAGTTTTACGAAGCGACGCGAGACCCGAAGTACGGCTATGGTTACGTGATCTCCGACTTGACTCAACAAATAAACGGTGACATTCCGAAAGCTGGCTACAGCAATCACATGGGTGAAATTATTGCCAAAATCAAGAAAGAACTGTAAGTAAATCATCTCCGAAATTGCGTACCATGTTCCGTATAGCACTCATATCTGACTCTAGAGGGTCTGGTTTCCAGTCTAGATTTGACCAATACATTCAAACCCATGGCTACACTGACTTGCATTTCGAAGTGTTAACTTTCAGTGGAGCTACTGTCACACAAACGGTGGACAGAGCACTACCCAAATTATCACGTACACTGACATATGATCTAATTTACCTGATGTCTGGTATAAATGATTGTTCGCATAAGCTCCGCTCTCGAAACGTAGTACCAGCATTTGACACCAAAGCTGAGTTTGTGGATCACTTGTCTAGCGAGTACGGCAGTGCAAAACTTAAACTAGCAAAGCATGCAAAACTCGTTATCATCTGCGAATTCGTAGGCATGTCCTTCGAAATATACAACACAATGGGTGAGCCGTTCTACGATGAGCAACGCCAACTAAACAGTGCAGTTAAAATGACGAACGATGTTATCCATGAACTGAATGCCCTTAGTAGAGCACATACGCCTCATATGTTTCAACATGTTCACAAGGTACGCCACCACCTACTGGGGCACAGATACAAAGGTACATTAACCGATGGTATCCACTTTACCCCCATGACCAAAGACAAATTTGCCAGGAACATCATGTACACTGTCTACGAGAACATCCACTCGACCTGTAATTAATATTATAACCATTGGGATCGCGGATACACGCGTCCCAACCACAACACGGATATTATCTTACCACTTATTAATCAGCACAGATATAAACAAGTTGACTTTACCTGGACTACGACGCACTTAAAACTCCTGTACTGGAGCTAACAAGTCATCGCCAGTATCTATACTACGGAACCTACAACAACAAGAAGCGGTGACCGGTACAGGTGACCATGAACTATAATTTTTTTAGCACCATATCCAAATGCTACTGTACCAAGATTATAAATTTTCTCTTCTTTTCTCCAATAATTTCAGCTGCCATATTGAAACTGATTACCCATGCAGGATTACCCCACCTCGCATGGACAAGATACAGACTTGACTAAGAATCATAATCCTGCACTCATGTAAGTAGTATATTTTATTAACTAATGGAATCGTGGAGAAAGAATATGTAAACTTTACTAGTTATTATCTGATACCGTGGATACACACGTCTTATGATAATCTATTTTTCACATATATGTTACATTAATGACCTAAATGAGGCAAAGGTTAACTAAGGCCTTAAAAATGTATTTATGACAGAGGATACTGTGGAAACATTCATGTCAAATCCTGAGGTCAGGTTTGTTGTTTAACTAATTATTCTTGTGATTTTGTTACCTATATTACCAATATGTTACCACTTGTCACTTAACAAATCTAACAGATCACCGGTGACACCCGTGGACACACACGACCTCCCGAGCGCAGCCTTATTGCACCAATATTGACAAACACATTATGGAAAACAGTTTATAACTTGAAATAAACAACAAACCGTAAGTAACAAACACTTTTATGTATATTTTTGATCAATAGGGGGTCAGAGGACATCCAACATGGATAACACAATTATGAGGATGATGAATTTGGGGGAGACAATGAAGTGGGACAACCAAACTACTACCCAATATAACATACATATTTACACTGATGTTACCAAACCACTAAATGACTGAACCACTAGGAAAAGGCCTGCACATTGTACATGCAAATTTGCAAAGCATCAAAAACAAATTCGACATGGTCAAACAAAGTATACTAAACTCTAATGCAGAAATATTTACTATATCCGAATCATGGCTAACGACGGATTACAATTCTGAACTATTTGGCATCAACGACTATAATTTATATAGAAATGACAGAGCATGGTTAAACACAAAAGGTGAGATCAAGACAGGTGGAGGGGTCGGAGCATATATTAAAAGTAGCTTAGCAACACTAGTCCTAAAAGAGTTCAATCTTTCTACTCCAAACATGGAAACACTGTGGACACACACGGAACTTCCAAACCAAACTAACCAGATAATTTGCACGGTCTATAGACCAAACCATGGCAATGTGGCAGAATTCGTTAATACCCTGTTAGAACAAACCAGAATCATACAGCAGCAATACAAGGCAGAGATTACCATCATAGGTGACTTTAACTTAAACTACCAGGATAAAGAAAACCCCGATATAAGACTACTTAACGCCATAGAATTAGAGCTAGGCCTTACTCAACAAATTAACTCTCCAACTAGATATGGGAACACAATCGATCTACTATTCACAAACTGTAATCATGTAAAGAAATCGGGAACTCTAAACTATAATTTATGCGATCATAGCGCAATTTACCTCACAAAAAAGAAAACTAAAGAAAAATTCGAAACCAAACAATTTGAGGGTAGGTCATTCAAACACTACGACAAAAAGAAAATGCAAGACAAACTAGTTAATCAAAACTGGGAACCATTTTACCTACTTGGTGATTGTAATGATGCTTGGACTTACCTGCAAAATACCATTGAAGATAATCTTGATGAGATGTGTCCGGTCCGCAAACACCAAATAAGATGCAGAGGTGAACCCTGGCTTACAAATGAAGTACAGGAAGCCATTGTTGAAAAAGATGATGCTTGGAAAAAAGCAAAACATTCAAACAAACCCGGGGACTGGGCAAGAGCTAAACACTTGCGCAACCACACTAAAAAAATGATAACCCAGGCTAAGAAAGACTTTATCCAACAGCAATCAAACAAAGAACCAAAGAAATTTTGGGAAGAAATTAACCGACTACTACCGCAAGCCACAAGCGATAGACATATAAATCTCATTAACAATGAAACGAGTTGCAAAGTTCCTCACGATCAGACTGCCGACCACATAAATAATTTCTTCACGAGTATAGGTGACAAACTAGACATGAAATTTACCGACGAATGGATCAATGACCTAAATCCAACACCAGCAAACATGGAAAGATTTATGATTTTTGAAAATGAGGTAGCTGAAGCATGTAATAAGATTAATACCACAAAATCCTCAGCTATTGATGGCATCTCCTCTAGAGTATTTAAAGACTGCTTTGAAGTATTAACTAAGCAACTAACTTTCTTACTAAATCTGTCGCTTGACACACAAGTGTTCCCGCAAGCATGGAAATGTGCCAAAGTTATCCCACTACCTAAACCAAACTTTGTTAACGGTGTAAATGAGCTGAGACCAATATCCCTATTGCCACTTCCCGGTAAAATCTTTGAGCGCATAATACATTCCCACCTGATCTCGTATCTTGAATCCAATAAACTACTTAACCCAAAACAAGGCGGATTTCGGAAAAATAAATCAACAATAGCAACAACTGCCGACCTAACTGACTATATTTTTAGGAACATCAATAACAAAAATCTCACCCTAGCAGTTTTTATAGACCTTTCCAAAGCATTTGACACTGTAAATCACCAAATTCTATACCACAAAATTTTAAACCTAGGAATCCCACTACACTTAACTAAATGGATAAAAGACTACCTCACCAATAGAAAACAACAAACTATAGCAAATAACAACCTATCAGCGCAAACTACACTAACCAGAGGAGTGCCCCAAGGTTCTATCCTGGGGCCACTCCTTTTCCTAATATACGTGAACGACATGAGTAAGAGCATAAGACATAGCGAAATCCAGCTATATGCTGATGACACGGTAGTCTATTTAGGGGGGGATAATTTAGCTATGATTGAATCACACCTACAGGAGGACTTAGACTCGCTTGCCTCATGGTGCGCAAATAACCGATTGACCGTTAATGTATCAAAAACTAAATCCATGATATTCGGAGCCAGAAATAAAATAACAACAGCCGCTTGCTCGAAACTAACCTTAAATAAACTACCTTTATCTCACGCCAATGATTATGATTACTTGGGAGTCAAGCTTGATCAAACACTTTCTTATGAAAAGCATATAAACAGGGCAACCGCAAGAGCAACTCACAAGATCAAACTGCTACATTATATAAGGAAATACTTAACAGTTAAGCAAACAGTTTCCCTCTATAAAACGAAAGTATTGCCATACCTAGAGTATGGTGACATCTTATATATAAATGCAAGAGCTAAACTTAGGGACAAAATCCAAAAGTGCCAAAATCGCGGTCTAAGACTGTGTTGCAACGAGGGACGTCGAATATCGAACAACCATATTCATAATACATGTGACATTAACAGACTTGATGAGCGACGCAACTCTCACTTAGCAATGTTAGCCTTCAATCGTGCAAAAGATAAGAAATATTTGATAAATGAACAACACCGAACACGTGTTCATGATGCCCCAGTACTAAAATCGGCTACCCATATCGCATCCAACCAGTACTTCAAATCAGTAGAAGCCGCTTCTAGCACACTGTGGAATAATGTCGCCAACCGAAAGAAATATTACCTCAAAAGAAGATTGTAGTTTGGAAATGTATAAACTAAGCTTGACCCATTGTATGTGGGGTGTGGTGGAGGGGTTGTCTTGTTTTTGTTTTGTTTTTTCTCATGTTTCGTTGTACTATGATTAAATCTTTAACTAGAAGCTATACTAGATCTACTCAACTGCCACTTGTAAGCCTATGCGTTAGGCGAAGGCAATATACCTAGTAAGACTGGAGCCGTTGGAAGATGGGTATATTATTTTACCCAAACGTATACTCCAGTATAAATAAAAGCTTTAAAAAAAACCAAAAAACTTTGACTTTTGATTACCAGTACATAGTTTCCCTATTCCTATATACCAGCCATCATGCTGTTGTTAAAGGGTTGAATGTTAGGCAGTTCATACTACCCCCAGCAATCTTTTTAACAAATAACAGCTCACATTAACAGCACGTGCGGATTGCATTAACAGCCGGACCATCTCCGAGCAGCTCCGAGCAGCCCCGAGCAGCTCCGAGCAGCTCCGAGCAGCTTCAAGCGGCCCCGAGCAGCTCCGAACAGCTCCGAATAGCTCCGAGCAGCTCCGACCAGCCGCGAACAGCTCCGAGCATCTCTGAGCAGCCCCGAGCATCTCCGAGCGGCCCCAAGTATCTCCGAGCCGCTCAAAACAGCTCCGACCAGCTCCGAGCACCCCCGAGCAGCCTCGAGCAGCTCCGAGCAGCTCCGAGCCGGCTCGAGTTGATGGATGAGCCGACTTAACTTTACACGCGACATCGTTTATCACTAGGCAGAGGAGAAGCTTGCCTTTCAGGAGCCTGCTGGCCCCACTCCTCCCCACACACGGCCCCGACCCACCCCCGCCTTCAGCTGCTTGTACCATCCAGGGTCAAACACTATCACGTGACCGAGCGCTGCCCACCGCCCACCGCCCACCGCCGAGCTTGTCCGACAAATGCTCCATATTCACATGGCGACCAGCGAAAAGGCGGTGGTAGGAGTGTGAGTGGGTGCGGGCATGGCCATGGGCGTGTGTAAGTGTTTGTTTGGTTTGATTTAACATCCAGTCAACAATTACAGGTTCTTACCAGACTTTCTCAAGGTTCTTTTACACCACAAGGGTGGTGATTGAATCTATGTGATGAATACAGGTAGAAATCTCACCCCTACACATTTACTGAGGATTTTACTTCCCACACCACATAGGCATGGTATGAGAAGAATTGGCCTTTGATATAGCAGTAAATCTACCACTACTGGGAATGTAGGAGAAAAGTGGCTGCACACCATACCACATAGACATAGTATGAGAAGGACTGGCCTTTGATATAGCAGTAAATCTACCACTGCTGGGAATGAAGGAGAAAAGTGGCTGGACACTACACCACATCTATGGTATGAGAAGGACTGGCCTTTGATATAGCAGTAAATCTCCCACTGCTGGGGATGAAGGAGAAAGGTGGCTGGAGTGGGACTCACACCCACAGAATCCTACAACCTTGGGAATACAAGTCAAGTGCCCTAACCACTGAGCTAACTCCCCATCCCCATAGAATTATCATAATATTAATCTCTAAATAAAAAACTAGCACGGTGACCCCCAACTTTCAAGTTAGATACGCGTCCAACAATACTAGTAGCTCATCATATTTAATTCTCAGGATATTATCATGGGCTCTAATTTTCGAACCAAATTGCCCGACATGCCTTCAATAGGAGCAGCTCCTCTGTAAGCCGCGAGCAGTTAAAGCCGTCAGCGAGCTGCTCAGAGCTGGGCCCCTCTCTAAAGGTGAAGCTGACTGGTGAGAGCTAATTGGAATCAGCGTTAGCTGGCGGCCAGCTCTCAGATAAAGAGGATGACCACTTTATTGATTGCCACTTAAAGAGACCGCCCCAAGCCCCTACTTGACGGAGAGGGAGGAAAGGAGAGGAAGGAAGGGGAGGTACAGAGGGGCATTCAGCATGGTGAGATGCGGACTGACCTATATCACTCATTCACTACACGAAAACCATCATTTTACATATGAATGTGCCGGGCGTATATAAGTAGGTATTTTCCGTCTACAAGGTCGTCTTAATCCCCGTGTGTATACACCTCATCTGTAGGCATATATAAGCATCCAGTGAAGAGGACTTCACTGAGAGCGGGCGGGGGGAGGTGGCGGGGGGTGGGTGGGTGGGGGGGAGGGCTTCCTACTGAGGACACCTGAGGACACTTCTACCAACTCAAAGGGGCGGGGGCAGAAGGTATTTTCTCTCGAATACGCCGGGTGTGAAGTACAGGCAAGACGCGTCTGTCGTATATAAGGCCTGGGCGTATATAAATGAAAACAAGTCAATATTCAGCCAATACATGCACTTCCGTGATGGCGTATATATGAATAAAACGGCGGTTTTCGTGCAGTGTATATACCCATTTCCGAAATCTCTATAGTTAAATACTGCTGCTGTGGGTGCAGTAATTATTGAGGACACCTGAGGACACTTCTACCAACTCAAAGGGGCGGGGGCAGAAGGTATTTTCTCTCGAATACGCCGTGTGTGAAGTACAGCCAAGACGCGTCTGTCGTATATAAGGCCTGGGCGTATATAAATGAAAACAAGTCAATATTCAGCCAATACATGCACTTCCGTGATGGCGTATATATGAATAAAACGGCGGTTTTCGTGCAGTGTATATACCCATTTCCGAAATCTCTATAGTTAAATACTGCTGCTGTGGGTGCAGTAATTATAAGTTATATAGCGAGGCTGACGTTTTCGTCCCAGGCTGACGTTTTCGTCCCAGGCTGACGTTTTCATCCTGGGCTGACGGTTTCGTCCCGGCCTGACCACGTGACATAAAGAGCAGCGGGACGAAAACTTACCTATTGCAGTTACCCGATAAGGGTGGCCATTTTTCTCGGGCTATCGCAGGAAAAAATATCATTTTTATGATATCTAAAGGTATATAGGAATAGGGAAACCAAGTACCGGTAATGAAAAGTCAATGACCTTCACTATAAGGAGGCAAGGCTCGGAAAAATTACTGCCCGCGGCCAAGACCTTGGGGAGTAATTTTTCCGAGCCTTACCTCGTAACTTTGAACTTTTGCTCACCGGAACATAGTTTCCCTCTATTCCTGTCAATCTATTAGTATTTATCTAACCCCTGGTATTTCTATCCCATAGACTTAAGATTAGGAACTCGTACTCAATGCCCATGAAGTATTTAGGAAAATAGTCAATGAGGGGATTATGTTACAAATGTTAGGCAATTAGTCCATGTGAGGGGTGAGATAAATTCAGAAAACTTTTAAAGTTTAGGTCAGAGCTTGGATGCAATCGTCACTCGGCTTAGCCTCGATGACGATTGCGGAGCATCCACACTCATGAAGTATTGTTTATTATATACCTATGCCAGTATGTTACACAAATAACAACCTCTGCCAGGGTATTGGTATTAGATATATACCGGCACAGTATGGTGGTATAAAATGATGTACCACCCTACTTTGAATACAAATTCTGATTGGCTGACAAAAATTGCACTGACCTACTTATGAAGTGCTGGCAGTGACTTGCAGCACTCCGGTAATTTATGTGTGCAAAGGATCACAGGAGTTGAAGGGGAAAAAAAGAGTAAAAAATTCGCTTGGACCATATTCTGTGCTTGACTTTCACCAAGATGTCAACAGATATACCAGCACACTTTAAATCCAGCTCAGATGTTGTCATATTTCCTTATGCAATTTATCAAATACTTATATTTGAAGGTATATAATAAAATAAAAATACAAACTAAAAATACAAAATAAAAATATTCCACTCGCTCTGCGAGCTCGTGGAATATTTTTATGGA
Source organism: Alentia gelatinosa (assembly GCA_950022655.1). Classification (NCBI taxonomy): domain Eukaryota; kingdom Metazoa; phylum Annelida; class Polychaeta; order Phyllodocida; family Polynoidae; genus Alentia; species Alentia gelatinosa. The sequence goes on from OX465586.1 coordinate 7,423,132, forward strand.
AAGAAACGCGGTATGCGAGTATGTACCTGTAAGGTATGTACATTTTATCTTACTATTTACATGATTCTCGATACAATTTTCCAATTCGATCGATACGTCTGGATCGGTGTGGGGTAGGCGAGGAATAGGTAGGGTATCGTAGGTGGCCGCGTGGTGTCGCTAGCGGCGAGGAGAGTTACACACACCCCCTCTAGCGGGTTCCCTGATAATATACCCGACTAATGACCTATACCTTTAGTCTACACATATATATACATCTAGGTGAGTAACAGCAATCTGATTGGTAGTTATGGATGTTTTCATGCCCTTGATCTTTAACATATCAGTTGGTGCCTTATTGTAGGGATGTCAGCAGCCCTTGAAGACAATCCCTGGGACAAACTCCTCCCCAAGCTGACTGGGAACATATCGTAGATAAGGTTGACATAGTAAGGCTGTAGTAGGTAACCCTGTAGGGGTGTATGTGACATATGGCAGATAAGGCTGACATGGTAAGGCTGTAGCAGGTAAACATGTACTGACCTTCTGAAAGGTAAGGCAGTCCTTCTCGTTCTTGTCACTGATGACGAAGTCGTACAGGGCTTTACACTTGGGAACTTCCTGAGGTAGCGGCGTAATGACCTGACAATACACAAAATCCGGTTAGTTAGTGTCTGAACAGTGCCGAGAGGGGGCAGCACAGGTATGGTGACAGAGGGCATGATGACCTAACAATACACAAAATCCAGTTAGTTAGTGTCTGAACAGTGCCCAGAGGTGGCAGCACAGGTATGGTGACATAGGGCATGATAACCTGGCACCCCTCTCATAAGTTCTCACACTCTCTAAGTCGTATTCTGTACTCTCACCACGCTCTATGGAGAAGAATTCTTAAAGACATACATCAATGCAACCAAAGATTCCTATAAATTCAACGATGAGATCCTGTACCCTGTAACGTGGGATTCATGTACCTCACAGGGTGTTTGTCTGAGACAAATCCTGCTGAGATTATGTACCTTTTAAAGTGGAATTCACACGGTGGAATTCATGTACCTCACAGGGTGTTTGTCTGAGACAAATCCTGCTGAGATTCTGTTCCCTGTAAAGTGGAATTCACACGGTGGGATTCATGTACCTCACAGAGTGTTTGTCCGAGACAGATCCTGCTGGGATTCTGTACTCGAACGCAATTTGATTCATTTATTCATTTAAATTGTAGGGTTCCAAAAAGGGAACAGAATCTCGTGAGATTTTGAACTCTGTGAGGTACATGAGTCCCACCGTGTGAATTCCTCATAAAGCGCCCATAGGGCATGACAGTTTTAAGAGAAAACGTAGTTACTGAGCCCATAAGGTGGTTGTTCGAGGTTTATTCTATTTCATATTTATGTTTCAAAAGACCAAAAATGACATCCCTATGGCTCAGTCACCACATTTTCCTATACATGTAATTATATACCTAAAAAACAAAAAGTGTCATTTTATTCACTTATTAAATCATCGATTTAAGTCTCATTCACTACGTCTCAGTGAGCCCGAAAATTTTCAAACCACCATTTTATAGGCATCAATTAGGCTCGATTAATTTTCTCTTTGCTTTACACAAGTAAAAATAATCCCTATACTGAAAAGGGAAATATAGATTCCCTTGGAAAAGTGGGAACCTGCCATTTCTGTATATCATATGTAAAAAAAGTTTTTCCTTTTTTGTCGCCGTTCTTTTGTTTTCACAAAAAGTCTCGATTGGTTTGGAAATTTCTTTTTTCATCTCAATAAAGTGAGACAGTGTAAATGAATTCCTTGCACAATGCGTAGTACTGCTGCTATAAAGTACCGACTTAATGAAACTAAATTTTGTGTCGTAAAGCACGTCATAAGGTGCCTCGGGATGCATCGGAAGTCCTGTACACAAATTCTTTGCACAACAGTGGTACAGCTACTCTAAAACACTGACTTAATAAAACTCAATATCGTTCAATAAGGCATTTTATACATGGAGCTATAAATATCACTTTGGAGCTTCTGATGATGTGAAATAATGGTAATTTACTGGGCGTGGTCCGTGATAGTGCAATATTGCTTCACATAAAGCATGGGCTTTTTAATATGTGCATAATAAGGCAAATAAGTTCAATGTAACCCTATCCCCATGCACACACTAAAACATACTATCGTAAAACTGGGAGAGTTTTAATCTTGGCCATCGTATGCCACGACTGGAGTTTGGCATAGTGACTTCATGAGACAAAGCCGAGTGAAGTCTGGAGCCAAAACTCCTCGATTTTGGAATATTAAGTAATAACAATTCTGTATGCCATTTTGTATGCCACTAGTGGCATATAAATCTCTGTATGCCAGTCAGCGTGGCATACGGGAACTCAATGTTAAGCCTATGGGATTTTACATTAGGGGTAGGATAAATGATATTGACTGGTTTCAGACACAAGCGGCCGTATGCTGCTAAGATCTGACATCAAGTAATATCCGAGCACATGCGAGGATATTGTATTCAGGCCAAGTGTTCACCCTAATCCAGAATTTTGATGATATATTTTGCCAGATGAAAACCCAGTTTTGTATACTACTCATGGGAATACTATATAACTTTCAGTTCATAACCAGTGTCAGTATCTCAGTTAGAACTTATTTCTATAGGAGTGTAATTCTGACAGATTTTATTGGGTGGATGAAGCTAAAAAGATGGACAAAATAAAAAAGACATCGAGATCATTCAAATAGGCTCAATATCAGCAGAGCTACACCCAAGGACCGATCTGAGGGCTAGCTTAGAAAAAGACCCCCAGTGATACAACAGCAAGTCCATCAAATGTATTCCCTGTCACTTTGAAAGTGTCATAAATAACCTCAACATCATCAAAAATAAAGACACCAAGATTATTGAAATCTAGGTTAATAATCAGCAGAGATAGGCAGAAGGTCAGACTAGGAGGGTTGGAATTGAAAGGTACCCCCCCCCCTAAAAAACAGAAGAAAAACCTGCTCGAAGCTTCTCAGAGCTGTTCGGAGCTTTCAGAGCTGCTCAGAGCTGTACAGAGCTGCTCAGAGCTGTACAGAGCTGCTCAGAGCTGCTCAGATCTGTTTGGAGCTGCTCAGAGCTGTACGGAGCTGCTCAGAGCTGTACGGAGTTCTCAATGCTACTCAGAGCAGTTTGGAGATGCCCAGAGCAGTTTAGATGTGCTCGGAACTGCTCGGAGCTACTCAAAAATTGGAGATGCTCAGAGTAGTTTGAGAAGGTTTTTAGCACAAAAAGCTTACAGAAAAACACGTCGCTCGACACTATCTCTGTACTAATAACCGCCTGTCTGCAGTGAGGGTAGACTGGACACTATCTCTGTACTAAAAACTCCTGTTTGTAGTGTGGGTAGACTGGACACTATCTCTGTACTAATAACTCCTGTCTGCAGTGAGGGTAGACTGGACACTATCTCTGTACTAATAACTCCTGTCTGCATTGAGGGTAGACTGGACACTATCTCTGTACTAATAACTCCTGTCTGCAGTGAGGGTAGACTGGACACTATCTCTGTACTAATAACCGCCTGTCTGTATGTGGGTAGACTGGACACTATCTCTGTACTAATAACTCCTGTCTGTATGTGGGTAGACTGGACACTATCTCTATACTAATAACTCCTGTCTGTATGTGGGTAGACTGGACACTATCTCTGTACTAATAACCGCCTGTCTGCAGTGAGGGTAGACTGGATGGTCAGAGGGACATGATGGATACAGCCGTCAGAGCATGTAACCACGTGACCAGTCCCACAGTGCATTGCGCGTTATGTATGGTGACAGGCTGACGACCCGCCCGGCCTAACCCAGGCCTAACCCGAGCCTTATTTACTGCCCTGTTGTGGGGATTTACGTACTGCGGTAAGGGCAGATTTAGGCTGGTCTGATGAGTTTATTCACATGAGCTACTTTGTCACATCAATGAGCCTTTAACATGAGCTACTCCGTCACATCAATGAGCCTTCAACATGAGCTACTCAGTCACATCAATGAGCCTTTAACATGAGCTACTCTGTCACATCAATGAGCCTTTAACACGAACTACTCAGTCACATCAATGAGCCTTCAACATGAGCTACTCTGTCACATCAATGAGCCTTTAACATGAGCTTCTCCATCACATCAATGAGCCTTCAACATGAGCTACTCAGTCACATCAATGAGCTACTCAGTCACATCAATGAGCCTTTAACATGAGCTACTCTGTCACATCAATGAGCCTTCAACATGAGCTACTCAGTCACATCAATGAGCCTTTAACATGAGCTACTCTGTCACATCAATGAGCCTTCAACATGAGCTACTCAGTCACATCAATGAGCCTTTAACATGAGCTACTCAGTCACATCAATGAGCCTTCAACATGAGCTACTCAGTCACATCAATGAGCCTTTAACACGAGCTACTCAGTCACATCAATGAGCCTTTAACACGAACTACTCCATCACATCAATGAGCTACTCAGTCACATCAATGAGCCTTTAACATGAGCTACTCCGTCACATCAATGAGCCTTTAACACGAACTACTCTGTCACATCAATGAGCCTTTAACATGAGCTACTCTGTCACATCAATGAGCCATTAACATGAGCTACTCTGTCACATCAATGAGCCTTTAACATGAGCTACTCTGTCACATCAATGAGCCTTTAACATGAGCTACTCTGTCACATCAATGAGCCTTTAACATGAGCTACTCTGTCACATCAATGAGCCTTTAACACGAACTACTCAGTCACATCAATGAGCCTTCAACATGAGCTACTCCGTCACATCAATGAGCCTTTAACATGAGCTTCTCCATCACATCAATGAGCCTTCAACATGAGCTACTCAGTCACATCAATGAGCTACTCAGTCACATCAATGAGCCTTTAACATGAGCTACTCTGTCACATCAATGAGCCTTCAACATGAGCTACTCAGTCACATCAATGAGCCTTTAACATGAGCTACTCAGTCACATCAATGAGCCTTCAACATGAGCTACTCAGTCACATCAATGAGCCTTTAACACGAGCTACTCAGTCACATCAATGAGCCTTTAACACGAACTACTCCATCACATCAATGAGCTACTCAGTCACATCAATGAGCCTTTAACATGAGCTACTCCGTCACATCAATGAGCCTTTAACACGAACTACTCTGTCACATCAATGAGCCTTTAACATGAGCTACTCTGTCACATCAATGAGCCATTAACATGAGCTACTCCGTCACATCAATGAGCCTTTAACATGAGCTACTCTGTCACATCAACGAGCCTTTAACATGAGCTACTCTGTCACATCAATGAGCCTTTAACATGAGCTACTCTGTCACATCAATGAGCCTTTAACACGAACTACTCAGTCACATCAATGAGCCTTCAACATGAGCTACTCCGTCACATCAATGAGCCTTTAACATGAGCTTCTCCATCACATCAATGAGCCTTCAACATGAGCTACTCAGTCACATCAATGAGCTACTCAGTCACATCAATGAGCCTTAAACATGAGCTACTCCGTCACATCAATGAGCCTTTAACATGAGCTTCTCCATCACATCAATGAGCCTTCAACATGAGCTACTCAGTCACATCAATGAGCCTTCAACATGAGCTACTCAGTCACATCAATGAGCCTTCAACATGAGCTACTCAGTCACATCAATGAGCCTTTCATAATGAGCTTCTCAGTCACATCAATGAGCCTTTAACATGAGCTACTGCGTCCCATCAATGAGCTTCGTGTATTATGCTCGCTATGCAGTATAAATTGTTTACTGAATTCTGTGTAGTACACTGTTATACTGAACATGTTGAAACATCAGCAGTGTGTGGGCATGTCTTCTATGCCAATATATGTTGGATTTTATGAATTTCGGGTATAATGACGCACCATCTTTGTTCATGCTACAAAACTCGATGGGAATTGATGTTATTTACAGAACTTAGCCTGGGGCCTGAAGCTGTGTGAATTACGTAGCAAATCAAGGTAGATGGGATCGAGATAGGTTTCTGAATTAGTCTCATCCTTCACACTGACTTATGGGCTAATATTCGTGACATAATCCCCCATTGTAATTTTTCCTAAATTTCTCATGGGCGCTGGGTACAAGTTCCCAATGTTAAGTCTACGGAGAAAAAATACCAGGGGTAAGATGAAGATTTTTATGTACCTGATGAGTTGCTCACTGTTAACATGAGCTACTCTGTCCTGTACATTGATTCAAAGCCCATAACCTGCCCACTACGCTGCCCTACGCTGCCCACCTGCTAGCGCCCCATCCACTTACCCTGCCCAGTGACCAGAAAGGGCGGGCGGGTTAGGGTTGGGGGTGGGGGCACGACAGGTTAGACAAAAGAGGCCATCCCTTGCCACACACGCCAGTATCCATCGCAATAAACCAAGCCTGGCGCGACGGGCGCAGGTAAACACCGACCGATTTAGTAGTCCCTTCCTGATTGGTTTGTTGACACCAGGCTAACCAATCACAATCTCCGTCACATTCCCATCGGCCAATGGCGAGTGAGCGATGGGCGCAGACGACACTCCGGCCGAGCCCCCGGACACGGCGTGTGGCTTTAGTTTCCGTTGAGCTGGGGCGACGAAAAAAGGGACACATTTATTCTCGTCGAACTGCTCGGAGCTGCTCAGTGCTGCTCGGAGCTACTCAGTGCTGTTCAGTGCTACTTCAGTTCTGTGCTGTCCGGAGTTGTTTAGTGCTGTTTAGAGCTGTTCTGTGCTGTTCGGAACTGTTCAGTGCTGTTAAGAGGTCTTCAGTGCTACCTAGAACTGCTCAGTGCTGCTCAGTGCTACTTAAATCTGTCCTGTGCTGTTCGGAGCTGATCAATTCTGTTTGGAGCTGGTCAGAACTGTTCGAACTACTAGGGGATGTTAAGAGCTGCTTTTCGGAGCTATTACTAGCTACTCAGTGCTGTTTAGAGCTATTCAGAACAGAACTGTTTAGATCTTCCTGAGCTGTACATTGCACCTCGGAGCGACTCAGAGCTGCTCAGAACGGTTTGGAGCTGCTCGAGGCTGTACAGAGCTGCCAAGTATTACCCAGAGCTCTTCAGTGATATTCAGAGCTGCTCAGAGCTGTCAGTGCTAATCCGAGCAGTTTAGAGATGCCCAGAGCAATTCAGAAGTGCTCGAAGCTGCACAGAGCTACTCAAAGATTGGAGGTGCTCAGAGTAGTTTGGGGTGGCTCAGAACAGGTCAGGGTCGCTCGGAATTGCTTGGAGATGCTCGGAGGTGCTCAGAACTGTTCAGAGAATCTCAGGGCAGTTTGGAGATGTTCAGAGCAGTTCAGAAGTGCCCAAAGCTGTTCAGAGCTACTCAAAGCTACACAAATTCAGAGCTGCTCGAAGCTACACAAAAATGATCAGAGTAGACTCAGAATAATTCAGAGGTTCTCAGAGATGCCTAGAACATTGCTCGCAGCTCGCAGCTGCTCGGGCTACTCAACGATTAGAGAAACTCAACCTGAGGCCTTGGTTTTGGAGTTTTTGAAGCTTTCCTAAGTAAGTACTGCAAGTTTAGAGATGCCCAGCAGTTAAGAGCTGCTCGGAGCTACTCATAGATGCTCAAAGTAGTTTGGAGATGCTCAGAACTGTTCAGAGCTGCTCAGAATTGTAGTGCTACCAGAGCAGTTTGGAGATGCCCAGAGAAGTTTAGAGGTTCTCAGAGCAGTTTGGAGATGTTCAGAGGAGCTCATAGCTGCTCAGGCTTGCTCGGAGGTGCTCGCGACCCGTGAAGGGAGCACTCAGGGCAGAGTTATGGCGCCGTCTACATCACTGATATCTTATCAGCTCGTCCTATCTGTGAGCAGCTCGCCAGGCCTGCCCGCGCCTAATGCTCATTGTGCCCGTCTAGCATAGCAATAGGCCGCGACCCCGCCGCCAGGTGACAGCGTACTCACGTGCGGGCACCCAACTTCCGGTGGCCGCTGAGAGGAGCGCCCTCTGGTAGAGTCCCCGGAATAACTACGAAAAATGTTTTTGGGAATAATTTTGAGATCTGTTTGAAAGTCTCTGGATAGTGTGTCTAAGATGGGTGTCACATATTTTTTAAAAAGTTGTTGATGTCGTAATACTGTCGAAAAACTGGATTCGTTTAATTTTGGCCACCGTATGCTTCGATTGGAGTTTGGCATAGTGACTTCATGAGGCGAAGCCAAGTGAAGTCCAGAGCCAAAACTCCAGGAGTGGGATGCGGTGGCCAAGATTGAAACGAATCGGGTTTTGATTTTATGCTGCCCCGTCTCCTCGATTTTTGAATATTACGTGATTACAATTATGTATGCCACTCAACGTGGCATACGGCAACTCAATGTCTATGGACTTTATATTAGGGGTCGGATAAAATCTAGAACGCTTGTGTATTACTACGCGTCAAACATTCGTGGTTAAAAATAAACAGAAAATCGCTGCTGATATTCTCACACACTACTTTGCAGGTTAGGGACTCCTTTGCCGTATCCTACTCTGTATGTTAAGTATAGAGACTCTGGATTAGGTGGATTAGGTTTTTGGTTTGGTTTGTTTATTCAACGTCCCAGGGAACTTGTTTTAATTCCCACACCACATAGACAAGGTATGAGAAGAACTGGCATTTGATGTTACAGTCAATCTACCACTGCTGGGGATGAAGGAGAAAGGTGGCTTCACACCACACCACATAGACATGGTATGAGAAGGACTGGCCTTTGATATAGCAGTAAGTCTACTACTGCTAGAGGTGAAGGAGAAAGGTGGCTGCACACCACACCACATAGACATGGTATGAGAAGGACTGGCCTTTGATATAGCAGTCAATCTACCACTGCTGGGGGTGAAGGAGTAAAGAAGAAACCAACAAGTTTTGGGCAAAGTCGTCGTTCTCCACGAGTTTGATGCGGTGTGATATGAACGAGGCGACAGCCGAGTGAATATCATGTAGCATTCAAACGAGTTTGAGAACGACTTCTTTGATAAAAAAGGAGTTGCTTTCTGTATTTATCTCACCCCTGTACACACTAACAGAATGGACAACACACTGGATACAGACCATGGAGAACGGACTGTAAAACCTGTAGTGGCATGGAGAACGAGATTCCAATGTTAAGCCTATGGATATTAATTGCAGGGGTGAGATAAAAGAGTGGCTGCAGTGGGACTCGAACACATTCTTTACGTATGGCTCCCTAGGTATATAGAGGAAACCTATGAATGTTTAGGGTCTGAGCTTGTATCCCATCGAGTTTGAATCACGTAGTAATTCACAAGGCGAAGCCGCGTGTATTACCTAGTGATTCAAATGAGATGGGATTGAGCTCTGACACTAAACTTGAATGGGTTTCTGAATTTATCTCACCCATAACATTGACTAATGGTCTATCATTTGTACCATATTCCCCCATTGGATATCTTTCCTAAATATCTAATGGGCGTTAGATACGAGTTCCCAATGTTAAGTCTATGGAGAAAAAATACCTGGGGTGAGATAATAATGTATTCCATAGACTTACCTGGACGTATGTGGCAGGGAAGAAGCCGTGCTGGTTGTTGAGCTCGCCATGATACCAGTTCTCGTCCACCTGCCTTCGTAACAAGATGACATCTCCCTTTTTGAAGGTTAAATCACTGCAAGATACAACAGAGCGAATCCGTTAAAAATAGGTTTGTGTGTTTCTTTAAAGACAAATGCTGGTAGTTGGGTGATTTCTAAATTCTATTGAATTTTTGAGAAAAAAAATGGCATGTCACCATACTAACTTCTAAAATTGGTAGATGTGTATTAGGCTTTAGGATGCCCCGCCTGAGACAAAGTACTGTTCCTTTGTCGCCGACAAAGGTACATCAATGTTCCGAAATCGGTAGATGTGTATTGGGCTTTAAAGACAAATTCGGGTAGGTATCGCTGCTCCCCCTGTTGCTACTCAATTTACACTGGTGCTGCCATCTGAGTTCATGAAAATGTAGCAGTTTCCCATATACACCAATAGATAAGCACTTACCTTCTTCAGATGGTCTTCCCATAGAAATTAGTATGGTGACATGGTATTTTTTAGCATGTCTCATTTGTATATGTTCCCAACTATCATCATCCAGAATTATTTGAAGATAGCAATAGAACATCAGTGTAATTTAGCAACAAAGTCAAAATATTGCATTTTCCCATAGACACCAACAGTAAAGCACTTACATTTTCAGATGGCCCTCCCATAGAAGTTGGAATGGTGACAGGCCATTTTTTTGCATTTTCTATTTACTGATTTATGGAACTTATATTATCCTGAGTTATTTGCAAAACTCAATAGAATTTAGAAATCACCCAAACTACCAGCATTTGTCTTTAACAGCAGCATCTGGGACCTGTTTCACTAGTTTCGTGACATGTCTAGATGGTGTGACATGTCTAGATGGCGTCTAGATGGTGTGTCCGGTTTCAGAAGAATGAGACATTAGATTTCGTTTTGTCCATACTTGCTTGCACTGTTGGTGCCGCTTTTCAGGTCTGTCTAACACTTTTGTCACGAAACTAGTGAAACAGGTCCATGATGTGTAGATTTATCTGATTCTTATGTTTGGGGTCTGTCTTTTCCTAAGGGAAGCTAGTTGTGTTGTCACGAAACTAGACAACCCCAATGTCTGTATTTTTTTTTATATATATATATTTTTTTATATTTGTTTATTGACGTAGGGTTTCACATACAGGTACACGATTTTCAAACAACATACGTCATTTAAGTGGTGAAGAAAAAGGAGAGTGTGATACTCCACAGGCTAAAACCACTCGTAAAACAAGGAAAGGAAACAGTTCTACAGGCTATTTAGTAGATTTGACTACATACTTGACAGTTCTTAGACAGAAACCTGTTCGGAACAGGCTACTCACACTTACAACATTTGGACAAAGATACATGAAGACTTTTACAGATAGACAGGCTTAGACAGACTAACAAACAAAGACATCACATGACTACTCAACCGAGGGACTGAAGAAAACAAGGGATGAGATTCTGCTGGATAATCAATATTTTCAGACATGTCACGATGCTAGTGAAACAGGTCCCAGGTCTGTCGAAGAGGACCACAGTACATTAATAAGGTGTTTTCTGCCAATGGTGCTTCCCCTCCTAAAAGGGCACATAAACATCACATTTCCATTATTTTTGACAGCTTCCTATGAATGGAAAGGAGCCTCATCTCTAATTCAGAATGTGTTGATTATCACTATGGCAACCGCCTTCAATGACACTAAATAAACGTTTCTAGGGACGTCAAGCTCATTGGAATAGTTGATGAGATTGTGTCTGTCGCCATAGTATCCGCTGCCTTATGTAAATTATAAAAGGGGTTCAATGATGATAACCTAGTAGAATATTCTCTTTGGCCAGAGTATAGGAAGAATTATTAAGCATCAAGCAAGAAGAAAATTAGTTTTCGTGGATTAATGGTTATATAATTATATATACACTGCGATACTGATATTTCAATGTGTTCAATACACATAGCAACATTTGATCAACGTGTTCAATACTTATATAGAACGTCCTGACCATGCTGTACAAGTCACAGAACGAGATGGGAATTTACGGTTTGTACGGACCGAGGCATTTATGCAGAGTTCCGTACAAACCGTAAATTATCATCAAGTTCTGTGACTTGTACAAGCATGGTTGGACGTTATATATTTACTATATACCTGAAAGTTAAGTACAGTATTTTTACGTCATGTGACGAAACGGTGCGTATTTACAGTATATATGGCATGGGTATATAGTAAACTGTGGTACGGAACCCTGTTTAGTATAATACTTTTTCGTTATATGGTGAAACGGTGCATATTTACGCTACATATGTCGTGGGTATATAATAAAACAGTGTACTGCACAGGAAGCAGTGGTACATAATTATCAAATACTGCATGGGTATATAATAAATTGGTTTGCCTTAGCCTGGAATATCCATAGGCTTAACATTAGGAACTCGTTCTCAACAGGCTTGCGAGTAAAGTAACTCATTCTCAATGGGTGATAAACAGTTAGATATTTCCAGGCTCAGATAAAATCAGAAACCTGTTTGTGCTAGGTCTGACTCCCCATTCGCCATCTCGTTTGGAGTGCTTCAGAATATTCACTCGGCTATCACCTCGTTCATATAACAGCACTCCAAACTCGATGGCGAACGTGTACACAGACCAAACACTCATCAGTTTCTTTCTTAATATCTAATGGGTCTAACCTCCATAACATGTATATTATTATATACCTATGGCTGTATGACCTACACATACTTCCCCCTGCTACCCATGACGTACGGGGTATGTGATCACGTGACTAGCTAAGATTTCACCATTTTTAGGTATATAACAATACGAAAACAGGCTGACTGTCCTAGTCCGTCAAAATACTCGGTAAAATTATTGATCAGTTACATCCCTCTACCTTTGGCATCGGGATGTATTTGAACAATAATTTTACAGCATATTTTTGACGTACGAAGACAGTAAGCCAGTTTCCGTATAATACAGGATGAATGGCCTGAATAATCCACACGGGTGTCCCGTAATGGGGCCACTGCGTGGTGGGCGTTTGATGCTGACTGTGCATTAACCATTCTCTCTCTCTCTCTCTCTCTCTCTCTCTCTCTCTCTATCTATCTCTCTCTCTATCTATCTCTCCTCTGGCTGTATGGAGGTAATAGATATGGGACCTCCCGGCAGCCTGACACAATATCCCTGACTGTTATACCACTGAGGTATGATACTCATACTTTAGTGAAACATATCTACATTATTGTGACGGCTTTCCTACCGCTTCTTTTTCGATAAATTTTCTATCGAATGAAATGTGTATTTTCTGGCATAGGTATATAATACATGGCATATAGCTGTATAAGTATGGGGGCTGCCGTTGGAACCCCAGGCAGTTTACGATACGTTCTTTTATCATATACTCGATGGGAATTGATGTTATTTACAGAACTCGGCCTCGGGTCTCGTTCTGTTAGAAAACAACAATTCCCCATCTCGTTTTGTAGCATGGACAGCATGGTCAGGTCGTTCTATATAAATATCACTCAGATATATGACTCTTATACAGCACAGCTCTCATGTATACTATCGTAAAACTGGATGAGGTTTAATCTTGGCCACCGTATTCCATGACTGGAGTTTGGCAAAGTGACTTCATGAGGCGATGCCGAGTGAAGTCCGGAGCCAAAACTTCAGGAGTGGAATGCGGTGGCCAAGATTAAAACGAATCAGGTTTTGATTTTATCCTACCCTATCTCCTCAATTTTGGAATATTACTTGATAACCATGCTGTATGCCACTAGTGGCGTATAAAACTCCGTATGCCAGTCAGCGTGGCATACGAAAACCCAATGTTAAGCCTATGGGATTTCATATTAGGGGTAGGATAAATCTACATTCCTATGCGCGAATGTCTGACTTTTACTGCCCAGGAGTACGAATTCCGTTCGTCACTGATTGACGAAATAATATTCAAAGATCCATTCATACTTCGAGACTTGTTTTTATAGTGATTATTTCCAGGTATATAATTATAAGGCAACATAGTGAGTGTGTCTGAATTGAATATGTTGCTTGTTGTTTTTGGTCGGAAATATTCACCTCGATCTTAGTACATAGTGAATTCAGGCACACTAACCATGTCTTCATATAATACTCTTATACGGCACACAGCTATCCAGCTATGGGAACGGCCATTGGATACAGGACACTCTAGCAATGTCCCAGGCTCTTATACCACTCAGGAATAACACTCGAATATGGCATATAGCTGTTCATAAGCCATATAAGGTCATTCTTTATGGGAATTCTGGCAATGGGTGGTGCGCCTGACACAATGTCCTACTTGGATATACTACTTGGCCATGATACTCATCTACTATATACTTGTACCTGTGGTGTAATTCTAATAATTACCCACTGCTCCTCCATAGTCCATAAATATTCTATATGGAACACGTTGAAAGATCGGTAGTTACAGGCTCTCAATTCGACATGGTTTCTATGCCAATTTAGGGTAAGATATTTCTTTTTTTCCCCTTATAAATACTCAATATTTCGTTTTATCGCCTATAATTCTTTCACATGATTACGAAAGTCTGAATCAAAGCTTCCTACACGTCTTACTCATGAGTTTTTCAGTATATGGTTTTCTCGTTGATTAGAACCTCGTAATTAACAGTACTACCATAGCTGCTCTGTCTGTCTGTCTCTGTCTGTCTCTCTGTCTGTCTCTCTGTCTGTGTGTGTGTCTGTCTGTCTCTCTCTGTCTCTGTCTGTTTATCTGTCTGTCTCTCTCTGTCTCTCTCATTCTCTATCTCTGTCTGTCTCTGTCTGTCTGTCTCTGTCTGTCTGTCTCTCAGTCTCTCTGTCTATCTGTCTGCCTCTCTCTGTCTCTCTCATTCTCTATCTCTATCTGTCTCTCTCTCTCTCTCTCTCTGCCTCTCTCTGTCTCTCTCCCTCTCTCATTCTCTGTCTCTCTGTCTCTCTCTCACACACTCTTTGTTGGGGGGTTGGGAGTTGGGCAAGACACAATGTTTAGATCCTCATGGTAAGATATTACCATAAAACAACCTTACCATGGCCGTACATCAGACAAAACGACATGACGTTGGCGTTATTTACTGAACGAGGCTGTGAGGCCGAGTTTCCGGCAGACGGTAATTGGATCCATGCCCGGGGGCGGTGTAAAATGTGCCTGACGCAATGTGCCGGGTTTCTATACTACTCAGACATACTACTCATATAAATGATTCGTATACTGCTTACAGATGTGTCGCTGACTCATTACACTCTACCAAACCTTCCCATGTCCATAATTCTACAAATGTTACATATACCAGAAAATTAAGCGGCTTTCCAAGATGGTGTTTTCTTAAACTCCCCATCAGGGCCTCACAAAATGGCCACTTTCACTGACAGCATTACTGAGAAACTCCCCAACAGGGCCTCAAAATATGGCCGTTTTCCATGATGGGGTTTTTGTAGATTCCCCACCAGGGCCTCACAACATGGCCGTTTTCCATGACAGGGTTTTCGAAAACTCCCCATTAGGGTCTCACATCATGGTGGCTTTCCATGACATGGTTTTGTTAACTCCCCATCATGGCCTCACAATATGGCGATCTTTTGTAATAGGATTTTTGTAGATTCCCTATCAGGGCCCCACATCATGGCAGTTTTCCATGGAAGGGTTTTTGTAAACTCCCCATCAGTGCCTCACATCATGGTGGCTTTCCGTGGCGTTTTTTTTTTCACAAACTTCCATCTGGGCCTCACAAAATGGCCGCTTTCTGTAACAGGGTTTTCCTAAATTCCCCATTAGGGCCTCAGAACAAATCCTTTTCAGTGATGGGATTTTTTGTAAACTCCCACCAGGGCCTCACAACATGGCCGTTTTCCATGACACAGTTTTCATAGATTCCCCATCAGTACCTCACAACATGGCCGTTTTCCGTGACGGGTTTTCGTAAACTCCCACCAGTGCCTCACAACATGGCCGTTTTCCGTGATACAGTTTTCATAAATTCCCCATCAGTACCTCACAACATGGCTGTTTTCTGTGACACAGTTTTCATAAATTCCCCATCAGTACCTCGCGAAATGCCCGTTTTCCGTGACACAGTTTTCATAGATTCTCCATCAGGGCCTCACAACATGGCCGTTTTCCGTGACACAGTTTTCATAGATTCCCCATCAGGGCCTCACAACATGGCGGCTTTCCGTGACACAGTTTTCATAGATTCCCCATCAGTACCTAACAACATGGCCGTTTTCCATGACAAGGTTTTCATAGATTCCCCAACAGGGCCTCACAACATGGCCGTTTTCCGTGACACAGTTTCCATAGATTCCCCATCAGTACCTACCAACATGGCCATTTTCCGTGACACAGTTTTCATAGATTCCCCATCAGGGCCTCACAACATGGCCGCTTTCCGTGACACAGTTTTCATAGATTCCCCATCAGTACCTCACAGCATGGCCGCTTTCCGTGACGGGTTTTCGTAAACCGGACACCGCAATAAAAGCCCCGATAAGCCCGGCCCTTGAACAAAACGGGCGCGCGACTGATGGCCCTGCTGATGGGCGGATGCATGAAAGTGGCTGTTAGCCAAGACAAATTGGGAAGAAAGTGTACCCTTAAAAGAAACAACGGGGAGAGGAAAAACGGCGACAAAAAGACCTCGGAAAACGTGGCCGAAGCTGAGCTGAGCGTGTGTGGAAGAGGTTTGTATGAAGAGTCAAGGTTGCCAAAAAAGTCGGGTTGTCAACATTCTCTGACTTTTCCCCGACACATTTTATTTTGCACTGAGAAATGCAAAGAAATGATAATAATAAAAAAAAGAAAAGAAATGATTTCTAAATCGAACCCGTCTTACAACCGGGTGTTTCATTAATTTATTGATCCCGGGTGTTTTGAATTAATCCGGTATATTTTCTTTAATATACAAAGATTTCAGGGATGTCAAAGCTGCCCAGTTTTTTATGTGCAAATTTGAATTTTCCAGTTTTCCCTCTGAAGATTCCTTTTTCCCTGATGTTCAGGGAAAGCAAGTCTTTTGAATTTCTAATATTCTACTATGATGCTAAATCAAAAACTAGCATAGGGACCTCAATTTTCTTAAATCAGCACATTTTTCTAACGTTTTTACAAATACGTTAAAATAATTTTGATCAATAATGTCTTCTATGGCATTTGGAGATTATCATATTAGATTTCAAGGAAATTGATAAGGGTTTTACTTTTCAAGGTAAAGTGTCCGATATGGGGCCATCCATAAAGTATGCACGCATAATTTCCCAAAATTTGGACCCCCTCCCCCACTCCCGATCCTGTACGCAAAAAAACAAAGATGAAGTATACGCAAAATTTCAGAGATTTTTTTACCCCCCTCCCCCCCACGCCCCACTCAGTGCGTACTTAATGGATGGCCCCTATGCCTTTCAACAAAGCCGACTTGCCTCCCCCTACACAACGCACGGACCCGGAATCATGCGCCGGCCTCTACGGTAATTCATGGCCTGCGGAATTTTATCGCTGGGTTTCCACAATTATGCAATAATAAAGCAGCATTAGTGGCGGCGGCGTCTGATAAATAAAGCCAATATTGAAGTGGGCGATAATCGGCCTATTGAGCAGCTCAGTGGACGCTCGTCACACGGGCGTCTACTGCCGAGCAGCTCCGAGCGGACCCGAGCAACTCCGAGCAGTACCGAGCGTTTCCGAGAATCACGAGAAACTCAGATCGGCCCCGAACAACTCCGAGTAGTTCCGAGCGTTATCGAAAAGCTCCTAGTAACTCCGATCGGCCCCGAACAACTCCGAGTAGTTCCGAGCGCTACCGAAAAGCTCCGAGTAACTCCGATCGGCCCCGAGCAACTCCGAGTAGTTCCGAGATACTCCGGAGCTGTTTTGAGAAACTCTGGACAGTTCCGAGCTGCTCTGAAGAGTTCCGAGCGGCCCCGAGTATCACCGAGTGGTACCGAGCAGGCCCGAGTATTACCGAACGGTTCCGAGTAATACCGAGTGGCTTAGAATATCACCGACTGTCTCCAAACAGCTCACCGAGCGATACCGAGAATCACCGAGCAGCTCCGAGCATGTCAATGTATCACCGAGTGGAACCGAGCATGTCCAAGTATTACCGAGCGGCTCCGAGCAGCTCCGAGCAGCTCCGAGTATCACCGAGAGACTCCCAGCAGCTCCGAGTACCAACGAGCAGCTCCGAGTATCACCGAGCGGCTCCGAGCAGCTCCGAGTATCACCGAGCAACTCCGAGCGGCTCCGAGCATGTCAGAGTATTACCGAACGACCCCGAGCAACTCCGAGCAGCTCCGAATACCACCGAGCGACTCCGAGCAACTCCGAGCGTCAGTGGCTTGCGGTAATGGTCGGTGTGTGATAGATGAAAGCCACCTTACTCCTCACGTAAACGAGCTGCGACCCCCCTCCCCTCCCCAACCCCCTCCCCAACCCCCTCCCACCCCCCACACAGAAAGGAGCCGGTTGTTGTCGTGTGAGGCAATCTCACCGTGTTGACAGGGTAGTCGCCTCTCCCTGCAGCGCGTGGCAACGGGTAATAAAACGCACGCCGTCCCGCTGATGTATGGCCGCTAGAAGGTTGTCATTATAGCTAGGACAATATCCCTGAGTGGAGGAGTGGGTGTTTTCTATACGCCTTTCTCATGAAACTTCACTTCATAAATCCAGCGCCGCTTCCCACGGCTGTAGCCTCCAAGTACCGCCGGTGACAGCACCAGGTCCTGGCTGGGGGATGGAGGGGGGGATTTATGTCTTAAGTCAGGAGTGATCCACTGGCGCTGGATATGTCTGTGCGTGGGTGGAAGTGTAAGCAATATGCATGTGGAGCTTGACTGAGAATGAGGTGGTGGAGTGACTAGTCAAGTTTGTAGTGGTAAGCAGTGTGCTTTAAGCCAGGAGAGAGGGAGCCATTGTAAGGTATATATATATACGACATGGCTAGGCACATATAACAAGGCATAGATATTCCATGGCTAGGCATATACACAAGGCTTTTATTATCTATTGTATACAAAGACCAAATTGAAAATGTATGAGGACTCATATGAGGAAAATAGTCCCTATGTGCTATAGAGCAAAGAAATAGTCCTTTTTGTTATACCGTTTAAAATGGCAATTTCTGGGTTTAATTAATTCAATAAGATGGATAATAAATGCACCAAATGATGATTATGTGAACAGGTGGCTCTGTAAACTACTTGGGTTCTTACAGTGCCGGCCGGCCAGAGGCAACGACCGCACGGGTGCAGGCGACAGGGTTTTCAATGGGCTGGTCCGGCCGATTCCGGCTGATTTGCTGATCCACCAGGCAGATTGTCCCAGCCGATCTGAGCCGATGAGCGATTTTGGCGGCCAACGTCCACAATTCCTCCAGATGGTCATCGTCCGGCCCTAACTCACTCTTGGTGGAGCTCATGCTTAACACTTGTGTATTACTACACATAAACCAGAAAAGCCATCATTTATTGTCTTTATATACCATGCCACAAGGCATATGGAAATAAGGTAATTATGGGCTATGTATATGAAATAAGGCATATATATATCTTATGGATCTGAATACTATCGTAAAACTGGATGAGGTTTAATCTTGGCCACTGTATTCCACGACTGGAGTTTGGCAAAGTGACTTCATAAGGCGAAGCCGAGTGAAGTCCGGAGCCAAAACTTCAGGAGTGGAATGCTGTGGCCAAGATTAAAACGAATCAGGTTTTGATTTTATCCTACCCTATCTCCTCGATTCTGGAATATTACGTGATAACAATGCTGTATGCCACTAGTGGCATATAAAACTCTGTATGCCAATCAGTGTGGCATACGGAAACCCAATGTTAAGCCTATGGGATTTTATATTAGGGGTAGGATAAACAATAAGCTTGTGTCAGGACAGAATCTGTAGGGTCTTAACAGCTCAGTTTCCACTCTACCAAATCATTATATTTTAACTGTTTCCGGTAAGTGATGTTCATTTTGTGCCACACTCACTGAGAGATATAAAGTGTACAGAGCAGTGTTTTATATACGGGCTATGCCAGAAAATCCTACATTGTTTATCCACCATTTTTTTCATATTCCCAGTGTTAAATCTACTGTGCACAACACAGGTGGAGTTTTCATGGCCGCTGATGGTACTTACAGGAAGTAGTACATTGGCTAAGTGGAAACTAAAAGCAGCGACCAGGCATGCAGAGAGCTACACACAAAGGGCCATTATGAACCAGACTGGGCCGTAGACAATAACTCTCATCTATAAACACAAAGTCTGCACTACGAAAGCTGCTATCAGCAAACCCGCTAAGGGGCCATCCATAAAGTACATATACGCACTGAGGGGTGGGGAGGAGGGGGTTGGTCGGGGTGGGGGTGTTATTTGAAAATTTGGGAAATTTTGCATATGCTCCTTCTTTGATCTTTTGAAACTGGGGAAGGGTTAAACATGTTCAGAAATTCTGTGCATACATGTACGTTATAGCCCAAAATGACTAAAGGTCAGAAGATAGTTTGCGTATGTACTTTATGGATGACCCCAAATGACTAAAGTTCAGAAGATAGTTTTTGCGTATGTATTTTATGGACAGCCCGAAAGACTTAAGGTCAGAGGATATTTTGTGTATGTTTTTTATGGACGGCCCCAAATGACTAAAGGTCAGAGGATATTTTGTGTATGTTTTTTATGGACGGCCCCAAATGACTAAAGGTCAGAGGATATTTTGCGTATGTTTTTTATGGACGGCCCCAAATGACTAAAGGTCAGAGGATATTTTGCGTATGTTTTTTATGGATGGCCCCAAATGACTAAAGGTCAGAGGATATTTTGCGTATGTTTTTTATGGATGGCCCCAAATGACTAAAGGTCAGAAGATATTTTGCATATGTACTTTATGGACGGCCCCATATGACCATAGGGCAGATAGGTCATGTTCCCTGGGTACCGCCATCGCCCCCCCCCCCTTCCCCCCAGTATATCTTCTGAATTAGTGGAGGTGAAAAGGCAGGCTTTTTCACTACTGGAGGTGTAAAACACGATGTGACTTACAATCGCCTGGCTACGACCACACTGGTGGGGAATAAGGAAAGCCAAGGGTGGGTCAATTAGCCCTCTTTATCATCCTTTTACAAGGTGTCCGTAGAAAACACATGGGGAGTGTGTATGGACATACCCGGAGCATACAGATATACCCACCTAATACAAAATGTCTATAGAATACACATAGGGAGTGTGTATTACCATACCCAGAGCATAGAGATATATCCACCTAATACAAAGTACGCATAGAAAACACATAGGGAGTGCGTATGGACATGTCCGGCACATACAGGTTTGTTTTATGCTCCAGGGGGCGCATACGGAGAAATAGTGAGTCCGGGAAAATAGTGCATAACTAAAACGCCCAGCCCTGCCCCGCCCCGCCCCACCCTGCCCCATTCCATCCTGTCTCGCCCTGCCTCACCCTGCCTCGCCCAGCCCTGCCCCACCCCACCTCACCCTGCCCCATCCCACCCTGCCTTGCCCTGCCTCGCCCAGCCCTGCCCCGCCCCACCTCACCCTGCCCCATTCTATCCTGCCTCGCCCTGCCTCGCCCTGCCTCGCCCAGCCCTGCCCCACCCTGCCTCGCCCCACCTAACCCTGCCCCATCCCACCCTGCCTCGTTCAGCCCTACCCCATCTCGCCCGGCCTCGCCCTGCCCTGCCCCACCCTGCCCCACCCCACTTCACCCTGCCCCATCCCACCCTGCCTCGCCCTGCCTTGCCCAGCCCTGCCCCGCCCCACCTCACCCTGCCCCATCCCACCCTGCCTCGCCCAGCCTTGCCCAGCCCCGCCCCGCCCTGCCCCACCCCACCCTAGCCCGTCCCCCGCCCCGCTCTGCCCCGCTCCGCCCCGCCCCCACCCGGCCCCACTGTGCCCCCGCCGCCGTACAATATTGATAGGTGGCCGTGGTGAGGGCTTTTAGTGCAGTAACAAGGACCGGGGCCCTCAACGGGGAGTAATGCCCCACGCTCGTTACGGAAGCCACTCCGGCATTCACCGCTGACAGGGCCGCACCCAGCCCCAGGAAGCCATGTGAGAAGCCACTGTGAAAAGAGCAGACCTTCCTCCGTAGGTCTAAGACAAACCATGTATTTTTCTAATTTTTTTTTCAGAGCAGTTTATTTCCATTCGCATTCATTGACTACAATCAAAGATAGGCGTTATACTTTTTTTTGTTAAAGTTTCTTAATTGAGCAAAGGATTACAGTTTGATAGTATGACATAAGTTTCAGCCCCATTGGCCTCAATAAAGTGGCAAAGGCCTCAGCCTATTCATAAGGCTGGTCTTAACGGCCTAGCCGTGATTAATCCAGAAGACCAAAGACTATATATTTAAGTTTAAGAACATAACAGAGTCACAACAAATATAGTTCTTCACATTCTGTGCTATGTGAATACCTTAAAATCTATACACTCAGTAATAACTAAATACTAGAGTCCAGGTTAAGTAGGCTAAGTCCTTACAATTGATTGAATCTTTATCTGTGGCTCATTGCTCTCATTTTTTTTGGTATATGGAGGAGTGAATAGTCTAAAATTCTAAGAAACCTAACTAGCCTCTATTCTGAGGTCACCACGCTTTGCTTATTGTTCCTGGTGCACATACTCATATGTATAAAGTAATGTTCCAATCTATAACTGATAGTTGTAGGAAAATCTAATAGACAAAACATGTTATTAGTGCAATTATAAACTTCACACTTTTCTGTGTTATTGGTTTTATGAAGACGTATTAATAGGAAACGTCCTTACTGTTGACGAAACGGTTTCTGTTCGAGGTCAGTCATCGAATTCATACTGCTTGACGCCACAGGCGGAAGGCAGTGTAAAATCGACGACTGACCGAGAACATGAACCATTTCGTCTGCAGTAAGGACGTTTGCTTATTATTATATACCTCAAAGTCACATTTCACAGCGGGCACGAACATTATTATTACTGCCGTATTATTGTCATGAATGAAGCTTAAATAACAGAATATCTCTTGGACAATGAAAAAGTGAATTTCCATTGAAAAGTAAAAAACTGGTATCTCTGTATATTTTTGAATTCATTTGTGTGGAAATCCCCCCTCCAGAAACGGATAGCCACAGAGAGAAGATCTCTTATTTGTAACGTTTTAGCACCCTTTCTGCAAAATAAATGCAGAAAAAAAGAAAACATCCCATTCTCATGGTTTCAAAGACACTTATTGGAAATAATAACGCATTAACCTTTATCAAGAAATATATGTTGAATATTTATGATGTTTGTCAAGTAAATCACACATGTATATTATCCACCTAATATTCCTCGCTTTTTCACACATTCCACCAAAAAAAAACCTATTTCATTTCACAGACCAGGATTCTGAAAATTCAAATATGGTTCCATATTGATATCAAGCAAGGGGCCTGGGGAAGGAGGACCAGAAATCTATAAAAGACAGGATTGTCGCAAAGGTGACAGCTTATCATTAGGGAAAGCCTCCCGGCACCATGGTCGATGTAGGGGTGCAGCTGTTATCAGTTATCCATGATAATGACAGCATTATGGCACGAGGAATGAAACAAATGGCTGCACACCTGTCAATGTCCCGTGTGACCTTTCGCCACGGCATTAACACCATGCCCTCAGTTGATAATTGTTTGTTTGCTTAAAGGCATATCCTCCGGGTGCACCCCTCTCATAAGATCTGACCTTCTCTATGTGGTATTCTGTACAAGGTTCTCACTACGCTCTATGGGAGAAGATTCTTAAGGGACTAGGCTTAGAGCCTTGAGAATCCACCGGCCTGCCTCCTGTGGTAAATAATGCAACCCAAAGATTCCTATAATCTCAATGATGCCACCTAGCGGGAATACTGTGACGCCCTAGTGGCTTTTTTCGGACTGGAATACAGAATACCACTTAGAGGGTGTGAGATCTTATGAGAGGGGTGCCACTTCACGTTGGCACCACCAAGTGATTTTCAAATGTTGTCAATTATCAGTATATCACGAAGCTGTGATCTGTTGGATAAAATGTTTCTCTCATTCCTCTTCTGAGCCATTTCCGGGAAAATTGGTGAAATCGGTGAAATCGGAGAAAATCATTAAACGATAACCCTTGTATGAGTTAGAGAAAAGGGTGTTCATGTGCGAGCCTAGATTATTAAACGCGCCCCTGATCCTTCACTGACAAGCTAATTGATGAGATTGAGACCACCCATGACGACACACACAACGCCCACCCACCCACCCACCCCACAGACACCCCCCCATCCTACCCCGTCCATATACACCCCGCCCATCCACCCACCCACCCCATAGACACCCCCCCCCCATCCCACCCCGCCCACACACACACACATCCCCCACCGACCCACCTACCCATAGACACCCCCACCCACCC
Organism: Alentia gelatinosa; assembly: GCA_950022655.1. Classification (NCBI taxonomy): domain Eukaryota; kingdom Metazoa; phylum Annelida; class Polychaeta; order Phyllodocida; family Polynoidae; genus Alentia; species Alentia gelatinosa. The sequence continues at coordinate 7,447,105 of OX465586.1, forward strand.
CACCCGCCCACACACACACAGAACCCCCAGCTGATAATTATAGCACCCGGAGAGTGTGGTGGGTGGGGGAGGTGGGCTAAGTGGGGTGGCTCAGAGGAATGAGAGAATTATGGAAATATCAGGCGCCTTATTAGCGCGCCATGCCTCGCTTGGTCCACACATCTACATACAAAAAAAATACCCCAGTAGCCGCCGATGGATCCGCAGGACTTGGTGAAGCCAGTGGCAGCGTCATCCGCGGATAAGTGCGGTTCAACACACTGTGCCAACATAAGTGGAGTTGTCCAGTCGCAAAACAAGCCAATTTGTCGTTGCTCTGCGCTTGTATTAGCAATTTTAACGATAATTTCCCTCCGGGCTGCATACAAAAGGCTGCGGCGGGCGGCCAGGCGGCACGATCGGTCTTCATTACCTTACACGGTCACTACAATTACTCGCCCAATTCAGACTGGCTTCCATGTGGCTCCCACTGTTTGCTTGCATGGCTTTGCGGCTTTTCATGTGGCTTCCACTTTTCATCTGGCTTCCACTGTTTGTTTGCATGGCTTTGGGATTTCCATGTGGCTTCCACTGTTTGTTTGCATGGCTTTGGGACATTTCATGTGGCTTCCACTTTTCATGTGGCTCCCACTGTTCTTTTGCATGGCTTTGTGACTTTTCATATGGCTTCCACTTTTCATGACGCTTCCACTGTTTGCTAGCGTGCTTCGGGGCTTTCCATGTGGCTCCCACTGTTTGTTTGCATGGCTTTGGGACTTTTCATGTGGTTTCCACTTTTGATGTGGCTGCCACTGTTTGTTTGCATGAATTCGTGGCTTCTTATGTGGCTTCCACTTTTCATGTGGCTCCCACTGTTTATTTGCGTGAATTCGGGACTTTTCATGTGGCTCCCACTGTTTGCTAGCGTGGCTCTGGGACTTTCCATGAGGCTTCGGGACTTCTCATATGGCTTCGGGACTTTTCATGTGACTCCCACTGTTTGCTAGCGTTGCTTCCGGACTTTTCATGTGGCTTCAAATGTTTGCCAATATGGTTTAGGACTTTCATCTTGAAATCTACACCAGGAAATTGCAGGATTGCCACTGTCCTCGGGGAACAACCACTATTATCTGCTGTTATAATCTACAGATAATCGTGAGACAAGGCTAAAACCCCTCTTCGGCAAGCCAAGAAAAATATTTTTGATAAAAGCCATTGATAACTGGACCCACCATCTTATGTTGTGAATGGCATAACGGACAAAATTGTCACCTCCATAACACAATAACTAAGTGTCCTATATACATAACCTATACTATCATAGCAACAACAATTGAAGGACTTGTCATATGAATCATGCCAGTATTGTGACATGTAGCCTTTCATAATTAACACACTCAACAAATAGACCACCCCTGAAAGATGGCTTCCATTGAAAACGCTGGGTTCATGTTAAACACTGACAACACATGATTCATGTTCTCATCCCATAACGACTGAGTTCCCCACACGAAAGCTCCATTCAAAGCTTCATGTTTAATGCAAATTGAGTGGACGATATCTATAGAATCTCTTTTTAATTCCAGCCATCCGCATGGATCTGCATACAATGGCTCAGTCTAAGAGCGATGCCCCAACTGCTAATTCCGGCGGCTTTGTGTTGCTCGTTTTTCACATGCCATATATTGGTTTAAATACCACTTCTGACAGCATAGACTATGAGGAGCCTACTGGGTACTTCTCTAATGCTTGAAGTTATTTACTATGCAGGGATCCCACACAAAACTGATGATAAATATCATGAGTTTTACATGTTGAATTTTGCCCATTTCCACGACTTCAATTCATACTTCGTGTTTTGGAAACAAGAACATTTTAGCTGTATACCAACAAGTTGTAAAAATACAAATAAAGTTTGGTATTAGTAGAGGAGCAGATCTAAAAATTTAGGATCTTTCTTGCCTGGCTCACCACGATTGCTATCAGAGTTGATTCTGGTTCAAAAGATTCTATGGTTTAGCAGTTTTTGGTGGGTATATATATACGTATTTAATATGAACGTCCTACATCATAAAGAGTGAGAGTAGGGAGCACATGAGTCTACAAATTTGAGATCTCTTCCAATCTTCGCAACCTTGACCTTTGACCTCAGATAGAATAGTGATGCTGAAAGGTCTGCAAGGCAAGAAACATATACGGTAGAGTCTCTAGAATCAAAATGTTTATCTATACATCTGCCCGTCTATCTGTCTACTAGTCTACACGTCTATCTGTCTGGTTATAGATCTGTCATTCCGTCTGCCCGTTTACCTGTCTATTTATCTGCCTGTCCATCTAACCATCTACCTGGCTGTCCGTCTGCCCGTCTTTCTATCTTCTAGTCTATGTCTATCTATCTCCCTGTACATCTGTCCAGCTATCTGTCTACAGGTTAAAACGTCTATATTTCTGCCTATCCATCTGTCTACCGGTCTGCCTGTCCATCTCTCCATCTGTCCATCTACCTGTCTGTCCCACACGGCCCACACCGCCCATCAGCCTTACCTCAGCACCGATGGTACCTTCACAAATCGCCTTGAGTGTTTGATAAATACGGATGATCGCATTGAGAGGCTGGCCACGAGCCCCTCCCACACCGGAGCCCCGGCTCCGCACTGTGCTCTCCTCCCAGTCCGCTCCTACACCCTAAATCAACACCCGACACGGGGCGGGGGTGGACACATCCTAGGCCTTTATCTCACCCCTGGAATAAATGCCCATAGGCTTAACATTGCAAACTCGTTCTCCATGCCCCTACGAGTATTGCAGTCCGTTCTCCAGGGTCTATATCCTGTGTGTGTTGTCCATTCTTTTAATGTGTATAGGGGTGAGATAAATACAGAAAGCAACTCGTTTTGGTCAAAGAAGTCATTCTGCAACTCGTTTGAATGCTACATGATATTCACTCGGCTGTCGCCTCGTTTATATCACTCCGCATTAAACTCATGGAGAACGACGACTTTGACCAAAACTTGTTGGTTTCTTTTTTAGCTTCCATGGGCTGGTGAAAACTGCGCCGATCAGTTGAGTTTAGTTGTCATTACTCAGAGTAGTAGAGTAGTGCTTGAGGAGTTGGTTTGTTTGGGTAGTATAACGTCCAATATGTTCTATTAGACTTACTTTGCCATTGGCTGAATCTATGAGATAAATGTAGGTAGAAATCTCACCCCTTCACATTTAACAAGGTGAGAGTTCTTTTATCTCCCAGACCACATAGACATGGTATGAGAAGGACTGGCCTTTGATATAGCAGTAAATCTACCACTACTGGGGATGAAGGAGAAAGATGGCTGCACACCACACCAGACTGGAGGTACCGCGCCTGAAACCTGAAGTATGCCCAGTCGCAAAGTACGCGCACATATGTGTGGGAACCACCCCCCTTGCGACTTCAATACGCCCAGTCTCAGAATAGCAGAATAAAACATCAAACATGTTTGATATACAAAAACGCTTACAACTGGGCGTACCTGAGGTACCTCCAGTCTGGGACTGGGTGTACCAGGTACAACCAGTCTGAGACTAGCGGGAAACTTGTAGTTCACACTGTGCGTTTTGAGGTACATAGGTACGCCCAGTCTGAGACTAGTGGGAAACATGCAGTTCACACTGTGCGTTTTGAGGTACATAGGTACGCCCAGTCTCCGACTAGCGGGAAACTTGTAGTTCACACTGTGCGTTTTGAGGTACATAGGTACGCCCAGTCTCCGACTAGCAGGAAACTTGTAGTTCACACTGTGCGTTTTGAGGTACATAGGTACGCCCAGTCTGAGACTAGTGGGAAACTTGTAGGTCACACTGTGCGTTTTGAGGTACATAGGTACGCCCAGTCTGAGACTAGCGGGAAACTTGTAGTTCACACTGTGCGTTTTGAGGTACATAGGTACACCCAGTCTGAGACTAGCGGGAAACTTGCAGTTCACACTGTGCGTTTTGAGGTACATAGGTACGCCCAGTCTCGGACTAGCGGGAATCTTGCAGTTCACACTGTGCGTTTTGAGGTACATAGGTACGCCCAGTCTGAGACTAGCGGGAAACTTGTAGTTCACACTGTGCGTTTTGAGGTACATAGGTACGCCCAGTCTGAGACTAGCGGGAAACTTGTAGTTCACACTGTGCGTTTTGAGGTACTTAGGTACACCCAGTCTGAGACTAGCGGGAAACTTGTAGTTCACACTGTGCGTTTTGAGGTACATAGGTACACCCAGTCTGAGACTAGCGGGAAACTTGCAGTTCACACTGTGTGTTTTGAGGTACATAGGTACACCCAGTCTGAGACTAGCGGGAAACTTGCAGTTCACACTGTGCGTTTTGAGGTACATAGGTACGCCCAGTCTGAGACTAGCGGGAAACTTGCAGTTCACACTGTGCGTTTTGAGGTACATAGGTACGCCCAGTCTGAGACTAGCGGGAAACTTGCAGTTCGCACTGTGCGTTTTCAGGTACATAGGTACACCCAGTCTGAAACTAGCGGCAATCTTGCAGTTCACACTGTGCGTTTTCAGGTACATAGGTACACCCAGTCTCAGATTAGGCGTACCTATGTACCTCGGAACGCACAGTGTGAACTGGCCATCATTGACTACAGATCGGTCACGGATAATCGGCTAGTGGAAACAGGCCTCATCGTAGATCATGATGTCCTTGAGCCGAGCCCAGTCTCAGGACCCAAGTGTATGATTAATTCTTAACGTCACCACCAGGGGACCCTAAATCTCCGTCCCCCTGGCGGCGCTGACCGGCATCAGTATGCGCCTGCGCCGTGGATCTCGGGGCGGACGGGTGGTGGCGCTGTGATCGACTGTGAATGATGTGTTAAAGTGTGTCGGCCATGGTCCACTGTCCACGGCATCATTACCTACCACATATAAAACGTGTAAATTTTGGTAGGATCCGCTTGGAGATTCTCCCCCACATAGTCACAAGGTGAACCAAAGCTAGGCATGGAGACTGAGGAGCTACGAGAGTGAGATTTTCGTGCAGTACATAACTCAATTCTGCTACTCTTTATTGTGTTTTTCTTTTTTTCTACACAGATGTTTTTCTATTCTTAGGATTTGCTTCTAGCTGTACTGAAATTAGAACTGTAATTTTCCGATGTCAGTTGAGGTCATGAAAAAAGAGGAAATATTTTTCATGTGAAATCTACTGCCTCAGAGAGACTGAGAAAACATGGACAACACATCGCTATGGACCATGGAGTCATCTTGCATCAAATCAATCCGAACAGATTTATTCAGATTTCCTTCGTCTCATCTACCGAGATTAGAGGGCATCACCCGCAAATATCATCTGTTTGTATTTTAAAAATTCCAACCAAAATCGCTAAAAAATCTCCATGAGGATAAGCCCCCCCCCCCCCCCCCCCCCCATGAGGAAGGCAAAAGACTTTTTAATCAACTTACGGCGAGTAAGAATCAACTGTCATCAGTTTCTATCCTAAATTGCGATTGTTTTTTGCCATCTCATGCACTAAGCCTGAATTAATAAAGATGAAGGCAAGGATCGCGGTATGTCCAATTATCTCACCCCTGGTATTTTTCTCCCATAGACTTAACATTGGGAACTCGTTCACCATGCCCCTACGAGTATTGCAGTCCGTTCTATATCCTGTGTGTCGTCCATTCTTTTAGTGTGTACAGAGGTGAGATGAATAAAGAAATCAACTCGTTTTGGTCAAAATCATTGTTCTCCAACTAGTTTGAATGCTATGTGATATTCCCCTAGCTGTGGCCTCGTTTATATCACTCCGCATCAAACTCGTAGGAAACGACAACTTTGACCAAAACTTGTTGTTTTTCTTCTTTCTGACTCTCTTCGGAACACTTTTTCATACGACTGCATACTGAAAACCATTCCCAGCCGCACTAGATCTTTTGTAGATGAAAACGTATTTCCTGTACAGTGTTCCTATTGTCTCCCATTAAATCTTAAATCTAAATCTTAAATGTCATGTGCCTGACTTTCTCCCTCTCTACCTATAATCCTAATTACTCCAGCGGGAAAGTGAAATTATCTTTCTTCTCTGAGCAATTTGTAATTCATTTCCCTGTTGCCTCTTTTTCTAGGGAGTTAAAGCTACAGGCAAGTAGAGAAAATGCAGCCACTATGCTGTTCTACTATAGCAATCTCAGGGCTGCTTATACCGAACAAAAGAAATGCATGTAGACGTACAAGAAAGAGTTGAACTCGGTCAGTGTTTTTAGACTTGTTCCGCTAATCTAAGCCCGAGCAACTGCCAAGGAATTTAAAAGCCACTCCATTAGTTTGATGTTTTTAATCCATGACTGTAGCTTCAATCTATGGGATGAAGAACAGACTGTGAGACAGAACAGCCTGAATACTATAGCTCAATTTACTATATACCCATGCCGTATATACTGTAAATACGCACCGTTTCGGCATATGACGTAAAAATACTGTACGGACCGCCGGTCCGTACACTAAAATACGGACCATACACATTTATTAAAAAAATTGAAATTGATTTTTTTTTTTAATTGATTTTAAAAAAAAATTCGGGTATATAGTAAATAAATAACGTCCAACCATGCTTGTACAATTCACAGAACTCGATGATAATTTACAGTTTGTACGGAACTCGGCATAAATGCCTCGGTCCGTACAAACTGTTAATTATCATCTCGTTCTGTGAATTGTACAGCATGGTCAGGACGTTCTATATAAGTATTACCATCATACTATCATGAAACATCACGGAATTTCATATGATTGTTCATATGGCATGAGTTGTCTCCGCGGAATAATATCACAAAGCGGAGCTCAGTGATATCTGTAGCGGAAGACAACAAATGGCATGTAAACAATTATATGAAATTGAGTGATGTTTTAGATTTTATCCTACCCTGTCACATGTTTTAACTTCATATGTCACCAGTGGCATATAAATATTTTATCGCATAACCGTAGCATACAGGCCCACCATGTTAAGTCTATGGATATTTATATGAGGGGTGGGATAATATAGTAAAATCCATGCCCTGAGCCACCTTGATTCAAAAAGACAATTATTATATCATAATATGACCGAACGTAACTGACATTGGTCAAACCTTTTAAGGTAAATTGGCCGATATACTTATAAGCGTGCCACCCTACATGTTCCTAAGGACACTATTTCCAACTCCCCCGCTGGAACCCACAGATACCTGCCCACCCTCCCTACCTCACCACCTCCACCAACCATCACCGGGTCAATGCATTATTTACCGACCACCACCACCACTAAATTATTCCCGAGACCCACTAACCCGGACGTCCACTGCCCCACAGCCCACAAGGGGGCGCTCGGGGAGCCTTCGTTAGGAGTGGTGGGTGATTTAGTGCAGGGTAACCTTTTCCCGCCAGTCCACGGCTCCCCAGCCACAGCCCGACATGCTCAGGGTTGGAGTGCCTTTATAAAGGGCTGGTTCCACCAGCACCATTGATTTACTGTATTTTATCTCACCCCTGGTATTTTTTCCCCCATAGACTTAACATTGGGAACTTATATCCAACGGCCATTAAGTATTTAGAAAAAAATACCCAATGGGGTATGATTTACATGTACGATCCTAGATTATTAAACGGGCCCCATGCTCAGTGTACAGACAGGGTGCCAGACGACAGAAATTGTTTGTTTGTTTGTTTGGTTTGATTTTACGTCCAGTCAACCATTATTGGTCCTTTCCAGACTTTCTCAAGGTTCTTTTACACCACTAGGGTGGTGATCGAATCTATGTGATGAATTCAGGTAGAAATCTCACCCCTACACATTTACCGAGGTGAGAGTTTTGCTTCCCACACCACATAGACATGGTATGAGAAGGATTGGCCTTTGGTATAGCAGTAAATCTACCACTGCTGGGGGTGGGACTCGAACCCACAAAGTCTTACAACCTTGGGGTTACAAGTCCCGTGCTCTAACCAGGGTTTCAAGTCCGGTGCTCTAACCACTGAGCTAACTCCCCACCCCCGGATGACAGAAAGGTCCCCAGAAGGCGTCCAACAGCCTGGTACCGCCGTCTACTGGCTATTACCGCTATTAAACACCCCCTACGTATTCCGTAAAAAAACTAAAAACACAAAAAAGCCAATAACAGGAAACAAAAAATAGGCGGTCCCGGGTCCGACAGAGGAACCGGAACCGGGACGGCTTAACACCCGTGATTTCCGGTTGTGGGGCGATAATGGGGGACATATGTGAAACGGAGGGAGTAGATGGTCCGGTAGATTTTGCCGTGTAGGGGTTTGGGGGCTGCCCCCCCCCCCCCCCCACACACTCACACTCACCCCCCCCCCCCCCAATAAGGTGTGGTAATGGTTGTGGACACTGAGACACATTTTCACTAATTACCCTCTTATAGTCACGCATGCGCGGACACGTCCAGAGATTTGGCGGGAAAAAACGGCGAAATGTCGTCTGGCTCGCGGACCGCGTGATAGAGCGAACTGTCCGGTTTTATCTGTGAGGGGATTTATCTCCGGAATGGACCGATAACGTTTTTGTAAGTGTTAACGTCGTAGCGTTGGTTCTGGGCAGCTAGTCAATGTCGACGTTTATTTAGATACCGCTGCATAGCCTGGAGTGCGCAAAACTGCCCACGTTTTTAAGGGCAGATTTACACGTTACTAGACTCAGACCTTACTAAACTCCATAATATCGCCCTGGGTAAGTAAAGGATCCGCTCCTGACTGGCTGGCCGCACCTTGGCCACCTGTCCCCCGATGAACCATTGTTTTCCTATTTCTTAGAGAGAAACTGAATATAATCTGTGAAAATATCTGAAATTTCCATTTCTGGCATCGGATTTCCGATTTGAAGATATGTTAAAACCGTCTAACTGCAATAATTGTGGGACATGTCCCATGACAATATAACGACGGGAACCAGCTAACATTGGATCCTGTAAACAGACTGAATTATGGGATACCTCAATATGGTGTATGGCAGTGTATCCACAGAGCTGGAGCATTATATTAATATTATCAAGAAACTTCACATAATTTCATATAAATGTTTATATGGTGACAATGTCTTCACGGAATGATATCATGAAGTGGAGCTGAATGATAGCTGTAACAGAAGACAACGAACGCCATGTGAACAATTATATGAAACTGAGTGACATTTAAATTTTATCCTACCCCGTCACATGTTTTTTTACTTCATTTTTGTTATGGCATAACCGTGGCATACAGTCACACCGTATTAAGTAGATGAAGATGTATATGAAGTGTGGGATAAAGTGGTATACAACAAAAATAGATATGTACTGAATGAAATATGACCTTGCAGGCATTACTTCTACCTTCTACTTTATATTTCCACCAAGAAATATTTTCAAAAATATCGAAATATCCAACAAATCTATGCACATGAGAGAATACCACGCGACTGCCACTCCATCTAGTGGGAGGGCGTGAAATCATTCAGTATACAATACAAACAACACACATGAATAATACCCCACATGGCAGTAATACCGTGATCCCGGCCATCCCAGGCACTAGGTGACGCCACAGTCAGTTGGATTAGTCTGGATTATACTGGATTAGGGCTCCCTACCCATCCTCCGCCCCTCCAGGTAGTAGTCACAGCCACTCTCCTAGCAGAGATCCTGCGTTCTATTTCCTGCGGCAGCTCTCCTAGCAGAGATCCTGCGCTCTACTTCCTCCGGCTGCTTGTATCTCTGCACCGACCTGCCTGTTTGGGACAGAATCTGTCCCATCCGCCAGTTTTTCAAATATCCTAAGTTCTCAGTGCTTTGGGGACAATTTTGGTGTTCTACTTGTAAATAGAGATGCACATATTTGTACGGTGAATAAAATACACTCATTTCTGGTTTGTTTTGTTTTTTCAAACCAGACACAGTCTCTGGGGTTACTTTCTTCAGTAGGAAGCACCTCATGTGTTGTCTGGTTTTGTTTGTCAACATGACACATGTGCCTACTTGAAGCGGCAGTCTAATCAACTGTGGATTCACATTATAAAGTGGTTTAGAGCTGAACAAGAAACAGCTAGAACAGTCTATGAAGCTTATTTGACAATCCCCAATTTAGCCACAAATAATGTATGAGTTGTTTGAGTTTCATAACTTTTGACAGTTGCCTTATTTTAGACCTGAAATTTGAGCTGGTTCCCCTGTCCTTATTTAGATACCAGGGAACCAGTGTTGGGTTGAGGCAGAGATTAGTAAGCGCTAGTGCCGCGAAAGATCTGGGAGGAGAGTGAGTCCCAGCAGGCCTAGAGGCTTCCCGGGATGGCGACAGATCAAGGCAGCTTCATTTCAGAAAGCGCGGGAAAAACGGCGAAATGTCGCCTGCCCTACACAGCAGGCGTTTCTAGAGCATTCTGCGATTCCCGGACGGGTTTTCCTCGCAATGTAGAAGCGGGGAAGTGTGTCTAGTTTTTAGCATCTTCGTTAGGTTTGGATTTCACTGAAAGTGTTGAATGTCGTCTGCTAGAAACCTTCTAACTTCCCGCCACACAGTCTCATGCAGTTTTCTTTACAAATGAAAGCTACATGTAAATCCTTTTCCGGAAACATCCAAAATCTGAGGATTTAAATGTCGTATGCTTAATATAGCAAATATTCTGTTTTCTTCACTACACAAGGATGTCAGTTGGGGTGAGAAAAGTGGAAATATTTTTCGGTGTAATCTGCTCTTCAGAGAGACTGAGAAACTGTAGAAAATACGTCGTAGTCAGTTCCAGGCTGAGTGTAAGTGGGGAGGTTCAAATCACTGTTTAATTTGGGTGAATAAGATTAGATCATAGTATCTTTGTTTCACAAAAAAAAAGGAAAATAATCTTATCCGACCCCTAACAAAAATACGCCATAGGCTTAACACTGAATCACTGTATTCGGACAAGCGTGCAGTAAAGTGTTTTTCATTGCAGGAGGGTAATAAATAAATTGACCAATCAGCGGCCAGAACGAGAGTGACGTCACACTTATGTCGTCTTTGAATTGTTGACGAACTTTGGCCTTACTTGGCAAATCGGCAGTCGCAAATTCCACTCGCTCGAACAACTTGGATGAATTAAATCAATATTCTAAAGTCATGAGGACAGGATAGGATAGATACTAAACGGTTAGGTCAGCTACTCACTGCGCTCGGTTGTATGAAGAGACGTCAGAAGTTTGAGTCTGAGTTTATTTATGTCACACATTTTGTTGGCTCCGTAATTTCACAGGTCGAAGATGAGCGACATTACGGGGCCAACAAAATGTGTGACATAAATAAACTCAAACTAAAACGAGTGGGGTCTAGATTTTATCCTACCCCGTTTCCACATTTTTTTCAGCATTAGAAAGTAGTGACATAAACAACACACCCATGACATAAACAAATCCTATGTTAAGCCTGTGGAGTTTTTTTTTATTAGGGGTAGGATAAATGCCTCGCCCAGAAACGTGACCTGCCCATCGTGCGATAAACACTCATACTACTAACTAGAGTTCAGTTTCTATCATTTAATATATTCTAAAAATGAACAAAGTATCCCCTAACCTGAGGTGCCCCCTTAAGTGGGGTGACACTTAGTCGGATTCTACTATATATATCTGACATTAAAACATAATGGAAAATTAATTTAGGCCTCTCTAAACTTAAAATATCTTAATGAAAACTGATCATCCAATCACCAGGTCCTTTTAAGTATCTCCCCTTAAATCATCCACCTTGTTTCGACTTACTGCTGAATACAACGAGGAATAGATCATTACACCAGAGCTATCAAAGACCTTCTGTCTCCTACCAAGCCATACATCTTAACTCCAAGGCATAAGGACACTAAAAGCCACGACATCGTTGCTTTGTTACAGGGACTCATAAACATGACAGGCTCTAAGGCATTCATGATACTGAGCCATACGTCTGATGCGTGGACTTGTTTGAAACTTATGTGGAAGACAGACTGTACGATTTTGTTTCGAACGATTAAGTCCCCTTATCGTAAGCTAGTCTTAACGTGTCTCAGGCGAATTTGCACAGGGAGTTGACCACCACAGCGTGATACTAGAGAGGGGGTGGTAGGTAATAGTCCTAAGCAATTCTGTCCACACGGTGCGATTTTCAACCCCACCAACTGTGTTACAATTCTAGTCATCCCTAATACTGTTTTTCATTAGACCTACAAATATTATACATCATGTTATACCTACATTCTGTACAAATTTATGATTTATTCATCCAATGTTTGGTATTATGATGTTTTTAATTTAATAGAAATTGATACCTTTTAACATCACCCACTATGACAAGGTTAACAGGAATCTCTCATACAACTATTTCTTAAAACTCAATGTATACACATCTACCGATTTCGGAACATTGATATACTTTTGTCAGCGACAAAGGATTGGTAATTTGTCTCAGGCGAGGCATCGTAACAGAGTCGGCCCCAGTCGGTAGATGTAGGACAGCTAGGTTAGGGTCAGCCAACAATTAGTGAATCCCCTCCTTGAGATGTTCTTTTGTCCCCGACGAGTTGTTGATAAATCCAGTCATTGTTGATAAATCCAGTCATTGTTGATAAATCCAGTCATTGACAATGGACCATTGGTAAATGGCCCCTGATTGTGTGGCCCACATGGGCCAAGGGGTTACGTAATTTGCCTGCGACAAGTTCACTGACTCCTATACAATTTGAACTAATCGTTTAACCCTGAATGGGTAGATGTAAACAAAGCAGACCACAACCAGGAAATGTGTCAGGGGATAAAGCCACACAACCTTCAGAATGCAAACCTCACGAAAAACCAAACTTCAATCGCAATTCTCAATACGCGACACAATCGCACCTCTTGAGTCACCCTCTGGATACAAAATCCGGTCGCTCTCATTTCACATCACTATCACCACACACCTCCTTCACGCAAAGCTTCATTGTGGAGACGAACTGCTTGTCATGCCCTCGTCCCCGACTGTAAGAGGAATAAGGTTCTCTAATACCACGCCACAATGTCTGCCCCCTTTTTTCTAACCAGAAGCTTCCTCCCCAGACTATTTGCTAACAAAGCAGACCTCTACAGTGAGCAGCTCTAATTGACTCAATTCTAGGAGGCTCCAATCGCATTGCCAATCGGACTGCAGTCGAGAAATGTGTCGGGGAAAAAGACCCGAGCTTGTTCAGAGGGGTTGGCTGGCTTCTCTCTACTGCAGCCATATCGATAGAGGGAGATTGTCTCCTTTCTTTGTCTGCAATCCTTTAGAGCCTGGAATTGCAGGGAATTCGTGGAGTGGGATACCTTCTCCTGGATGTGTGGGAGAGAGGTCTATCAGGGGTGAGCAAATACGGCAGTGTCCTTGAAATCTCCTAGTAATAGAAAGGCAGCACCAATGGTTACTTTGATGAGGAGACAGAGAGGCCACATGTGTGTATGTGGAGGCATCTTTAGGCCCTACATAGCAATGCATGGAGGCATCTTCAGGCCTGCATGGCAATGCGTCCAGGCATCTTCAGGCAGTACATGAAAATGCCTCCAGGCATTTTCAGGCCGTACATGGCAATGTCTAGAAGTATCTTCAGGCCCTACACAGCAATGCATGGAGGCATCTTCAGGCCCTACATGGCAATGCATGGAGGCATCTTCAGGCCCTACATGGCAATGAATCTAGGCATCTTTAGACCCTACAGAGCAGTGTCTACAGGCATCTTCAGCCCTACATGGCAAAGCCTCCAGGCATCTTCGGACCCGACATAAAGATGCCTCCTGGCATCTTCAGGCTGTACATGGCAATGCATCCAGGCATCTTCAGGCCCTAAAAGGCCCTACATTGAAATGCCTCCAGGTATCTTCAGGCCCTACACTCCAATGCCTCCAGACATCTCAGATCCTACATGGTATCCTGGCATCTTCAGACCCTAAAAGGCAATGCTGCCAGGCATCTTCAAACCCTACATAGAAATGCCTTCAGGTATCTTCAGGCCCTACAGTGCAATGCCTCCAGGCAGCTTCAGGCCCTAAAAGGCCCTACATGGCAATGCCTCGTGGTATCTTCGGACCCTACACAGCGATGCCTCCGGACATCTTCAGGCCCTACATGGCAATGTATCCAGGCATCTTCAGGCCTTGAAAGGCCCTACATGGAAATGCCTCCAAGCATCTTCAGGCCTTAAAAGGCCCTACATGGAAATGCCTCCAAGCATCTTCAGGCCCTACATGGCTCTACATCCCGGTATCGTCAGGCCCTACATGGCAATGCCTCCACGAATCTTCAGGCCCTGAATGAGGTTGGTTGTTTTGTTTGTTTGGTTCGATTTTACGTCCAGTCAACCATTATAGGTCCTTTCCAGACTTTCTCAAGGTTCTTTTACACCACTAGGGTGGTGATCGAATCTATGTGATGAATTCAGGTAGAAATCTCACCCCTACACATTTACCGAGGTGAGAGTTCTTTTACTTCCCACACCACATAGACATGGTATGAGAAGGATGGCCTTTGTTATAGCAGTAAATCTACCACTGCTGGGGGTGGGACTCGAACCCACAAAGTGTTACAACCTTGGGGTTACAAGTCCGTTGCTCTAGCCACTGAGCCAACTTCCCATCCCCCCTGAATGAGGAAGCTTTGAGGCATCATCAGGCAATACATGGCAATGTCTCAAGGCATCTTCAGGCCCTAGATGGAAATGTATCCAGACATCTTCAGGCCCTATATGGCAATGCCTCGAGACATCGTCATGCCCTACATGGTGATGCTTCCAGGCATATTCAGGGGCAACATGGCAATCCCTGGAGGTATCGTCAAATCCTACATACCAGTGCCTCCTGGCATTTGCAGGCCCTACACAGCAATGCCTCAAAGCATATTCAGGGCAAAGCCTCAAGGTATCTTCAAACCCTCAACAGCAATACCACCAGGCATCTTCAGTCCCTACATGACAATACCTCCAGGGATTCTCATGCCCTATATGAGGAAGCCTTGAGATATCGTCAGGAGTAAAAGAGGGTATTCCACGTGCATGATATTGTCAGGTGGTCTCTCTCACGTGTGGGCTCTAATCACTGGTTGCCCTGGAGGCAGTGGCCACGCGGCTCCTCCTGGGTGGGAGTAGAGAGACGGGTGTGGGAACGTGTCTGACTGCTAACCCGTCTATTACCAGCTAATGGAGCATTACGTGACACTTATTACCCCACAGTTACAGCACAGAGACCCGGCTACCTGTGAACACCACGCTGTGTGGAGGTCTGTACAGCTACGAGCAGCTCAGAGCCAGCGAGAAGCTCAATTCGGGAAGACTTTTATTATCCATCGTATACAAAGCCCCCATTGAAAATGTATGGGGACTCAGTAAACCAAGACCCATTGTATAAAACCTGTCAGATACCATAACTGTGGTATACGGATTCAAACCTGTGGTATACGGCTTCAAAACCGTGGTATACGGGAAAAATAGTCCCTTTTGCTATAGAGCAAATAAATAATCCCTATTGTTATACCATTTAATATGGTAATTACTGGCTTTAATTTATTCGAAAAGATGGATAATAAATACAACAAACGATGATTTTGTGGACAGGCGGCTCTGTAAACCACTCGCGGTTGACCTCGTCATACACTCGCTAGCGCTCGTGTATTACTACGCGTCAACCTCTCGTGGTTTACGGCCGCCTGTCCATAAAACCATCGATTATTGTCTATATATATCATCTCACCCGGGTATTTTTCTCCATAGGCTTAACATTAGGTACTCCTACTCCATGGCCGCGAAGGTAGTGTTCCCAATACTCAATGGCTAATTGGGTGAGTTATTTCATTGATCAATGATGTTATATGGGATGAGATAAAATCAGAAACCCACTCGATCAGAATAACTTGGTCTGCGCTCCACCTCATTAGACCGTGGAGTAATTCACTTGTCTTCCTCTCGTGAATAACTCCGCAGTCAAACTCAGTGGAGTATGGACCAAGTTATTTTCATGTCGTGAGTTTTTAAGAACTGCATCGAGAATCCTACAATTACACAATACTCCACCAGTCTGGATGGGCTGCAATCGTCCTCGAGGCAAAGCCAAGTAACGATAAAAAGTAATATCAGAGCGTAACTTCATTATCTAAAAAAATAAATAAATAAATAAACAGAAATAAGAGCACACGGGAGTAGACCATGAATAGAATTATACTTGTACAAATATCATTCTTTAAGAATTTTTTTGGAAACAAGTCTATAATTTCTTATCGAATATACACGTCTTGCTTAAAAAAAGATTTTTCTCATGCAGCATGGCGATCTGTAATGTTATTCACCACCAGTGAACAACAACTCCGAGCAGCTCCGAGCAGCTCCGAGCAGCTCCGAGCAGCTCCGAGCAGCTCCGAGTAACATCGAGCAGCCCCGAGCAGCTCCGAGCAGCTCCGAGTAACTCCGAGCAGCTCCGAGCAGCTCCGAACAGCTCCGAGCAGCTCCTAGTAACTCCGAGCAGCTCCGAGTAACTCCGAGCAGCTCCGAGCAGCTCCGAGCAGCTCCGAGTAACTCCGAGTAACTCCGAGCACATCCGAGCAGCTCACTGAGGAAAGACGTCAATAAATCCCAGTGGCTGGCGGCCATTTTAATAGGATTGCCGTTTGGGATCCATTTCCTTCCTTAGCAGCAGGTGCATCTCCGGACAAAGTCGTTGAGCAGGATCAGAAATATGAGATACGGACGACGTGTTGTTACTGACGCAGGTGTCTGTGTGTGTGTGTGTCGTATGGCTGCTGTCTGGGCATAGGGAGGTAGCTCAGTGGTTAAAGCACTGGCCTAGTAAGGGCAATGTTGTGGGTTTGAGTCCCACTGCAGCCACATTGCTCCCTCATCCCAAGCAGTGGTAGATCTATTGCTATATCAAAGGCCAATCCTTCTCACACCATGTCTATATGTGGTGTGGTGTACAGCCACCTTTCTCCTTCATCCCCAACAGTGGTAGACTTACTGCTATATCAAAGGCCAGTTCTTCTCATACTCTGTCTATGTGGTGTGGTGTGCAGCCACCTTTCTCCTTCATCCCCAGCGGAGGTAGATTTACTGCTATAGCAGAGGCCAGTCCCTCTCATACCATGTCTGTGTGGTGTGGTGTGCAGCTACCTTTCTCCTTCATCCCCAGCAGTGGCAGTGGGAAGTAAAATAATGCTCACCTCTGTAAATGTGTAGGGGTAGGATTTATGTCTGAAATCATATCATAGATTCAATCACCACCCTTATAGTGTAAAATCATTGAGAAAACCTGTATATTAAGAAACTCTCTATACCCCCAGGGCCCAACAAAAGCAGAAATATACCTGCATAAAAGACTGCTAGTAATATCTGTACATATTCAAAAACATCTTCCAGATATATTTCATTAGGTATAATGTGCCAGATATTAGCATGTCTTATGCTCATTCCAACTGAATAAAGTCTTGTATGTGAAACCAGTTAATACTGTGTATATATTTAAAAACATCTACCAGATATATTTCATTCACAATATATCTTACTGCATGAGCATGAGTTTACGCTGAGAATTATATCTATATTCCATTAGGTATAATGTGCCAGATATTAGCTTGTTTTATGCTCATTCCCACTGAATAAAGTCTTGTCTCTGAAACCAGTCAAGATTGTGTATATATTCAAAAACATCTACCAGATATGTTTCATTCCCACTGTGTCTAACTGCATGAACATGAGTTTTCGCTGAGAATTATATCTATATTCCATTAGGTATAATGTGTCAGATATTAGTGTGTTTTATGTTCATTCCCATGGGATAAAGTTTTGTATCTGAAAGCAGTCAATATTGTCTACATATTCAAAAACATCTACCAGATATATTTCATTGCCACTATATCTTACTGCATGAACATGAGTTTTCGCTGAGATTTATATCTATATTCCATTAGGTATAATGTGTCAGATATTAGCGTGTTTTATGCTCATTCCCACTGAATAAAGTCCCGTGGGAGTTTAAGGTGCGCTGAGCAAACGAGGTATTCAATCAGAACCAAGGCGACAGGACGTGTCTCTAACACAGCGGAGAAAGGCATTACTAATGGCAATTATCACCCACTCCCAAATCCATTTTCTTCCGATATTTCTGACGGCAGCGGCGTAGGAATCGCTCCGCTGGGAACGCAGCCGCTGCACCACAAAAGCTCAGCTCATTCCGCACCGGAAATAAGTCCGGGGACTACTTTCAAAGTTCCTCCTATACCGAAGCCGTTTCTGAAACTCGATCCCCGATCGCAGTGTATAGGTCACAGAGTGATTGCAATTTCTGCCATCATCCGCCAGGAAAAGGTGAGATAATTGCAATCGCGGGTAAACCATTATTTTCTGATATTTTCTTACTATGTGGCCAGAGTAAACATCTACATATTGTTTATTAGTGGCCGTAAACCACCCCCATAGTTTACAGCTTCCAAATGGCTTTTTTCGAAATCCTAGGAATTTAGAAATTATTAATAATTTTCATGGGTAAAAAATACAAAAATCGATGAATTTTGTACAGTAGGCTGTGTTAACCACTCGAGATTGACAACGTTGTCACTTATGTATTACTACGCACTGATCCCTCATGGTTTAGAATTTCCTGTCCCAAATAAACATCTACTATTTGGAACAGGTATATATAATCTATAGATAATCGTGAGAGGAGAGTTAAACCCCTCTATGGCAAGATCTTTTAAAAAAAAATCTTTTTAATGAAATCCATTGATAACGGGACCCGCCACCTGGTGTTTTATTTTCCGTCCCAGACAAGATGGCCGCTTCCACAACACAACAGCTATGTGCCCTGTATGGGAACCGGCAGGAGTGTGGCACTCCCGTTAGGAGTCGTTAGGAATGGTTCCTCCACCGGTTCAGTTTCTGGGTGTGTTTCTCTTTTTTTTTCGGTGGTAATTTTTCGTCGGCAGTTGGACTAGTGCCATTAATGGGGGGATTTCATTACAAATCGGCAGATACCCACACGCCTGAGCCTTCTCTGATTGATCGTGTTGGACCGGCACCAAGCCGACCCCCTCCCACCAAGCCCACCCCCTCCCACCCTCCTCACAGCCTTGTTCAACTCCTAAAGCCCCCTCCCACGCACCCCATCCATCCCACCCACTCTGCTGGCCTTGTGAGGGGCCGTTTTATACGGAAACTGGCTTACTGTCTTCATACGTCATGAAACGTGACGAAATTTCATATAATTGTTTATATGGTGTGAGTTGTCTTTGCAGCATGATCTCATGAAGTAGAGCTGAGTGATATCTGTAGCGGGAGACAATGAATGCCATGTAAGCAATTATGTGAAATTGAGTGACGTTTAGATTTTATCCTACCCTGTCACATATTTTTAACTTCATGTCACCTGTGGCATATAGATACCCGATCCCCTTCCCCGGCCGACTCCCCCCCCTCTCCCAACCAACCCCCTCCCCCCTCCCTCCCCACTTCTACCACTACCCTCACCTAACCCCACACCCTCAACCCAGCCTACAGTCACATCCCCGCTACCACCACCCTCATCTAACCCCACACCCTCAATCCAGCCTACAGTCATATTCCCACTACCCTCACCTAACCCTCAACCCTCAATCCAGCCTACAGTAACATCCCCACTACCACCACCCTCACCTCACCCTACACCCTCAATCCAGCCTACAGCAACATCCCCACTACCACCACCCTCACCTCACCCCACACCCTCAATCCAGCCTACAGTCATATTCCCACTACCCTCACCTAACCCTCAACCCTCAATTCAGCCTACAGTCACATCCCCACTACCACCACCCTCACCTCACCCCACACCCTCAATCCAGCCTACAGTCACATCCCCACTACCACCACCCTCACCTCACCCCACACCCTCAATCCAGCCTACAGTAACATCCCCACCACCCTCACCTCACCCCACACCCTCAATCCAGCCTACAGTCACATCCCCACTACCACCCTCACCTCACCCCACACCCTCAATCCAGCCTACAGTCACATCCCCGCTACCACCACCCTCACCTCACCCCACACCCTCAATCCAGCCTACAGTAACATCCCCACCACCCTCACCTCACCCCACACCCTCAATCCAGCCTACAGTCACATCCCCACTACCCTCACCCTCACCTAACCCCACACCCTCACTCCAGCCTACAGTAACATCCCCGCTACCCTCACCTAACCCTCAACCCTCAATCCAGCCTAAAGTCACATCCCTGCTACCACCACCCTCACCTCACCCTCAACCCTCAATCCAGCCTAAAGTCACATCCCTGCTACCACCACCCTCACCTCACCCTCAACCCTCAATCCAGCCTACAGCAACATCCCCACTACCCTCACCTAACCCCACACCCTCAAACCAGCCTACAGTCACATCCCCGCTACCCTCACCTCACCCTACACCCTCAATCCAGCCTACAGCAACATCCCCACTACCCTCACCTAACCCCACACCCTCAACCCAGCCTCCCGCACCTGCCGATATTTCACTGATTTTTCCCTGATTGGTTGTCATTAGATTCCCCGAGCAGCCCAGGTTAAACGCATTAAATCCCACTGTCGCTCTGAGGGATGCATTAGGGCATAAATTGAGCGATTCCCCGCTTAAACTTGGCAAGATTGGTCGTTAAGATTTCCAGTTTGTCCTGAGGAAATGACTCCGCGGCAATTACCTCAGAGAGATTAACTCCCACCTCCCCCACCCCCGCAGCCTAAATTCACTCCACTAGATAGACTTGGTTAAGTCTTTGATTATGAACATTTATTAACGGATTAAACACAATCAGAATAAAGTTCACTAGTACTAATTTCTTAGGAATACATACAAACTATCAATTAATAAGCATCTCTTAAATACACTGATAATGTGGATTTCAAAATCAGACTTTGTGTCAATTTAACTTCTAAAATTTCCTGTATAAATTATTCTGCATTGCAATGAAAAAATATAGGTTTTTATAGATTATACAGGTTCCTTTAAAAGAAATAAAGGCTGATGAGTTGAAATATAGGTTTTATAGGTTTTAAAGGTTTCACTGGGAGGCCTACACTGGCAACCAGAGCTAAACAAAATCAGCTCTGGTCGGGTTGAATAAGCGGCCTCCTTGACCCAGTAGCGGGGCCTGTTGTTTACTCTCCTACCAGATATTTGGTATCGCTTGGAGAGTGTGTTTAGTCATAACCTTGAAGGCAATTTACCATTTTGTTATTTCCTTTTGTGCGCATTTTTAGAATAAAACCACCATAAAGCCAGACTTATTTATCAATTTGCTCTCCTATATATTTTACCTATTGAGTATTTCTGCCTTTAGAGCCTATATAGAACTACACTACCTGGGTTGAGGCGCACCCCGACTAATCCCGTGTGGGATTTAACCCGACCAACCCCTGTATCGTAGAAGGGGTTGGTTGCCAAACTATAGGAGGCCTGGGGTAGCTATAGGAGGCAGGGATTGGAGCCAGTCTATTCCCTAGATGGCGCCACTGAGCTAATCCAGCAACAGGCGGCCTCCTTAATTGCTCATTAAAATTGGAATTAGCAAATCGTGATGGGGAAAATTAGCCCACTACAGGCTCGGGTTATACATACCCAGGTTCTTTGGCGTCGTAATTGTACAGGGCTTTGGAGCACGGCTGTGACGTGTTGACCACCTGCAACAAGGAGAGAGAATATTAGCATTCAATATGGTGATTGGTAATGGTTGCAGATCCTGAAGTGAAAAAAAATGCAAGTGGAAAAACCCTCTCTTGTAGCTATAAACTGAAAGGAACTCACACTTTTTAGTTTTAGTTTTTAAAGATCTTTATTTGTAACATTGTTATTACATTTGTCTTGAAACAAATGTTGATCAGGTTTTCGTAGCTTATGTACAGAATATTTCTCACCACATGCAAGATTATGTAAATCAGGCATATGATTAGTTGAACAAACAAGTGGCGATGTAATGGTCTTTAAATTCGTTGTATGGTACTAAGAGGAAACGTGGTTACTGAGCCAATAGGGATAACTGTGCGAGGTCTTTTGTCCCAGGAAATATGTCCCAATACCAGAGGCGGAGGAACATATTTAATTGGACAAGAGGTCAAGCAGAGGTTATCTGATAATACCAAATGCAAACTGCAAAGTCATCCATGGCGGGGCTGGTTGTATTAGGTTGGTTGGTTTGATTTAACTCCAGTCAACCATGACAGGTTCTTACCAGACTTTCTCAAGGTTCTTTTACACCACAAGGGTGGTGATCGAATCTATGTAATGAATTTAGATAGAAATCTCACCCCTACATTTTTTATCGCGTTGAGAGTTCTTGTGCTTCCCACACCACATAGACATGGTATGAGAAGGACTGGACTTTGATATAGCAGTAAATCTACCACTGGGGATGAAGGAGAAAGGTGGCTGCAGTGGGACCAGAACCCACTACCTTGGAATTACGAGTCCAGTGCTTTACCAGACAAGGCTACGACAAGTTCTCCAATCGTAGGCCTGTCGTGGACCTTGTTGGAATGCCATTGTCATGACCTTGTTGTGGTTGGTGGATGCCCGCTTTTAAGGGGGCGTCCACCAAGCACGCCAAGGCTACAACAATGGTTTCCCGACAAGGTCCTCGACTGGCGGCCTTGTCATGGTTGGTGGAACCCAGTTCCCGACAAGAGTCTACGACAAGGCCCCAACAAGGTCATGATTGGAAGCAGGAAGATATGCCCCGACAAAGCTGTCGTAAAGCCCCCCTTCTTACAACAAGGCTGCGACAAGTGCCGATGGGAACTTTCTTGTCGGCGCTTGTCGTAGCCTTGTCGTAGTTGGTGGACGCCCCCCTTTAGACTATCAGGTATGTAGGTTGAGGTCAGGAAAAAAGAGTTGAAATTTTATAAACTGGAAATGAAAACAAGGATTTCCAGGGAAAAGTGGAAAACTGCCATCCCTGGTCTTAGTGCCCATATGGTGGGAGAGGGCTAAGAGTGCGGCTGGTTGTATTAGGTTGGTTGGTTTGATTTAATGTCCAGTTAACCATTATAGGTTCTTTTGCACCACAAGAGTGGTGATGGAATCTATGTAATGAATTTAGATAGAAATCTCAGCCCTACACATGTACCAATGTGAGAGTTCTTGTATTTCCCACACCACATACACATGATATAAGAAGGACTGGCCTTTGCTATAGCAGTAAATCTCCCACTGCTGTGGGTGAAGGAGTAGAGTGGCAGCAGTGGGACTAGAACCCACAACCTTGGAATTACGAGCCCAGTGCTTTACCCACTGTGCTGACCGTATTAGGGCCATGAAGTGGGAGCAGGCTTAAGGGGAGTGTCCACCAACTACGACAAGGCTACGACAATGGCTTCCCGACAAGGTCCATGATTGGTGGCCTTGTCATGGTTGGTTGACCCCAGTTCCCGACAAGGGAGCCTTCCGACAAGGCTATGACAACATAGACCATGTTTGATTTTTCCCACAACTGGACCCTTGTTGTGGAGTGTCATGGCGTGCCGGGAGCGTGTTGCAGAGGTCCTCGATAGGAGATTTTGGTGGAGCGTGCACTTCCAGAACACCGCCCGAAAAAGCTGTCGTAAAGCCCCCCTTCTTACAACAAGGCTGTGACAAGCGCCGATGGGAACTTTCTTGTCGGCGCTTGTCTTAGCCTTGTCGTGGTTGGTGGGCGCTACCCTTAAGTTGTAGGAAAAATCGAACATGTTTGATTTTGTCGTAACCTTGTCGGAAGGCTCCCGACAAGCTTCCCAGTCTCAGCCTGTCATGGACTGGGGTCCACCAACCACAACAAGGCTACGACAAGTCCTCCAATCGTAGGCTTGTCGTGGACCTTGTCGGAATGACATTGTCGTAGCCTTGTCGTGGTTGGTGGATGCCTCCCCCCTTAGGGTGGGGGTGGTTGTATGAGGACATGTGGTTGGAGCAGGCTAAGGGTGGGGGTGGTTGTATGAGGACATGTGGTAGGAGCAGGCTAAGGGTGGGGGTGGTTGTATGAGGACATGTGGTAGGAGCAGGCTAAGGATGGGGGTGGTAGTATGAGGACATGTGGTAGGAGCAGGCTAAGGGTGGGGGTGGTTGTATGAGGATATGTGGTAGGAGCAGGCTAAGGATGGGGGTGGTAGTATGAGGACATGTGGTAGGAGCAGGCTAAGGGTGGGGGTGGTTGTATGAGGATATGTGGTAGGAGCAGGCTAAGGGTGGGGGTGGTTGTATGAGGACATGTGGTAGGAGCAGGCTAAGGGTGGGGGTGGTTGTATGAGGACATGTAGTAGGAGCAGGCTAAGGGTGGGGGTGGTTGTATGAGGACCACGCAGTGAGCAGCCCCCTCTACATACATGTATGAGCAGGCAGATTGGTGCTGGGTGAGCTGTAGGGCTGTGATCGGCTTCGAGTGGGTGCCAAGCCCTGGTTCTGCATGTGAATGGCTGTGGGTGGTGTCTGAACAGCGACCTTGTGTGTCCTACACGCCCGCAGGGTTATACTACCTGGAGGTTTGTAAGGTTACCAAAACAATGTCCGCCACTGGTAACTTAAATAGCATCATCAATTTGAGACATCTGTACTTTATGGTAATGCTTGTATCAATGATGAATAAACGCTGATAATTAAAAAAAAAAATTATATGTAGTGATTTAAAAATTCTCAAAAAAAGTTAGGTTGTTTGCGTGCATTTTTTCCCTTTTAGAATTCATTTTCAAAAAGGGACAAAAGTTGTTGACAATTTCCATTGCGAATATCATAGCATTTTTTAAATTGTCAATATCATAATCTGTTTCTTCATACACATGCAATCCGAGTGAATAGAATGCACATATATGATTCCTCTATTTTATGGTGTTGTGAGGTGCTGGACCGATATCTTCATTTGTATATGAGTAGTATATCATCAGATAACTGGTATTTTCAGCTATTTAATTATTTCTTCTTTGGATGTTTTGTGGTATGAAAGTGTGTCCTGTCCTTGTTTTCTGTATGCCATCGCTGGGAAGAGCGTCCTTGGACGACACTATATGCTGTTTGTTTACTAAATAAAATTTATTAAAATAAAAAATTGATATGCATCAACAACTTCATGTATACTCAACATATATCGCCGGCAACTTACATGTAAATTACAACTTAATGTTTGAATTGTTCATCAACCTCATGCATAGATTGTAAAGATATGCATGAACATGTGTTAATGTGTTAATTGTAAAGATATTCATCGACACCTACATGTATAAATTGTATAGATATGCATCTGCAACTTCATGTAGGAATTGTATAGATATGGACCAACAATTTCATGTCTAAATCATATGGATACTCTTAAAAAAACTTCATGTAGGAATTGTTTAACAAGTTCATGTAGAAATGTATGAACATACATGAACACCTTTATTTATAGATTGTCTAGAAATGCATCACAACTTCTCAAATAAACTGTATGGCTATGCATCATTACCTTCATGCATAAACGATATGGATATGCATCAACAAATTCATGTATAAACTGTATGGATACACAGCGACAACTTCATGTGTAAACCTGCCAAAAAATGTCCACCAGTAGTCAATCACTCACTCACAAATACTAGGGGTGAAATGAAAATATTGTCCCTGGCAGGAAGATACCTTGCTTTTTGCACAAATAAAGAAAAGGAAATCCTGGCGCGAAGATACGACCAGCGATTCAGGTTATCTGCTCGGAGAGTGTACATCACTATGTCCTACTAATTTATGCCCCAGTCACACTGGCGTACAAAACGGCGTTTTTCCGTGTACGCACGTTTACGTTCTTCTACGCATTTTGGAATCTCAAAATACGCCGCAAAACGCCGCAATACGCGGAGATGCGTAAAGGAAAGTCGGAATGCGCCGAAAAAAGCCACAATGCGTACAGAAGCGTAGACAAGCGTTGATGAACGTTGATGAACGTTGAGAAGCGTACTAAAACGTTAAAGAAAAGCAAACAAATACGTTCCAAATCCGTAGCTAATACGTACTCCCCACCAATCTAAATACGTAGAAGAAACGCCGAAATTTACGCCAGTGTGACTGGGGCATTAACATGTGTCAATGGTTTGTAGACAAGGATCGATGAGCTCCATTGCGAGTGACTGGATTTACGATACGTGATGATGGAGTTACGACACGTAGTACGATACTCCGTCCATCATCGTAAACTACGACGTAACTTATATCCGCCGTTACAACCTGCGGCTTACGGGGTTGGGTATGGAAGGCGTACCAAGGGACGGAGGTCAGCTTGTAATGTCAGGTAATACAGGCTTCGTGTTAAGGTAAACAGGATCTATACTGGAGTGATGACTAACGAAATGTTAGTCATCGCCCATTAATGCGGTACTTGGTCTTGGAAAGTTGATGGGAGAGTTGATGGGAGTTTCATATAAGTTAGAGAGGAGGAATGAAATACTGGATTTCTTTTTGTTTCCCGTGGAAATTCATCGGCAATAAACGATTTTTTTCAAATATTCTATTATCATTCCTCTTTTTAAGCTGGACTAATGACACAGTTCTGTCATCAATACAAATCCTAAATCTGTCTTCATTATATATATATATGTATATATATATATATATGTATGTATATGTATGTATATATAAATAATATATAGTAATATATGTATAGTACCTCCACGTATTTACGTTCACTAGAACCATACCTCCACGTATTTACGTTCACTAGGAGCACACCTCCACATATTTACGTTCAGTAGCACCATACCTCCACATATTTACGTTCAGTAGCACCATACCTCCACGTAGTTACGTTCACTAGGATCATACCTCCACATATTTACGCTCACTAGAACCACACCTCCACGTATTTACGCTCACTAGGACCTCACGTCTGCAGATTTACGGTGGCGGGTCCTGCCCTCTGATCACGCGCGGATCAGGTTCGGCGAGCGGCGCCCGTTAACCCGGCACCCCGTCTGATCGCCTCCTCTCACAGACATTTATTGTCTCTGAAACGTTGCAGGGTCCGGCCTTCCCTCCTCACCGTGTCACACCGGGCCGCCCGGGGTCACCTTTCTGCTTCTCCTCGGGAGAATAGCACAAGGCAGCCTTGGATAAATATTTTCAGAAGTGTGGGGTTTGGTGCTTCGATATAGGAAAAGAGAGTTGGACTAATACTAGTGGCTATATTTGTTGATTCAAAGACTAGCTAGAAAATCGAAGGTACTACCATTACCCCCAGAGTTTGTTTGGGTAGATCAACGTCCCAATCCCAATAATAAGGAATAAATGATCAACTTTCAGTGATAGAACCTGTTGATTAATACATTATTGATTACATTGGGCGGGATGTGAGTGGGGCGGGAACAGTGCGGAGGAGGTTGCTTGGAGGAGGTCGGGGACTGCTCGGGGCAGGTCGGAACTGCTCGGAGGAGATAGGGACTGCTCGGAGCATATCGGGACTGCTCGGAGCAGGTCGGGACTGCTCGGAGCAGATCGGGACTGCTCAGAGCAAATTGGGATTCCTTGGAGCAGATCGGAACTGCTCGGAGGAGGTCGGAACTTCTCGGAGCAGGTCGGGACTGCTCGTAGGAGATCGGGACTGCTTGGAGCAAATCGGGACTCCTCGGAGGAGGGCGGGAATGCTCAGAGCAGGTAGGGACTGCTCGGAGCAAATCGGGACTGCTCGTAGGAAGTTGGGACTGCTTGGAGCAGATCGGGACTACTCGGAGCAGGTTGGGACTGCTCGGAGGAGATCGGGACTACTGGGAGCAAATCGGAACTGCTCGGAGGAGGTCAGGATTACTCGGAGCAGGTCGGAACTGCTCGGAGCAGGTCGGGACTGCTCGGAGCAGGTCGCGACTACTCAGAGCAAATCGGAACTGCCCGGAGGGGGTCAGGATTACTCGGAGCAGCTCGGAACTGCTCGGAGCAGGTCGGGACTGGTTGGAGGAGATCCGGACTACTCAGAGCAAATCGGAACTGCCCGGAGGAGGTCAGGATTACTCGGAGCAGATCGGAACTGCTCGGAGCAGGTCGGGACTGCTCGGAGCAGGTCGGGACTGCTCGGAGCAGGTCGGGACTGCTCGGAGCAGGTCGGGATTACTCGGAGTAGGTCGGGATTACTCGGAGCAGGTCGCGGACCGCTCCGTGCCCTGACACGCCGCACCAGGCCCCGCTGAGAGGCGCGGAGACGGGTCCACGTGTAGACTGACACAGGCCGGCTGCTACTGACGCCAGTCACCAGGCTTATAGTAGTAGCTGTTTACTGAGCAGCTCCAGTTACACACCTTTCTTACGTTACGGACTCTTCTCAGAGGTATGAAACATCTGGGGCCGGTTGGAGGTCTCTGGTCGGTAGGTTAGTGCTTGGGATCTGGTAGGGTTAAGATCTTTCTTGATATATATTTTTTTTTAGCAATTCTTATGAGGGGAATATTGTGTTACATCTAATTGAGGGAACCGTTCCAAGCAAAGGTGTCCGTTAACGCGGGGTTCTACTGTACATCAATGCAACCCAAAGTTTCCCATCATCTCAATAATGCCACTGTGTGCCAGTGGAATCTCAAGGCTCTAAGCCTTGTTTGTTAAGAATTCTTCTCCCATAGAGCATAGTGAGAACTTGTAGAGCATACCACTTAGAGAGTGAGATCTTATGAGAGGGGTGCCTACTGACCTTTAATTTAGAATCCTAGAGAACCGGGGTACATTCTGCGCCTTATGGTTACCACCAATAACCTAACAGATTACCAGAGAACCGGGGTACACTCTGCACCTTATGGTTACCACCAATAACCTAACAGATTACCAGAGAACCAGGGTACACTCTGCGCCTTATGGTTACCACCAATAACCTAACAGATTACCAGAGAACCGGGGTACACTCTGCACCTTATGGTTACCACCAATAACCTAACAGATTACCAGAGAACCGGGGTACACTCTGCACCTTATGGTTATCACCAATAACCTAACAGATTACCAGAGAACTGGGGTACACTCTGCACCTTATGGTTACCACCAATAACCTAACAGATTACCAGAGAACCAGGATACACTATGTGCCCTATAGATACCAGTAACTTCTCTTGTTGCTTCTCTAGTGGCTTCCATTATGGCTTCAGTGAGAAGTGAGAGGAGTATAGAGGTCTCTCAGTGAGCTGCTCACTGACACCTGAACCCGCCGAGAGACTACGGAGCAGCTCACGTCGCTACGTACCTTACAGGAGCGCCTCAGAGTGTTTGTAATCTCCAGCCATCAGCAGTCAGACTGAGGTAAATACTCAATAGTATATACCTGGTAAGTCACATAGATACCAATCTCTGCTACGGTATAGGTTTTATTTTCATACCACACACTACAGACGTGCGATTCTGTTACTACAGGCTCCCCATGCCAAAGCGACAGTTATCTGACGCCGGGCGACACAACAGTTATTCAAAGCCCATAGCATACCCCCGACGCCTGATGCCGAGACTACAGACGCCTATACTACAGACGCCGATACTATAGTCGCTGATACTACAGACGCCGATACTATAGATGCCGACACTACAGACGCCTATACTACAGAAGCCGATAATACAGATGCCGATACTATAGACGCCGATACTACAGACGCCAACACTACAGACGCCGGTACTACAGACGCCCATACTATAGACGCCGATACTACAGACGCCAATACTACAGACGCCGATACTACAGACGCCGATACTACAGACGCCGATACTACAGACGCCGATACTATAGACACCTATACTATAGATGCCGACTACTATAGATGCCGATACTATAGACATCGATAATACAGACGCTGACACTACAGACGCCGATACTATAGACGCCGATACTATAGACGCCGATACTATAGACGCCGATACTACAGACGCCGATACTACAGACGCCGATACTATAGACGCCGATACTATAGACGCCGATACTATAAACGCCGATACTATAGACGCCAATACTATAGACGCCGATACTATAGACGCCGATACTATAGATGCCGATACTATAGATGCCGATACTACAGACGCCGATACTATAGATGCCGATACTACAGACGCCGATACTACAGACGCCGACACTGACACTACAGACGCCCGACATCGACATGACAGCCGCCACTAGAGCGCCACCTGCCGAGAATACCACGCGCGGAGGGGCACTCTCACTTCCGCTCAGCCAATAAATATTCTATGAATCCGCCGGTGAAGTAAGAGGATTTTCACCAGGTCCTGGCAAAGACATCACCAAATGGTGTTTATTTATCACTACACTCCACAGACCAGCTCCAAAAAAGCCCGAATATTTAATGCAGGGAGATGTTTCAGTTCCCCAAAGAACCATATTCCATTCTGGACCCTCTCTTTATGCTCCTTGTGCTTGCTTGTTTTACCAGGATGAAAGGGAAGTGGGTAAGAACATGGCAATTATTGTTAATAGGATTCTATAATAAATGCATTTCGCGCACTCGCCGGTAAAAAAAAACGTTGTATCGGTTTTATCACAGCGGAAATGAACCTCTTTCTCGGGTTTGGTGCCGTATGTGGCGCCATCTACTTCCTGTGTCTCATATCTGGAGGATATCAATTTATAGGTATCAATAAATTTGAGGGTTTTATTTTTCATTTTAAATCAATTTGTGTATGCTTGATATTTCGCATGATATATAAATTCATTATCAATAAAAAAAAATGTAGGTATCTCATTACATACCTTACGATTTCGGAACATAAATGTTCATTTCTCGTCGACAAATTGGCATGTATGTGAAATATTATTTCATAGGAATATCTCCTGTCTATAATTTAGCATCTCAGAAGCAATAATCAGGCGAAATATGAAATAATAGCTCACATATAGGCCATTTTGTGTTGGCGATTACGGAACTCGCTGCGTTTCTCGCTTGGTGTGTCTCCGGCTTTAGAGCCTCCAGGTTGGCCAACGACTAGAGTCGCACAGTGTGTACAGAACTCCTTATGAATAACCCCTAGGATTCGCCTCGATGACGACTGCCGCACCTCCCTCCCTCTACCCTCCCACCCTCCTTCCTATCCTCCCTCCCTCCCTCCAATCCTCCTTCCTATCCTCCCCCCCTCCCTCCTTCCTATCCTCCTTCCTATCCTCCCTCCTTCCTATCCTCCTTCCCTCCCTCCCACCCCCCTTCCTATCCTCCCTCCCTCCCTCCCACCCTCCATCATATCATCCCTCCCTCCCTCCCTCCCTCCCTCCCTCCCTCCCTCCCACCCTCCTTCCTATCCTCCCTCCCTCCCACCTATCCTCCCTCCCTCACACCCTCCCTCCCTCCTTCCCACCCTCCTTCCTATCCTCCCTCCCTCCCTCCCTCTCACCCTCCTTCCTATCCTCCCTCCCTCACACCCTCCTTCCTATCCTCCCTCCCTCCCTCTACTTCGTGGAGTATTCTCTATTTATACCATTCTCGAGCCAGTTCTATATAATTACAGCTGACCGCTAACGTTGGGTGATTCACTATTCAGCCTTCAGCCTTCAGCCTTGCACCCATCTCCACTTACACGAGCAGAGTGAAGGACACCACCCTGCGCCGCTCACCCCGCCCTTCTTTACCGTATTCACCGGGGCGTGCGTACAGACGTCCCTGATATATAAAGAACACCCTGGAGAAGGCACCCTGCCGTTCCACTGCCTCAACCCGCCACCTAGACTGGCCCCAGTCCCTGTATCATTACTACCCCTCTGACTACCCCGCACCTACGACCCCTCCTGCTTCCTGGGCTTGTCAGGCTCAAAAGTTTCAGTGTCTACAAACCCACCGAGACTAATTATATTGGTTTCTATGTGAAGAGAGCTGTCATCTAAATTGTCTGTATTCATTAGTACCAAAAAGACCGCATTAAGACAGTCACCATTTTGTAGCAGCTCCTCCCTGTCTTGATGTTGACCGTACGGCAGCCATGTAGTGAATGGCATGTTTACCCTCATTATCGCTCACTCTAGTTCTGAGCCTGGCCATATGGGGACAGGGCACACAGAGTTGTTAGTGACATAAGCGGCCCTTCTGACTTGTGCAACAGACCGGAAGAAGATAGGTCAATCCTGATTGGATGTTGCCTCAACAGCCAATCACAGCACAATCCAGAGCTTACAAGCTTACCCTGTACCAATATGCTGAGTATATATAGGCTGGATGAACATGTAATTAATTAAATTAAGTTCTTGATTGATTGGTTCTCTCCTAGTAGTGCATAGTACAACTGAGTTCCTACTCCCTTCTTCTTAAGGTCTACACCTGGCTAGTCTAGGCCTCTAGGCTTTACAAGGCGTTCACAAGGCGTTCACAAGTTGCACAGTAGTTTTATTTCTTGATGATATCCATAATCAAAGACTCGAGCACATCTACCCGCGACCATGTGTTGAGATGAGGAGTCGTGCAACATGCTGCCAAGGTCCTGTCTGCGGGGGGTGGCTTAACCCTTTACGGACGGGGGTGGACCGACGACTAGAGATAGACAAATATGAGAAAAGGGGGTGCTGGAAGACATTTTGTATGCGAATCATGTCCAATAAAAAAAGAGCTGTTCGGTGCTGCTCAGTGCTGTCAAGAGCTTCTCAGAGCTGTTCAGTGCTGCTCAGAGCTGATCAGTGCTGCTCAGAGCTGTTCAGTGCTGCTCAGGGCTGTTCAGTGCTGCTCAGAGCTGTTCAGAACTGTTAAGAGCTGTTCAATGCTGCCTGAATTACTACATGGGCTCGAGCTCTGACCGTAAACTTGAATAGGTTTCTGAATATATCTCACCCTTCACATTGAATAATTGGCTAACATTTGTGACATAATCCCCAATCGAGTTTGAAAAGTAATTCACAAGGCAAACCCACGTGAATAACTACACGAGATGGGATCGAGCTCTGACCGTAAGCTTGAATAGGTTTCTGAATTCATCCCACCCTGCACATTGAAAAAATGGCTAACATTTGTGACATAAGCCCCTAATGAATATAATCCCCCATTTAGTCTATAGAGGAAAATACCAGGCGTGAGATAAAACACAATGCGTTGTTTGACGGAATAAAGCCAGTATCTAGCTAGTATCTTGTAGTTCAGCTTCTGCTGTGAGTAGGCACGGAGCGAGATCACAGTCTTCAGTGCGGAATGTGACCCTCAGATTCACTGGAGCGTGTCATATCTGTTACGGGTGGGTGAGCAGGGACATCCCTTGTCAGGGTGGACATGGGGGTGGACCACCCAAGTCATTCAGTATCAAAACGGACTTTTTAATCAGTTCACCACAGTTACAATCTCCAAGATGGGGCATTCTTCCTTGTAGCCATACAGAAAGAAATAGTGGAAATATTAGTAGTAAGATTCCTGGTGAAACAAGTTCACAATATGCTAAACATTGTGATTCCGGATCCATTATCTTTTTTTTTTTAAACAATTCTGTGAAAAATCTATGACCATAGGAAGCAGGGATTCTGGGGGTCAGAAAATGAAAAATGAAAATGATATTTTCATTGCAACACAAGGTTTTGCCTGTGTTTCTGCCTCCTTCGGTAACTATGATAATGGTATAATATTAATAATAGTTCATTCTTTTACAGACCTGAATGTGTCTCAATTAAAATGAGCTTTATGGTAAGAATTCTTTTAAGTGAAAAAGAAAAAGAGGATTTCCATGAAGATAATGGAAAAGTGACATTCCTGATTACTATAAACTTCATGCCAAAGTTTCCCAATGCTACTTTATAACCCATTCTCCGTGGAAATCTTGTCTTTTTATCTGACAGAGTTAATAAGCAGCAGGCACAGAAAAAAGAATAAATATAATTTTCATTGCAACACCAGGTTTGGCATGTGATGAATTGTTGTAGAGCTTCTGATTTCGGTACCTTATGTTGATGATGTTATAATGTTAACAGTAAAGCATTGTTTTACTGGCCTGGCAGAACCCCAATGAAAGTTATTTTATCAGGAAAACATTTATCATAAAATGAAGTGGATTTCCATGAAAACAAATCCAAGACTACTTCGAAGCTTCCACAGTGTCCTTGCTGAAGTTTGTCAGAGCTACTGTATAATCCATACTCCCTGGGAACCACCTCCTTTTAGTAAACTTCACATTTGAAACTCCCTCGAGTGATCGGCAATCCTTACGACTGAATCCCGGCCACACATCAACAAGTGGACCGGCAGCTACAGGGTGGAGGGTGGGGGGGGTGTCTCTGTCACAGGATCCCCGCCCACTCCCAGGGGACAGGGTGGGAGGGGGAGGAGGGAGGGAGGGAGGGAGGGAGGGAGGGAGGGGGAGAGGGAGGGATGGGGAGGGGGAGGGAGGGAGGGAGAGATGGAGAGGGAGGGAGGGAAGTAGGGAGGAGGGAGGGAAGGATGGAGGGAGGGAGGGAGGGAGGGAGAGAGGGAGGGAGGGAGGGAGGGAGGGAGGATAGGAAGGAGGGTGGGAGGGAGGGAGGATGGGATGAAGGGTGGGAGGGAGGGAAAGAGGGAGGGAGGATAGGAAGGAGGGTGGAAGGGAGGGAGGGGAGGGTGGGAGGGCAAGGGAGGGAAGCAGGGAGGCAGGCAGTCAGGCAGGACAATAGGAGGGAGAGATGGAGGGAGGGAGGCAAGGAGGGAAGGATGGGCGGAGGGAGGGACAGAAGGAAGCAGGGACGGAGGGAGGGACGGAGGGAGAGAGGTACGGAGGGAGGATGGAGGGCAGTTGAGAGGAAGGGAGGGAGGCAGGGAGGGAGGCAGGCAGGCAGGCAGGGAGGGGAGGCA
Source organism: Alentia gelatinosa (assembly GCA_950022655.1). Classification (NCBI taxonomy): domain Eukaryota; kingdom Metazoa; phylum Annelida; class Polychaeta; order Phyllodocida; family Polynoidae; genus Alentia; species Alentia gelatinosa. The sequence continues at coordinate 7,481,795 of OX465586.1, forward strand.
GGTGTGGGAGAGAGGGGGAGGGTGGGAGTAGGGAGGGAGGGAGGGTGGGAGGGTGGGAGGACGGACGGACGGACGGACGTACGGTTGAAGGTCTGGGAACGGACAGAGTGAAGATATAGATCTCCACCCTGGGGCATTAATACCCAGAACGCAAGGCCCTCAGCAGAGTCTATTGACCTGCAGGGGGCCCTGAGGGCATTAGGGTCCCGCAGAAGGGCATTGAGGATCGATGGCGGGCCTCGGTGAGATCCAGGGATCCACAAGGAGGGTCTTACTGCAGGTCGATGTGGCGGGAACATTCATCCTACACCTCACACCCTCACACCTCACACCCTCCCCACCAGTACTCACTGACACAGGAGTCTTAAGCCCTGACACTCTCTCCTCCTGTAACCCCACCCCGGCCCGCTACCACCCACGTGTTGGATCCCCTCTCCATGGTCTACGGAGGCACTAAACCCTGGAGGTCTCATCCAGAGTTTTCCTCCAGTAAAGTGTGATTCACACGGAGAGACTCATGTACCTTCAGAAGGGCTTGTCTGGGACAACTTTCCTGAGGTTATTTGTTGGTACATAGTCTCCCGTGTGACACCTCCAGGTCTCAATTCCCTGAGACTGAAGGGGAGAAGGAAAAATCGTCAGCGTCAATTCTCCCTGCTAATGTACATAGTCTCAAGCGATTTGTATTTTAAATCTGTTCAAAGTTTTTCGGGCATTCTGGTGAGACTGGCATACCTCCCACTGATAATGAGGGTTTTCAATAGGCTTGGGTGTGTGGGGGTGTAGGGAGGTGTGTGAATAGGGATGAACCGCAGTTTATTGGTGTGAATGAGGCCCAATATTCTCTCTTTCTTATACACAAGACTTTTTTTTCAGAAACTGAAATTGAAAACAAGGTTAAACTGCGATCTTGTTTGGGTACTAGTTTAACGCATCTAATGTGTTTTATCAGACCTACTTTGGTTTGGTGGTGATCGAATCTATGAGATAAATTTAGATAGAAATGTAACTCTAACTCATTTGCCGAGGTGAGAGTATTTCTAGTCCCCACCCCACATGGACATTGGTATGAGAAAGATTGGCCTTTGATATACCAGTAAATCTACCACTGCTGAGGATGAAGGAGAAAGGTGGCTGCACACCACACCACATAGACATAGTATGAGAAGGACTAGCCTTTGATATAGCAGTAAGTCTACCACTGCTGGGGATGAAGGAGAAAGGTGGCTGCACACCACACCACACAGACATGGTATGAGAAGGACTGGTCTTTGATATAGCAGTAGGTCTACCACTGCTGGGTAGAGAAGGGTGGCTGCACACCACACCACATAGACATGGTATCAGAAGGACTGGCCTTTGATATAGCACCAAGTCTACCAATACTTGGGATGAAGGAGAAAGGTGGTTGCACACCACACCAAGGTGGTATAGACACTTGGTTTGCTTGGATATTACTATGCATCAACTACGCAGGTAATACGGCCATGCAGATCAACACCATAGTAATTATGTGCATATATATATATCCTAATCTCCCTGATAATGCCCCAGTCTCGAGCTGAGACCAGACTTACTCCCCGGGTCCTAGTCTGCTATTCAGTCTGTCATTCCTCTGGGATGTTCCCCACCGGAAGTATGATAAATGCACATGAGAGCGCATGCCCGGCAGTTCTCGTGGGGCCCGCTTAAAGCCCATGCATCACGTATATGAAGTCAGGCATTGCAAATGTTTTCGTACCACACCTCGACCTTTTAGCGACAGTGTTATTATCATCACCACCTTTACCTAACCACCCCGCCGCCATAAAGCCTGGTGATCGGCCCAGAAGGTGGCCTAGACGTGCCTAATGGTCAAACAGTGCGGACACAGTGTGTGTTATCTGTACGGGCCAGGGAGCTGTTTCAAAACCATAGACTTAACCCACGTTTTGAAACAGCTCCCAGGTCTAGGGCTGTGGATGACCAGCTGGCCTCTCACTGAGGGTGGTTGTGGCCCCTAAGATTCGAGGTCAACTCTCGACTGCAGAGCCGTCCCAAGGCGCTAGAAAATACTATGTAAGGAGGTCACGGTGAAGGTCAGGGTTTGCTGCGAATGCAGTCATTGGCTACTTGGTCTACTGTATTCCTTATATGGAATTAAGGTAATGGGACAACTCCATGGTGCTCACTGAGGGTTCTTCTGTCATCCCTGATTGGTTGGTTGGTTACAGTTTTTTGCCATTATCTCACCCCGGTATTTTTCTCCATAGGCTTAACATAAGGAACTCGTACTCCACAGCCGTGAGGTTCGTGTACTCAATACTCAATGGCTAATTTGGTGACTCATTTCATCAATAGATAATGTTATACAGGGTGAGATAAAATCGGCTTGCCTCTCACACCGGGTTCTTCTGTCATCCCTGATTGGTTGGTTGGTTTGATATAACGTCCAGTTCATCGTAACAGGTTCTTACCAGGCGTTCTCAAGGTGATCAGATCTATGTGATGAATTTAGGTAGAAATCTCACTCCTACACATTGGTCGCGGCACTATTCATTGTGTACCACTGACTGGTACCAACACCTTGTGGAGAACCAGGGCCAGGTCTAGGGTAGACTGGCTCCAGTCCCTGCATCCTATGGCTACCTTCCTCGTTGGGCCAGTCAGAGAAGGATACATACTTTAATGAACTTTATTCCTATTCTGTTTAATCATTTAATGAATGTTCATAATCGAAGACTTGAGCAAGTCTAGGTCTAGGGCTGTGGATGACCAGCTGGCCTCTCACTGAGGGTTCTTCTGTCATCCCTGATTAGTTGGTTTGATTTAACGTCCAGTCAACCGTTATAGGTTCTTACGAAATCTTGCGATCTCATTGGGTTCTCACGAGATAAGTAGATCAGAAAACTACAGTACTAAACTTTGATTTCGGCATGGTTCAAAATGAATCATAAGAGAAAACGCATGTCTGCATATAGAAATACAAAAAAGAGTAGCTGCTTACAGTTTAAAACTGCACGAGAATCTCACTCTCGTGGCTCTTCAATCTCCAGGCCTAGGTCTGGTTCACTTTGTCTCTGTGTACGGCAGCAACTCCAATCGGATATCACAAAATTCTACCGTTTTAGATATAGTAGGTAACCAGACGTTCTCAAGGTTCTTTTACACCACTAGAGTGGTGATCAAATCTATGTGATGAATTCAGGTTGAAATCTCACCCCATCACATTTACCAAGGTGAGAGTTCTTTTACTTCCCACACCACATAGATAATACGATACAATATCAAGTATGTTATGATGGTAAAGGCACCATCCATTGTCTGCCACTGACTGGCACTAACATCTTGTGGGTGTCTTCTAGGTATGGTTGCGTCACCTTTTATTCCCCAATGCTGGCTGGCATTAACGCCTCGCGGATAATCCCTCTACTTGGTATTCAAATATACAACAGTAATTTAGGGATGACAACGGAATGAAATACCCTGTATTTCTTTCATGAATAATGTGAGATTATTGTTTATCCTATCCCTAATAAAAAATGTCATAGGCTTAACATAGGATTTGTTTATGTTACGGGTGTGACATAAAGTGTTGTTTATATCACTACTTTCTAACGCTGAAAAAAAAGTGGAAACGGGATAGGATAAAATCTAGACGCCACTCGTTTGAGTCTGAGTTTATTCATGTCACTCATTTTGTTGGCTTCGTAATGTCACTCGTGAATTTCAGAGCCAGCAAAATGCGTGACATAAATAAACTCAGACTCAAACTCGTGACGTTTCTTCATAATATTCAACAGTATAATCTTCACCATATCCAGAGATTTTCCACCCACATTCACCCGGGACTGTCCTACTGCAGCATGGCACCCCTCACAAAGGTTAAACATACACGGCCGCTGCCTTTACTGATTAGATAATCCTCATTGATTTGATCCCGGCGATAACAGCGGTCAATTGGGTGCAGGCGGCAGGTGTATGTTCCCTGGCTGGTAATGGTCAGGGTAAGCACTGCGGTGTGTTTGCCTTGCCTTGTGTGTGGAGTTGGCTGAGGGAGTGGTGTGTGTGTGTGTGTGTGTGTTTGTGTGTGTGTGTGTGTGTGTGTGTGTGTGTGTGTGTGTGTGTGTGTGTGAGCAGGTCGGTGCTGTGAGCTGCTCGCAGGTTCATGTTACGTCACTCCCCGCCCCGGGACAGTACAGGGCCACCTGATCCTGGCCAATGACAGCGGGGCTTATATAGGAAAGAATGGGTATGGCCAATGAGAACGGGGTTTATATAGGAAAGAATGGGTATGGCCAATGAGAGCGGGGGTTATATAGGAAGCTATATATGGGCCTGGCCAATAAGAACGGGGCTTATATAGGAAGGTATGGGCCTGTCCAATGAGAATGGGCCTTACATAGGAAAGTATATATATGGGCCTTGCCAATCAGAACGGGACTTATATTGGACTGTATGGGCCTGGCCAATGAGAGCTGTCTTTATATAGGAATGTATATATGGGCCTGGCTAATGAGAGTGGGGCTGATAAAGTAAAGTATGGGTATGGCTAATGAGAGCTGGGCTTTATAGAAAAGTATGGGCCTGACCTCTAAGAATGGGGCATGTATAGGAAAATATATATGGGCCTAGCTAATAAGAATGGGGCTTATATAAAAAAGTATATATATGGGCATGGCCAATGAGAGCGAGGTTTATATTGGAAAGTATGAGCCTGGCCAATGAGAACAGGGCTTATATAGGAAAGAATGGGCCTGGCCAATAAGAGCGGGGCTTATATAGGAAAATATGGACTTAGCCAATGAGAATGAGGCTTCATATTGAAGCATCCCTGCGAGCTCAGTAACTATGTTTTTCTTCTATTCCATACAGAAAATGAAAGAATTCATGGGGAAATGGAAAGCTGCCATATCTAGCAGGCTCTGCTAGAACCTATAACCTAGACAGACACAGATGGTTTCATCAACCCTGATCTCATCAGCTCATCTGAAGCTGGATTCATTGTCCCGTGGAGGATTCACCAATCACCGGTCATCTCCTCAGACCTGGCTTTATGACTGGGGCTGGGCTATGATAGGGTCTTTCCAATCTTCCTCCAGGCACAAACTACAGGAGGAGGGGATGGTTATGAGCCATGGAGTCAATAAAATCTGCTTCCTGGATCGCGAATGAGGGAGATGGGTGATGTATAAGGATCTCTCATTTTATTTTGGACACGGTTTTTTTATTGATAATTTTTGTTTATAAATGTGTGGCGATAATGTATAGTTTAGTTTATTGTAATTTGAAGAATATGTAATCTTTTTTTTACCACCACACACCTATGATTGTCCAAATTAATGCTGTTTAGCATGTGTTTGGTGAACCAATATGAGGATTAATTAAGGAGATAGCAACCCTTTTTGGGTTAGGGAAAGTATCCAAAGCATTATTGGTGTCACATGTCAATGTTGCCTCAATGTTGTCTCTTTTGTGAGTCTTTTGAATATAAAAATCTATGAAATCTCTGAGAGAAAAGCTAACTTTATGTGAATGTTTGAAATTTAGAACTGATATGAAAGTTAATCAGACGTTGATGACTCTTTTGTCTAGTTATTGTATTGTCTTTTGTATTTGTTTGACATTATTGGTTGAAAATCACGTGCTTTGTATGTGAATCCTTTATATGTCAATAAAGAATCATTTTCCAAAAAAAAACAAACGAAATACATCCCAGTGCCGGAGGCGAGGGACATATTTATGTTATAAAAAGCTGAGACCAGCACTCCTACGGCCCAGTCTTTTATATACCTAAAAACATGGAAAAACGCCATTTTATTCACTTATCAAGTCATCGATTCATAGCTCAATAACACTGTGTCTCAGTGAGCCCAAACATTATTTATACTGCACCCCAAGCAGTTGGTAGTTTTGCTAGGCGTTCGGCTATTGGTTTATAATAATAGAGTAAAAAATCGGAAATTTGAAAAAAATTAATTGTCTATAGTAGCAGTTGGATTTTATCAGGACCTCTACGATTGGCATTTTCAATCACAGCCTATCGTGAAGTGTTGTAGACGGAATCGCACAAACCTGTTCCACTGCCATGATTTTTACTGACCTCATGATAGAATCAGTATGGTGTCGGGAAGTCAATTGTAAGGCCTATCGAGACCAGAATCGGCGTAGGTGGGGGCAAGGCTTAATGCCCTGTCCCCATAGATCTACCACGATAGGCTGCGATTGAAAACGCCAATTGTAGGGGTGCGGCAACATGTTGGATTTTTCGTAGCCCATTCTAGCCTATTGTAGTGGATTTAATGGAAACATATCTCTGGTGGGTGAAATACTTAGTGGATAATTATGAAATTCTGGAATAACGTAGACCGCATATCGATATACGACTGGTGTAAATTTGATATTGTTTGACTAAGTTTATTTGATTAAGTTTAAAGGTCTGAAAATAATAGTTTTATATCGAAAACATGATTCTATCATAGTTATATTTCTAAATTTGAGTGTATTAATATCTGAAAAATAACATCATGATATGTTGTAAATGCCTCTAAAAAATTATTCAGATTAATTCCAGATTTCCAAAATTATGATATATCTCAATATTAAACCAAGCCTGAGATCTACATTGATACACCATACAATCGTGACCATAATTTATGTTTTTGGTCCTCCCAAGGCGTTTCTACGCTCTATGATTTCAAACCATGTCCACGATTTTGAACTATCGGAGACCTGCCGATAGGCTACGATTTTGCCATTTCAAATCGTAGCCATCGGGAAGTATATCGGCGTAGGTGGGGGCTTAAAGGGTGGCATCCACCAACGACGACAAGGCTACGACAAGTGCAGACAAGAAAGTTCCAATCAGCACTTGTCGCAGCCTTATCATAAGAAGGGGGTCTTTACGACAGCATTGTCGGGGTGTGTCGGGAAGTGCACGCTCCACCAGAATTTCCTATGTAGACCTCTGCAACAAGCTCCCGACACGCCATGACACTCCACGACAAGGGTCCAGTTGTGGGAAAAATCAAACATGCTCGATGTTGTCATAGCCTTGGCGAAAGCTCCCGACAAGCTTCCAATTGTGGCCTTGTCGTGTCCTTGTCGTAGACTCTTATCGGGAACTTGGGTCCACCAACCACGACAAAGCCTCCAATTGTAGGCCAATCGTGGACCTTATCGGGAAGCCATTGCCGTAGCCTTGCCGTGGTTGGTGGACGCCCCCCTTTAGTGTACGAGTCTTTGTACTAACTGCTGGGTGGTCTAGTATTCATGATAGGACCACAATCATGATTCCCTCGCGTGCAGAACAATCTCCCCATCAGGGCATCAAAGATAGTTTACGAGCGACATGATATGAACATAGTCCGCCCCCTCACTCCACGACACACTGGCTTCACTGACGGAGTGACATGCAATGGGTAGCATGCATCCTAACATGTAAGTCAAGAAGCAGAACCGCCATAAACGTCATGATTAGCATGATGTAGCATGTCCCCGCTCACAAGGCCTCAAGTACTCCATTTCCCCTCTTGTCTCTGATAGGGTATGAAATAACCGGCCTTTATTGGTATTGTATGACATGAATGCCTCCGCTCCCACTCCCCCGGTGTAGAACGGGGTGAGTGTTACAGGCCCGTTCACACTGTGCGACTAGGGGACTTGCGACTGGGTTTTGTTTTGGTTTGTTTGGTTTGATTTTACGTCCAGTCAACCATTACAGGTCCTTTCTAGACAGGCAGAGTTGGGGCATGCAATAAAATCGGTTCGGTGAAGTGTGAACATTGACCCAAATGATGCCGATTCTCATCGACCCGACGGGTCCGTCGGGCAATATGTTTTATTTGGTTTGATTTAACGTCCAGTCAACCATTAGAGGTCCTTACCAGCCTTTCTTAAGGTTCTTTTACACCACTAGGGTGGTGATCGAATCTATGTGATGAATTCAGGTAGAAATCTCCCCCTACACATTTACCGAGGTGAGAGTTCTTTTACTTCCCACACCACATAGACATGGTATGAGAAGGATGGCCTTTGTTATAGAAGTAAATCTACCACTGCTGGGGGTGCGACTCGAACCCACAAAGTCTTACAACCTTGGGGTAAGTCCACTGCTCTAACCACTGAGCTAACTACCCCCCCCCCCCCCCAGTTGCAAGGTGTCGACCACTGCCCCTGCAGCTACAAGGCCTACGATACGCCCAGTCGGAGTCTAGCGGTACAAATATCATATCTATACATATTGATAAATACTGATACATATTTGTGTACAAATTTATCTATATATATTTATATATATACTTATTCATTTCATATATAAATTTATATGATTTTTTTTAGTTTATATATAGATTTATTCATTTGTATATAAATTCATTTATTCATATATAAAAACATTTATTCATATGAAATGTACTTAAATATATTGATTTATATTTTATATATCATATCTATACCATATACACACATATATATATGTATATATAGCCTTACAAATATCATATTTGATATTCAAATCGCAAGTGACTCGGCATAACTGGGGAACTGGAGGTACCTGCTATGCTCAATCACCGACTAGTGTAAAGTGCCCTGTTCACACTGTGCGATTTGACCTGCTAGTCGCTGGCAGGTCCCTCCAGTCGGCGTACCCCCAGTCGCACAGTGTGAACGGGGCATAATGGTGGACTATGTGGATGGGGCGCTCGCGGGCTTCACCTATTTATCGGAATAGGTTCTGGTATCTGGGTTACACTTTGCATGACAGCATGGAGAGAAAATGCAACATCAACCATTCTATGGCGAGCCGTTAGGCAATTTATTCTCGAGTCAACGACATGTTGAATATATACACAATATTAACTATTGCACTTATCATGCATCTTTGGGACGTTGTGTATAGAACTTATTTATAAGACATGTATTTGTACATTATGACTCTTTGTTAGTTACTCGAGTGTTCTTCTTATTACTTACCTGAACATTGTATAATCTGACACACAGACCTCCTAGACTCTAAGTCCAAGTTTCTACGAATGAAAACATTAGTCCGTATGTAAGTCCATATACTGAACAAAGTGACTACGCAATCAGCATGATGAACTGGAGCCTATGGAAGATCGGCCTTTAAGCCGAATAGACCCCTCCAGTATGAATAATAAACTTTTTTTTTAAAACTGGTTTCTGGTACTATTGGTAGAACTCTCTGGGGAGTTGGCGCGTAGTAATATTCGAGCGAATGAGAGGATATCATGTATAGACAACTTCGAGGATAATACGACCACAAGGATCAGAAAAAAATTAATATTGTATTTATTATTCAATATTGCAAATTCAAATCATCAAAGAAAAGACAAAATGACAGCCGATCTTCCCTGCACTATTTTGCAGGCATGGGATTTTTGTTCCCCGTAATCTCTGCTCTGTATAGGGAGAAGGTTTCAACACTCCGTAATTTCCCCCTGTGAATTACACACTCCCTACAGCCTTAGTATGAGATGGATGATAAAAGTTAGACCAGTGTGTAAATGTATCTTACATTTTACTTTAGATTATGTATGGAGTTCATTCTGCATACGGTGCACGAACTAATAATTTGTGCACTCCATATCACGTGACTTGTTTTAAAATGGCGTTGATAATTATTTCCAGGTGTATAATAATAAGGAAACATAGTGAGTGTGTTTGAATTACGTCTGTTACTTTGAATATTTCTAACCAAAAGAACTCGGAACAGATTTATTTCAGGCACACTAACCATGCCTCCTTTCTTATGTCTACCATCCACTTTCAATATAATTAGTTTAAAAGCTTAGAAATGCATAAGACATAACAAGACAGAATCTCCGGAAAATAATCCCTTCCATAATTAGGTAAAATTATGATGTGCTTCGAAATAAGTTTCTTGAATGTTCATTCAATATTATTTATTCATAATAATCTCAACTACCATCACAAATCACTGTCATAAAAGAATTTGTCTACTAAAAACAGTTAGAATTGGCGCACTGTATACCTTTGGTTTAGTTGATTTAACGTCGATAATTATGATTAACTGTTATGAGACAGCTGTGGTTAGTACTTTCCTAAGTAGGCCCCAACAGAAGTGTAGGGTCTTTTGCCTGGAAGGACCAGGCTGGCGGAAGTTTACATCGAATTACCGCCATACTTGAAAGTGCTGTGGCATTATGGCATGACCAGGAACTATATCTGTCTTGCAATAGACTTTTTTTTTTAAAGAAGAAACGGTTTATTGGCATTTCTCAAACGTAATGGAATTGATATTCAATACAACAGAAAATTATCCATGTACAACATAATATTAAAAGAAATTTGATAGCTGCTTGTTTTTTATGGAGGAAAAGAAAAAGACATAGAAGTCTTGCGATAGACGTATTATTAATCATGTTGGTGGATAATAAATGTAATAACGACTGGTTTTGTTTACGAGTGACCGTAATCTCTTCGTAGTTGACGACTTAATATACAATTACTGACACTCTTACACAAAAACAGTCATTATTGTGCATGTAAACTTCCAGTCTGGAGCACTGTGGAAATAGGCACTATCTGAGCCTACATGACCTCCAGAATAAATATTAAATCTAAAAAAAAACAAAAAAAACCTCTTTATGTCAATAAACGCTGCTATAGAAAATAGATGAGAAATAAAACACTTGTAGGAACTCCCACATTCCGGCTCCACCACACCATAATCAAAGCCGACCCTAGAGACCTTACTAAAACACTATATAATGATGTCGGAATCATGAGCACAGTTTCGTAGACTCTTTACATCAATTCCTCATCAGCTGGCATCCCACCACACCTACGACCTTGACATGACCTTGACCTTCCCAAGGTCACCTGGGGGATTGGCCGGCACTGATCTCGTCTGATCTCCGGGTAGGGGGCGCTGCGAGAGGGGTCAGCACCCATAATCCTCTGCGGCAAGCATGTAATCACAGCTATGAGGATGTAATCTCAGGCGGGGGGCATGGAGCGGCATGGGGGGTTGTCGGGGGTGACTGCGCATGCCCAGTGCTGACACTGTGAAATGGACTCGATGGTGGTCGTGAAGGCTCCCGATGTGGTGTTTTAGGTGCTGGTTCCACCAACATGATGAATTTGCCATGTTATATCGTGGTATGTCCTGTTATATCTTACAGTGTTGCGATATGTCTTACCGCCTTTGCTGCGACACGTTGCGTGCGGTCATATGTGTACTTTTTCGCGATGTCATGTGTATAAATTGGTGCTCCACCACCGCAATGCCTCAAGATCTAGTGCCAACATATTGCGAGAAGAACGCTGTGAAGGTGTTTAACCAGACAGGTGCATTGCGGCAAATATGCACACGATTATTCAAAACCTAGCCAAATTTAGCAAGACAACCGAATCGTGACCAATCTCAGGCGGGGGACATGGAGCGGCATGGGGGGTTGTCGGGGGTGACTGCGCATGCCCAGTGCTGACACTGTGAAATGGACTCGATGGTGGTCGTGAAGGCTCCCGATGTGGTGTTTTAAAGACAAATGCTGGTATTTTGGTGATTTCTAAATTCTATTGAATTTTGCAAATAATTTGGATTGAAAAAAACACCGTTCCTTCCAGTCCGTGGCGGAGTGGCGTGGTAGGGTGAAAATTTTTGCAAATAACTCAGGATAATATAAGTTCTATACATCAGCAAATAGAAAATGCAAAAAAATGGTATGTCACCATGCTAACTTCTATGGGAGGGCCATTTGAAAAAGTAAGTGCTTAATTATTGGTGTCTATGGGAAACATGGCAATATTTTGACATTGTTGCTAAATAACACTGATGTTCTATTGCTATTTTCACCATGCGATCACCAAGCGAATTCCATGCGACGATCTGATCCACTAAAGCGATTTTTCATGCGAATTTCATGCGACCGAATGAACGTCTGCGAACCAAAATTCGCATGGAAAATCGCCTTAGTGGATCTGACGCTTTACATTGTCGCGATATGTCTAACTGCCATTGCTACACCACGTCGCATGCGATGATATGTGTACTTTTTTGCGATGTCATGTGTATAATTTGCTGCTCCACCACCACAATGCCTCAAGATTTATTGCCAACATATCACAGAATACCAAGACAAGAACGCAGCATAGGTGCTTAACTAGACCGATGCATAGTGGCAAATATCCATATGGTCATCCAAAACCTTGTAAGATTTAGCAGGACAACCAAATCGTGACCAATCTCGCTATATCTTGTGTGTTGGTGGAACCAGCCCTTTAGGGATGTGGCTTATGACGCAGAGAGAGTGCGTTGTGGTGTGGTGCTAAGAAGGATGTGACACTTGAAGTCAGTGATGTCGGTTGGAGGTCAGGAAAGAATAGTGGAAATATTTTCCATGTGGAATTTTCTGCCTCAGAAAGATTGATTATGAGAAAATGTGGAAAGCACATTAGTGTCCACAAACTTTGTCTGTCCTCCTGATGAAATTTTATTCCAGTTGATAAGTCAATCATAAGGCCTAGCAGGACCAGAATTGGCGTTGGTGGACGCACAGCTTATGAAGCAGGCGTAGATATGATGCCAAGTTGTCTGACCTTATCTACACCCGAAGTGACGCATCTACGCAAAGACTATACACACGTAAAGTTCGTCCTGTTTTCTGTCTAAGAGAAAGGACTCAGCACCATCAGGAAACATGTCTAAACAACATCCTTTGTAAACATTACAATCCAATCTTATTTGTATCAATCACCACATGCCAGGGAAGGTTTCGGGTCGTGGCAGCCATTGCTAGACGCTCTAAAGGAGCAATATACAGACGATCCATCACGTGATACAAAATGGACGTCGCCAGGAGCTTGTAAATGAGACTCAGAGAGAAGACAGGAGAGTGTGGTCAGAGTCAAAACACACACCAACCCTCAGTCCGACGGCCCAGTCTCTTACGCCAGGTATATATGAACTTATGTACTATCTCACCCCTGGTACAAGTTTAGCCATAGGAATAACGTTAGAAAAAAAAATACTCAACGATCACCCCGGTAGAGTGACAATACTATGCCATGGTCGTGGAGTAGTGAATACGAGATGACGTCATAGGCGATTGACCAATCAGGGGCCAGGATTTCAGAGAAAAGACAAGACAAAACAAGAGATTTAAACGTCCCAAACAGTAAAAGGGGCGAGATAAATCCAGAACCACACTCGACTCGTTTGGATGGGCCATAATCGTCACTCGGCTTCGCCTCGATGACGATTATGGCACATCCAAACTCGTGGAGTATTGTGTATTTATACGATTCTCGATGCAGTTCTATATAAGAACGTCCTGACCATGCTGTACAAGCTACAAAACGAGATGATAATTCATAGTTCGTACAGAACGAGGCGTTTACGTAGAGTTCCGTACGAACCATGAATTATTATCGAGTCTTGTGGCTTGTACAAGCATGGTAGTCCGTTCTATATTTACTATATACCCGAAATTTAAAAAAATTACTTTCATTTGGCTTAACAAACAATATTTTAATATACGAGTATGGGCAGGTAGTCCGTATAATCCTGTACGGACCAGTGGTCTGTAGAGTATTTTTCCATTATATGGCGTTATATATATATATGTATAGACATATGTATTCTCTGCTTAGTTGACACGTAGTAATAGTGAGAGCGATAGCAAGGAGTATCGCCTAGAGTGAACTACAAGGAGAATACAACCACACAGATCCAAATCATGGTTATGTTGTATTTATTACTCACCTTACGAGTAATTTTCAGGAAAAAATTCTCATTAATAATTAGAAATTCGACGCCACCGCTATGCAATGTTTGTATAAGATAGTTCCTACAATGCCCGTCAGGTGGCCGAGAAAACCATAGTCTCCTAGGAGAATACGCCTTGTCCACTATGAACAGAATCTGCTGTTTATGGCCCCAAGCCACTCCCTGTAACCCTATACTTCCTCCTACCCACCCCCCCTCCCTTCCTCCAGCTTCCTGGACACCTGTGTTGTCATAGCAATAAATTTTATACCAGTAGCCAGGATATCTGTATGGAGAGCGTTGGGAATACTGGTGCTAAACAGCGCCAGAAATTGGACACCATTACCGATTGTACAAGTCCCTGTATCCCAGCCAGGGGGGTAGCCATAGAATGCAGGGACTGGAGCCAGTCTATATATATATACATACATACATACATACACCGGTGATATCATTTCAGCATCACTCACCAGGATCTCAGGTGAAACGCTGACCCCGACTGACACGACTCCTGGCGGCAGACCGGCTCGTACGGTCATCCATTACGGGAGGGAGAGCCACAAACACTTTCAGGCGCTGGGTGAAGGTGGATTCAATTAAAGAACCGGAGTTCTCTGATTTAACCCAACCAGAGCTAAAGTGGAATTCACAGGTGGGATTTATGTTCCTCACAGGGGTCAAAATTTCAAGAGATTCTGTTCGTTGTTAGGGGTTAATGTCGCCAATAATTACAGGGGATAAAACATGTCTCTTGGAAATGGAAGACTACAAATGTGTTGGAGTACAGAATCTCAGCAGGATTTGTTTCAGACAAACACCCTGTGAGGCACATGAATCCCACGGTGTTTGTTTGTTTGTTTGGGTAGTTTGATGTTCAATTTGTTCAATTAGACTTTCCCACCGTGTGACTCCCACTTTACAGGGTACAGAATCTCAGCAGGATTTATCTCATACAAACACCCTGTGAGGTACATGAATCCTATCGTGTGAATCCCACTTTACACCGGAGCTCTTGTTGCGATTATAATCTAAACTGAGGCCATCGCATACCCATTTGATCTGAAACTGTCAGGTATAGAAGTCTGATTTTGATTTTGTCGAGGGAAAGGCAGTTAAAGTTTCTTCAAACATCCCCACACATTTAATAATGTTACAAATAAATGTCCTAATCTGCACCAAGATGGCTGCTAGATTCCCCAGGGCAACCTGGAAATAGGTGGCGCTCCGGGATCGAACCCCCTGCTAGCCATGGGGCGGCCATCTTGGTGAAAAGCACCTACGTAGTGCTAAGCCTATGGGCGATTCAGAGGTTATTTTACGATAAATGTGTGAGGCGGTTTCAAGTACTTCTGATTCATTTCTCTTGGTAAAATCAGACTTCCCTGGCAATTTCAGATCAAATGATAATCTGATGGCCCCAAATTAGACTATAGACGCAATGTCAACAAATCGTTGAATCAACCGATTGTCTTCCAGTTGGTACATTTAAATCATGCCTGGATAATGTAAATAATCCTATTTTAACTATTACATGTAAAGATTACACATAAAAGAGTAGAACATAGTACAACTATTTTTCACCATTTTGCACTCTGACAGTGATTTGTAGTCACTAGCAAAATGGCGGACGTGTCCGTTATTAAGCCTTTCAAGGAATTCAGAGGGTATTTCAAACTGATAGTAACCAGATGACTAGATGTGAATGGCTAGAAGGTGGATCGTAGTGCCACCTACTTCCAGGTCGACTCGATGAATGCTGGCTTGTGAGAGTGTGTTTGGTCATAACCTCGAACCCAATTTACCGTTGTTATTTCCTTTTGTGTGTATTTTTAGAATACAACCACCATAAAGCTAGATTTCATTATCAATTTGTTAAGCTATGAATTTTACCTATTTAGTATTTCTGCTGTTAGAGCCTACATAGAAAAAAAACCTACCTGGATCGAGGTGCACCCCGAGTGATCAAGTGTGAGATTTAACCCGACCAACCTCTATTCCCCGATCTGGCTGATGACTTCCGGTTCAAAATACCCTCCAAATTGTGGAATAATGGTACATTGTTTTTTAATTTGTGATGTGACACCTCAAATATTATACGAGGTAAGATGTATGAATAATTCATGACCTAAAGCGGGAAAAACCGCGCATCTGTTTTTCTGAGGCAACGACATACCTCAACTATATAACAACCCTCTCAATCCGCTGAGTCAGCACTTTCTAAAAGGCCACTCAGACGTACAACGATTCCCCACCCACCATCCCCAAAACTGTGTATTTCAAAAAAGAATTGTTTTATCTGTTGATAAATCCGTATAAGCGGTATGTTATAAGAAACTACGATGTAATAAAAAAGTTTCTTTTATGCAAACATATTTGTGTCCACTTATAATTACGCAAATTCACCTGACAACGGGCTGGTCCGCCATCTTGCTGGTGACAACAAAGCACTGTCAGAGTGTAAAATGGCAAAAACCTATATTAATCCACCTTTTTCTGTGTATCCTGTACATGTAATTGTTGAAATAGGATCATTTACATCATTCAGACATAATTTAAACGTGCATAGTCAAAGAAATCAGTTGTTTTGACGATTTGTTGACATTTTGTTTATAGTCTAAACTGAAGCCATTACATATCTAATTGCTCTGAAACTACAAGCATGGTCTGGTTTTATCGAGGGAAAGGCATGCGAGTTACTTAACACATCCCCACATGTTGAAAAATATCAGAAATGAACGTTTGAATTTGCCATAGGCTTAGCACTGTGTAGGTGCCTTACCAAGATGGCCGCGCCAGGGGTTCTTAGCGCCACCTATTCCCATGCCGGATCGGAGAATAGGGTTAGTTGGCAAACTAGAAGGTGATCGTAGTGCCACCTACTTCCAGGTCAACTCGTTGAATGCTGGCTTGGCTGGTATCCGCCTGTGTACGATGTACTTATCTCCGCCGAGCCCCCTAGCGGATACCCCGGGAACCAGCGTAAATGCTGGCTTGTGGTGAGGCAACGTGCGCACATTGGACAGACTTGGTGATGGACACAGACCTGGTGATAGATACAGACCTGGTGATGGACACAGACCTGGTGTTGTGACTGGGGAGCGCCGACCCTGGATCCCTGCGCCGCCTTTTCTAAACTCAATCTATCAGCAGTGTAAACAATCACAGCCCCACGTGACTGCCACTTCCGGTCCAGGTGGCGCCGCCTCGCGGCCGTTCCGGGAACCGGTAAGGTAACCCTGGCGGCCGTTGAATAAAGTTCGTTCGTTTCTGTTACTGGTGCTGAGCGATACGATAACCCCAACGATAAACGATATCATGGACGATGTTTTCCATTCAGTGTTAACGCTAGCGAGTGCATTACGATGTCAACCTCGAGTGGTTTACAAAGCTACCTGTCCACAAAACCATCGTTTGTTGTATTTATTATCCATCTTTTCGAATAAATGAAACCCAAGAATTGCTATATTAAAGAATATAACAATAGAGTCTGTTTTTTCCCATACACCACACCGTAACCCACAATTATTGAGGTTTAGCGGTTTTTATAAATCTTCAAACTGGAAAACTTATGCCAGAAATGGAAATATCAGCTATTTCTACATGTAAATCCGAAATTATATTCAGTTTCTCCAAATATAAATGGGAAAACTGTGGTTCATGTGGTCGTAGTGTGCCCAGACATTCGCGAGCGGAACTTTTACTTACGGGGCGATAATCGGGAGTTTAGTAACCTCTGGAGGGTCTATACCACAGTTTTTAATCCGTACATACCACAGTTATGGTAGCAGTGGTAGATTTACTGCTATATCAAAGGTCAATCCTTCTCATACTATGTCTATGTGGTGTGGGAAGTAAAAAAAACATATTTACGGCAGTGTTAAGAGTCGTCTCTATAGTAAAAAGAAAAGGGCCTACATGTAGGATCCTAGATTATTAAACGGGCCCCAGAGACTCTGTGGGTCAACCTTATTCTACACGTATAGACGACCTAATGGACTGCTAATACTGTCTTAGTGAACAAACTGAAATATCATCAAACGAAAACCCTTGTACGAGTTACAGATAATGGTCTTCATGTACGATCCTAGATTATTAAACGGGGCCCTGGGTATCATTGGCGTACAGAAATGTGTCTTCATGTACGAGCCTCGTTTATTCAACGGGCCCCAGCTGCATGGTTCGCTCGTACATCAAGCGATGGGTTACACTGGTAATTTGTCTTATCTTATTCGTAGGCACCAAGGTAGCGATGGGTACCAGCGTGTGGCTTCCACTCTCCTAGCAGAGATCCTGCGCTCTACTTCCTGCGGCCACTCTCCTGGCAGAGATTCTGCGCTCTACTTCCTGCGGCCGCTTGTATCTCTGCAACGACCTGCCTGCTTGGGACAAAATCTGTCCCATCCACCAGGTTTTCAAATATCCTAAATTTTGAGCGCTTTGGGCAGTATTTTGTGATCTACATGTATATAAAGATGCACATATTACATGGTATATTATCTACCCTCATTTCTGTTATTTGTTATGTCAAATCAGACATAGCATGAGGGAATACTTTCTTCAGTGGGAAGCACCTCATGTGTTGCAGGGTTTTGTTTTGTCAATAACACCCATGTGCTCATTCGAAGGGACAGTCTAACCAACTGTGAATTCCCATTACAAAGTCTGAATAAGAAACAGCTGGATTGTTTCTGGACCTCATTTAATAATATTCCGATATTTCCAAACTCACCATATATGAGTTGTTTGACTTTATAACCTTTGGTAGTTACCTTGTTTTGAATCTGAAATGTTCGCTGGTCACCCCTGTCTTTAGTTGATAAAGAGGTTTGTTTCTTTGTTTGGTTTGATTTAACGTCCAGTCAACCATTATAGTTCCTTACCAGACTTTCTCAAGGTTCCTTTACACCACAAGGGTGGTTATCGAATCTATGTGATGAACTCAGGTAGAAATCTCACCCCTACACATTTACCGAGGTGAGAGTTATTTTACTTCCCACACCACATAGACATGGTATGAGAACGATTGGCCTTTGATATAGCAGTAAATCTACCACTGCTGGGGGTGGGACTCAAACCCACAAAGTCCTCCAACAATTCCAGTGCTCAACCCACTGAGCTAACTCCCCACCCCCTTGATACCGAGGGAACCAGCAGTTTGGGTTGGGCCAGAGATTAGTGCTGCGAAAGATCTGCTGGGAGAGTGTGTGGCTCCCAGAACACGGCACCTGAGTGACGGGGCTGCTGTCAGTACCCATGAGGCATTGCGCGAGACGTCAACATGGCCGCCATGAGAAACTCCTCCTGGTGGTGGTTACTGGTACTAAGCGTCACGTGACTTCAAATTCTGTGAATCCATCGCGTAGTTTTTGTTTGGTTTGGTTCGGTTGATTTAACGTCCGATAATCATAATTAACTGTTATCAGACTGCTGTGGTTGGTACTTTTCTAAGTAGTAAGAAATATTCAAAAGATTCAAGATGGCTGTAAGTCTGGGAAGGAGAAGTTTCACTCTACAAGCTGATATTTCACTACAGGGAATTCGCACGTAATTGTGGGTTTGTATATTCTTTTAAATTGTACGTCCAGTTAACCATTGGAGGTACTTCCATACTCAAGGTTCAACCGTTCTCGTGATCGAATATATTAGGTAGAAAGTCCCATACATGAATACACCACAGTTTATTTTACACACATAGATATGGTACGCAAAGGACTGGCCCTTGATATCTACCACTGTTAGGGATGAAGTAGAAAGGTGGGTACATACCACACCACATTGACATGGTGTGAGAAGGACTAGCCTTTGATATAGCAGTAAATCTACCACTGCTGGGGATGAAGGAGAAAGGTGGCTGCACACCACACCATATAGACATGGTATGAGAAGGAATGGCCTTTGATATAGCAGTAAATCTTCTACTGCTGGGGATGAAGGAGAAAGGTGCCTATACACCACACCATATAGACATGTGAAGGACTAGCCTTTGATATAGCAGTAAGTCTACTGCTGCTGTGGATGCAGAAGAATGGTGCCTGCAGTGGGACTGTAATCCACATTCTTGGCTTTTCTTTTGCAGTACTTTAACAACTGAACTTCTCACCCCGATTATGATAAAGAACGTTGGATAAGACCTAAACTCGATGACTGAATAGCAGTCTCCTTGATAAAGTATACAGAACTTGGGTCACAGATTCCTCAGTTTCCCTCTCATTTTCTACCTAAAAGCACACTTTTATTGTCCATACCGTCCGTTGAAGTGACTGTGGGTGTGATTATTGTGGTGATGAGGAGTGAAAGCTGAGTAATGATACACTGTAGACTTCCCTCTCCAGTCTCCAACAGTCTGATCTACTACCGGCATATTGTTAACACTGTGTAGCCTTTGTCACCTGACTATATTGTGTGACGGCATGCCACTTTAGGCCCCAGCCCTCTCCTCTATTCCTCCCCTCCCACCAAACCCTACCACTAGACTACCCTGCCACACCCCTTTCTACCACACTCTAACACACCCCACCCCACCCTGCCTCATGTCACCTTGCCCCTCCCTACCCATCCCACCACAACCTGCCTCATGTCACCTTGCCCCTCCCTACCCACCCCACCCCACCCTGCCTCATGTCACCTTGCCCCTCCCTACCCATCCCACCACAACCTGCCTCATGTCACCTTGCCCCTCCCTACCCATCCCACCACAACCTGCCTCATGTCACCTTGCCCCTCCCTACCCACCCCACCCCACCCTGCCTCATGTCACCTTGCCCCTCCCTACCCACCCCACCACAACCTGCCTCATGTCACCTTGCCCCTCCCTACCCACCCCACCACAACCTGCCTCATGTCACCTTGCCCCTCCCTACCCACCCCACCCCACCCTGCCTCATCCCACCTCTTTATTATCCATTGTATACAAAGACCCCATTGAAAATGTATGGGGACTCAGTAAACCACTACTCACTGTATAAAACCTGTCAGATACCATAACTGTGGTATACGGATTCACATCTGTGGTATACGGCCTCCAAACCATGGTATACGGGAAAAATAGTCCCTTTTGCTATAGGGCAAAGAAATAGTTCCTATTGTTATACTCGCTAATATGGCAATTACTGGGTTTAATTTATTCTAAAAGATGGATAGTAAATGCATCAAACGATGGTTTTGTGGACAGGCAGCTTTGTAAACTACTCGCGGTTGACCTCATAATACACGTCAACCTCTCATGGTTTACGGCCGCCTGTCCACAAAACTATCGATTATTGTCTATTTCTACCACACGGAGCTACATCCCACCCCACCCTGCCCCACCCCACCCCATTATTCCATTAACTGCCCTGTACCACCCCTGCCTGCCCCGCCCTGCACCACCCCACTCTACCACCCCCTGCCACAACCCCTATTTACTACACCACACCCACCCTGACCCAGACCCATTCTACCTCACCCTGCCCTGCCCCACCCCATCTCACCCAACCCTGCAACACCACACCACACCCCATCCACCCCACCCCTTTCTACTACACCCCAACACATCCCAGCACACTAAAGCTCGTCCGGTCACACCCCATCCCACCCCACCCACCCTGCCCCACCCCACCCAGCCCATTATACTATCTCCTGCCCCACCGTGCCCCATCCTACGACACCCAGTCCTGCCCCACCCCACCCCATCCCGCGAAACCACACCACACCTGCTAAACCCACCCCATTCTACCACACTCCGCCCCACCCTGCCACACCACACCACTCCCCACCACACCCACACCCAGCAACACCCTGCCCTGTCCCACAACATCCTACCACCACCCACCCCACCCAACCCACTCTGCCCCACCCCACCCTACCACACCCCTGCCCACCCTGCCCCACTCCACTACACCCCACCCACCCCAGATCCAACATGGCGGCGAATCGGGTCGCGCCGCAAGACGGTGTTTTATTTACACAGCTCCAGTGAGTCTCCAGTCGGCGTTGATTTACTCCAGGGTCGACTAGAGACGGGCCGCCTTTCACAGGCCCTGACTACAGGTCTCCCTGCAGCCTGACACACTGGAGCATCGACGTCAGGGGCCCCGCTAGACTGGCTCCAGTCCCTCAATTCTATGGCTACCCTCCTCTCTGGGATACAGGAGACTGGCTCCAGTCCCTGCATTCTGTGGATACCCCTTGGCTGGGATACTATAGAGGAAACCCATGAAAGTTTAGGGTCAGAGCTCGTATCCCATCGAGTTTGAATCACGTAGTAATTCACAAGGTGAAGCCGCGTGAATTGCTATGTGATTCAAATGAGATGGGATCGAGCTCTGACCCTAAACTTGAATGGGTTTCTGAATTTATCTCACCCTTAATATTGACTAATGGGCTAACATTTGTGACAGTATCTCCCATTGGATATATTTCCTAAATATCTAATGGGTGTTAGATACAAGTTTCCAATGTTAAGTCTATGGAGAAAAAATATCTGGGGTGAGATAAAGGGCCATAAACAGGAGATTCTGTTCATAGCGGACAAGTCTTTGATTCATGGGCCAGTCAGAGAAGGATTCATTCAATAATGAACTTAATTCTGAATGTTTAATCATTTAATGAATGTTCATAATCAAAGACTTGAGCAAGTCTAGGGCCCTGCTAGACTGGCTCCAGTCCCTGCATACTTTGGCTACCCTCCTGGCTGGGATATAGGATTCATGGGCCAGTCAGAGAAGGATTCATCCTATAATGAACTTTATTCTGAATGTTTAATCATTTAATGAATGTTCATAATCAAAGACTTGAGCAAGTCTAGGGCCCTGCTAGACTGGCTCCAGTCCCTACATACTATGGCTATCCTCCTGGCTGGGATACAGGATTCATGGGCCAGTCAGAGAAGGATTCATCCTATAATGAACTTTATTCTGGATGTTTAATCATTTAATGAATGTTCATAATTAAAGGCCCTGCTAGACTGGCTCCAGTCTCTGCATCCTATGGCTATCCTCCTGGCTGGGATACAGGATTCATGGGCCAGTCAGAGAAGGATTCATACTATAATGAACTTTATTCTGAATGTTTAATCATTTAATGAATGTTCCTAATCAAAGACTTGAGCAAGTCTAGGGCCCTGCTAGACTGGCTCCAGTCCCTGCATACTATGGCTACCCTCCTGGCTGGGATACAGGATTCATGGGCCAGTCAGAGAAGGATTCATCCTATAATGAACTTTATTCTGGATGTTTAATCATTTAATGAATGTTCATAATCAAAGGCCCTGCTAGACTGGCTCCAGTCTCTGCATCCTATGGCTATCCTCCTGGCTGGGATACAGGATTCATGGGCCAGTCAGAGAGGGATTCATACTATAATGAACTTTATTCTGAATGTTTAATCATTTAATGAATGTTCATAATCAAAGACTTGAGCAAGTCTAGGGCCCTGCTAGACTGGCTCCAGTCCCTGCATCCTATGGCTACCCTTCTGGCTGGGAAACAGGATTCATGGCCCAGTCAGAGAAGGATTCATACTATAATGAACTTTATTCTGAATGTTTAATCATTTAATGAATGTTCATAATCAAAGACTTGGTCAGGTCTAGGGCCCTGCATGACTGGCTCCAGTCCCTGCATCCTATGGCTACCCTCCTGGCTAGGATACAGGATTCATGGGCCAATTAGAGAAGGATTCATCATATAATGAACTTTATTCTGGATGTTTAATCATTCAATGAATGTTCATAACCAAAGACTTGAGCAAGTCTAGGGCCCTGCATGCCCATCCAAATAAATACACAATGCGATCAGCGCTAGAGACGAGAAGGACACTCAGCTTATCTTCATCTTATCATTGTAGGGAGTCTATGTGACTGTGATTGAATGCGTGCCTCAAAAGACGTAAAATACATCGCGAGGCGGAGACCGAGCTTCTGTGTTCATTATAGGAGAAGCTGATTGGCTTTTCAGTCTGCAGTATTGTACATGTGAATGCGTGTGGAACAGAGCATTTCTGAGGCTATTATATTAACATGGATAGATTTTGATATAAGGGGGAAGTCAGATTCGGGGAGAAATCATAAAGTGGAATTTATTTCATGTGCGATTTTGTGCCTCAGAGAAACTGGGGAAATGTTGAAAACACGTCGGTATCGGCTGTGTGGAGCTGAGGCCCTGTGTGTTGTAGGGGGGGGGGGGGGGGAGGGGTGGAGTGGGTAGGTTAAAACACGGTTGGTGTTAATGAAGTAGCAATTGATATACATTTGCTTTATATACTGAGAATAAAGATGTAAAGTGGTAACTTTCCATCTCTAGATGTAACATAGATTGATACAATAGTACATAAAATTTTATCATGTAGGAGTTTGTGCTTTTTTCCAAAACTATTTTTTTTCACAAAAAATCACATAAGAAAAAAAATTACAATCAAGACATAGGTTTCAATAAAAAAGCGGACAAGTGTAAGCTCTTAATACTATCTTCGTTTTACACAATGGAAAACAATTTTGATGCTCTAAATGAAAACATAGATTTCAATACTATACTGTGGAAAACTATGATCTCTGGAGGTAAAAGGATCCCTAAACCCAACACACAGAACACCCACGCTCTACCAACACCTTCAGATCTACCCCATACTAACCCGCCTAATCATAATCTAACGTGACGTCACACGGCCCCCACGCGCAGGCGCAACACGCCATCACGTGACCCGAGCGGGGCGACGCCTGGTGGAACGCGCCCACCAACATCACGTGACCTAGAATGGCTCGGGGCGACTGGAGCGACAGCTGCGGCGGGGCGCTGAACTATACGGCTTAGCGGAAGTGACTTGTGCGCAGGCGTTTCTTTCTTTGGCGGAGGAATACCTGTCAGGGCCTGACAACGCCGGCGGAAAGCCGTCCGCGTAGAAATATGGGCAGTTAGCGTAGTGCAGTCGCATCTGTTCACAGACAGCGCACAGGAACATAGCCGTGCAGCGGATGTATTCTAGTCTCACTGCTATAGGAGGAAGAAGGCTAATAATACAGTCAGCAAAGCAAATGTTTCACCTCCCAGCGGTGCACCCCTCTCATCCTACATGGAGGTGTCCCCCGGTATTAACTACCATATAAGGAATAGAGTAGTCCCAGTAGCCAATGACTGCATTTGGAGCAAACCACGACCTTCACCCTGACCTCCTTACATAATATTTAGAGCGCCTTGGGACGGTTCTACAGTCGAGTGTTGACCTAAAATCTAATGGGCCACAACCGTCCTCCATAAGATCTCACAATCTCTAAGTCGTAATCTGTACAAGGTTCTCACTACGCTCTTTGGGGGAAAAATTCTTAACAGACTAGAATTAGAGCATTTAGAATCAACTGGCACACAGTATACCCGCTAGGTGGCATCATTGAGATTACAGGAATCTTTGGGTTGCATTGATGTACGTATTTAGCACTGGAGGCAGGCCAGTTGATTCTCAAGGTTCTAAGCATAGTTCGTTAAGAATCCTTCTCCCATAGAATGTAGTGAGAGTACAGAATACGACTTAGAGAGTGTGAGATCTTATGAGAGGGGTGCGTGCACCCAGAACTGTTAGTTTGGGTCATGAAAAATGAGAGAGGAAATATTTTTCATGTGGAGTTTTCTGCCTCAGAGAGACTGCGAAAATATGGAAAACGCATCGTCTTTGGGCATGGAATGGAACTGGGGTATGTGGGGAGGTTTTAACCACTGTTTCTAATCACTCAAGACCTAAATACCTAACTGACCTACTAGTGCTTGATATGTTTGGATCCTGGACTCCACCTAAATACTAACTGACCTACTAGTGCTTGATATGTTTGGATCCTGGACTCCAGCATTTGCAGAGATCGCAAGTTGACTGGGTGCAACAAAGTGGGTTACAGAAAACTATTCATAGACTGAATGTAGCCCAAAGCTTTTAACTGTTATTCATTTAGAATTGCACGCTCATTCATCAATGATAAACACTCTATTTGCTCCTAGTTGCTGATGTTACTGCAATGGTCGTTAGCTGAGGCCTAGTTGTTAATACATGTACTTGGAGTTATTGTGCTATACATTAACTATTGTTTCTGTGTGGTGGTGACCCTATTGATCATTGCTAGGGACCGTCCCTGGTGGAGTATTGAGAGAAAACATGTTTATTGAGCCCTAAGGGATGCCGTTCGAGGTCTTTTGTCCCATAAAATGTGTCCTGACACTGGAAGCGGAGGGACATATTGATAGGACAAGGGGCCGAGAATGGCATTCCTACAGGCTCAGCCACTATGTTTTTATATCATATATATATATATACCTAAATAACACTTTAAAAAAACATTTTATGCACCTACAAAGTTTTAGATTCCCTTCGTCACAGTGAGCCGAACATTATTTATACTGCACCCCTAGTAGCAGGTATCATCTCACTGGTATCATTGTCCCATAGGCTTAACATTGGGTACTCAATGCCCCTACGAGTATTACAGTCCATTCTCCAATGTCTATTCTCTTATTGCATGCAGGGGTGAGATGAATAAAAATGCATCTCATTTTGATTGAAGTCATTGTTCTTCAACTCGTTTGAACGCTACGTGATATTGACTCTGCATCACACTCGAGAAGAATGATGACTTTGACCAAAACCCATTGGTTTCTTCTTTAGTTTTTAATGGACGTTCGGCAACAGGTATAATGAAAACACAGAGAAAGCCTGGACTGTTAGGCCAAGGATAAGCGCACTCGTTTCACAATAAAGAAATTGGAATGTAACATTATAATATATATGCATCTTGGTTTCCATGGCTCCATCCACTCTCCACGGGTAACCATGGAAACTACGTGACTACTGATCCCTTTATAGTTCAGTAAACGTGAGTCCGATACGCCCGGGAATCAGCGACCCTCTCCAGCTGGTACCCGAGAGAAAGGGGTGAGATCGCGGGGCACCAGCGGTACCGCCGGAAGTCAGACGGTGCACATGCGCAGAGGAGGTGACACGCAGCGGATGGGGAACCAGCGTGCAAGCCACGTGCGTGTGTATATATGAGTCGCCGAAAACCAGCAGGACCCAGCAACTCCCCGCCCCCCCCCCCCCCACACACACACACTGCTCCTTCCCCCCCCCCCCCACACACACACATATACCCCTCCCCCCTCCACACACACTCCTCCCCCCCCCCCACACACACACTCCTCCCCCCCCCCCCACACACACACCCCTTCCCACACACACACACTCCTCCCCCCCCCACACCCCTCCCCCCTCCACACACACTCCTCCTTCCCCCCCACGCACACATACTCCCCCCGCCACACACACACACACACACACTCCTCCCCCCACACCCCTCCCCCCCACACACACACTCCTCCCCCCCACACACACACCCCTTCCCACACACACACACTCCTTCCCCCCCACACCCCTCCCCCCTCCACACACACTCCTCCTTCCCCCCCACGCACACATACTCCCCCCGCCACACACACACACACACGTGCCATATTTCTGTGCGGCATTTCAAAGGGGTCCGCGACGACCATATGCACGACCTACAACCCCCACATTGTACCCGGCGCGTACATCAATGTTTCGTAACTGAGGCGATACGCAATGCTTTCCCTCCAACGTTAAACATATGGCCGGTTTGCAACACTAGATCGCTAACGGTGCCTACCATTCTGCAACATCTGATCGCCAAATGGTACATACCATCCTGCATCATCAGACCGCTACAGCCGAAGACACACCAAGCGAGAAACACAGCGATTTCCGGAATCACCAACACAAAATGGCCTATATGTGAGCTATTATTTCATATTTCACCTGATTATTGCATCAGAGATGCTATTTTATTGGTGGGAGATATCCTTATGAAATGATATCTCACATACATGCTATTTTGTATTGGCGATTCTCGAGATCGCTGCCGTTACTCGCTTGGTGTGTCCTCGGTATGACGGTGACTACCATCATGCATCACCAGATCGCTAACGGCGCCTACCATCCTGCATCACCAGATCACTAACGGTGCTACCATCCTGCATCACCAGATCGCTAACGGTGCTACCTTCCTGCATCACCAGATCGCTAACGGTGCCTGCATTCTGCATCAACAGATCGTTAACAGTGTCCATGATTCTGCATGCTACCATAAAAAAACACATAGTACTTACCATTCTGCATCAACAGATGGTAAACGGTCACTGCCATCATGCATCACCAGATCGCTAACGGTGGTACCATCATACATCACCAGATCGCTAACGGAGCTACCATCATACATCACCAGATCGCTAACGGTGCCCACCATCCTGCATCACCAGATCGCTAACGGTGCCCACCATCCTGCATCACCAGATCGCTAACGGCCCATTTGACGAAGAACTAAAAGCTGGGAACTATCAAGTTGGGTTACTCTAGACGGAGGAAGATCTGGCCATCTGAGTTGACTTGGATTAATCTAGACGGAGGAGCAGGATTTACTTCTGGCCATCTGAGTTGACTTGGGTTACTCTAGACGGAGGAAGATCTGGCCATCTGAGTTGACGGGTTAATCTAGACGGAGGAGCAGGATTTACTTCTGGCCATCTGAGTTGACTTGGGTTACTCTAGACGGAGGAGCAGGATTTACTTCTGGCCATCTGAGTTGACTTGGGTTAATCTAGACGGAGGAGCAGGATTTACTTCTGGCCATCTGAGTTGA
Organism: Alentia gelatinosa; assembly: GCA_950022655.1. Taxonomy (NCBI): domain Eukaryota; kingdom Metazoa; phylum Annelida; class Polychaeta; order Phyllodocida; family Polynoidae; genus Alentia; species Alentia gelatinosa. Next base: position 7,510,189 of record OX465586.1, read on the forward strand.
CTTGGGTTAATCTAGACGGAGGAGCAGGATTTACTTCTGGCCATCTGAGTTGACTTGGGTTAATCTAGACGGAGGAGCAGGATTTACTTCTGGCCATCTGAGTTGACTTGGGTTAATCTAGACGGAGGAGCAGGATTTACTTCTGGCCATCTGAGTTGACTTGGGTTAATCTAGACGGAGGAGCAGGATTTACTTCTGGCCATCTGAGTTGACTTGGGTTCATCTAGACGGAGGAGCAGGATTTACTTCTGGCCATCTGAGTTGACTTGGGTTACTCTAGACGGAGGAGCAGGATTTACTTCTGGCCATCTGAGTTGACTTGGGTTACTCTAGACGGAGGAGCAGGATTTACTTCTGGCCATCTGAGTTGACTTGGGTTAATCTAGACGGAGGAGCAGGATTTACTTCTGGCCATCTGAGTTGACTTGGGTTACTCTAGACGGAGGAGCAGGATTTACTTCTGGCCATCTGAGTTGACTTGGGTTACTCTAGACGAAGGAGCAGGATTTACTTCTGGCCATCTGAGTTGACTTGGGTTACTCTAGATGAAGGAGCAGGATTTACTTCTGGCCATCTGAGTTGACTTGGGTTACTCTAGACGAAGGAGCAGGATTTACTTCTGGCCATCTGAGTTGACTTGGGTTCATCTAGACGGAGGAGCAGGATTTACTTCTGGCCATCTGAGTTGACTTGGGTTACTCTAGACGGAGGAGCAGGATTTACTTCTGGCCATCTGAGTTGACTTGGTCACACTCGCGAGGCGGATGATGATGTCTAGTTCCGCCTCGCGTGTCACAAACAGCGACCTCGCCATCTGTGGACCACACACTGAGAGTGTGGCGGGAGTTCACCACGTCTGGGGTTCACAGCCAGGCAGTCATTGTGTATCAGACCAACGAGTATAGAGAAAGACCAGTAGTTCAAAAGATAAGTCAAGTTAAACTAGGTAAGCCGAGAATATTTTTCTTCTTCTCTTTCTCTATACTCGTTGATCAGACCTACACAGACATGTCTTATGCAGCTTTTTTCTCACCCCGGTATTTTTCTCCATAGGCTTAACAGTATGCCTAGGAAATACTACCCGCAAGGGATGCAGTATGAATAATGTTCGGGCTCACTGTGACGTATAGTGAATTAGCCATGAAGTGATGACTTTGTAAGTGAATAAAATGTCCCTTTTCATCAACTTTAGGTATGTAATGATAAAAAATGCGTAGCGACCGAGTCCGTAGGGATAACATTCTCGGCCTTTTGTACCATGAATACGTCCCTCCGCCATCGGCGTCGGGACGTATTTAATATGCTACAAAAGACCTTGAATGTTCATCCCTACGGGCTCAGTAAGCACGTTATCTCCTATCACTATATACCCATGCCGTATATACTGTAAACAAGCACCGTTTCGCCATATAACTAAAATATTGTATCGGCCACTGGTCAGTACAGGATTATACGGACTATCTACCCATACAAAAAATCTTTTTCTAGAAAGATTTAACTCCACCGAACAAAACCAGCATTTGGTTGACGGAGGAAAGCCCAATCAGACAGAGAAGATTATTAAAATATTGGTTGTTAAGCCAAATGAAATTAATAATTTTTTTTAAATGTCGGGTATATAGTAAATATAGAACGACCTACCATGCTTGTACAAACCACAAAACTCGATAATAATTCATGGTTTGTACGGAACTCGGCATAAACGCCTCGTTCCGTACGAACCGTGAATTATCATCTCGTTTTGTAGCTAGTACAGCATGGTCAGGACGTTCTATATAATTACTCTCCTTGAGAGCTGCTCGGTTAGCATTGTTTATCTACGGTGAGTTACTCAATACCGGCAGTGAACACTAGACCCCAGACATTCCTCTAGTACCCGCGCCTCTGCCGCTCAGTCACAATCTTCCCCACCTCTTGACCCGTCAGCCGGCCCGGGAGGGGTCTTTGACCTCTGACTCGGAGTAGTCCTGTCATGTCCAGGTCCGTAACACGGCCGTGTGGCTTCTCCCGGTGAGTGTAGCCTTCCCACGCTGTGTATCCCACCACTCTACACCGCACTCCCTCATGTCCCGCTGCTACGATCCCACGCCTGGGGGTGTCTCGTAAAGACGGTGTTGTGATGCTGGTGTCTCGTAAATACGGTGTTGTGATGCTGGTGTGTCGTAAAGACGGTATTGCAATGCCGGAGTATCGTAAAGACGGTATCGTAAGGCTGTAGTCTCATAAAGATGGTGTTGTAATGCTGGTGTCTCATAAAGACGGTGATGTGATGATGGTGTCTCTAAAGACGGTGTTGTAATGCAGGTGTGTCGTAAAGACGGTATTGTAATGTCGGTGTGTCGTAAAGACGGTATTGTAATGCCGGTGTGTCGTAAAGACGGTATTGTAAGGCTGTGGTCTCATAAAGAAGGTGATACAATGCCAGTGTTTCGTAAAGACGGTGTTGTTATGCCAGTCTTTGGTAAAGATGGTGTTGTAATGCCAGTATTTTGTAAAGACAATGTTGTAATGCCAATGTTTCGTAAAGATGTTATTGTAAGGCCAGTAATTCATAAAGATGGTATTGTGAGTGAGTGTTTCGTAAGTAATACCGGGTGTCCTGTAAAGATGGTGTTGTAGTACCAGTGTCTCATAAATAGGGTGTTGTAATGCTGGTGTCTCGTAAAGATAGTTTTGTAATCCTGGTGTTCCGTAAAGACGGGTGTTGTAATGCCAGTATTTCGTAAAGACGGTTTTGTAATGCCAGTGTTTTGTGAAGACGGTATTGTAATGCCAGTGTCTCATAAAGACAGTATTGTAATGCTGGTGTCCGTAAAGATGGTATTGCAATGCTGGTGTCTCGTGAATATGGTTGTAATGTGAGTATCTAAAGACTGAAGTTGTAATGCTGGTATCATAATGCCAATATCCCATTCACCCATGTCTCACTCATTTACTGCTATATCAAAGGCTAATCGTTCTCATACCATTTCTATGTGGTATGGGAAGTAAAAGAACTCACACCTCCATAAATGTGTAGGGGTGAGATTTCTACCTACATTCATTTTATAGAGTTGATCACCATCAAACCCAAAGTAAGTCTATATTATGCTACATATTGGACATTAAACTACCTAAACAAACACACTCACCCACATCCTACGCTTGTACATCACTTTCACCATTTCCCACTCACCAACAACCCTCCCACCCGCACCCCTCTCACCCACACCCCTCTCACCCGCACCCCTCTCACACACACCCCTCTCACACACACTCCTCTCACCCACACCCCTCTATCCCACACCCCTCTATCCCACACCCCTCTCACACACACTCCTCTCACCCACACCCCTCTATCCCACACCCCTCTATCCCACACCCCTCTCACACACACTCCTCTCACCCACACCCCTCTATCCCACACCCCTCTATCCCACACCCCTCTCACACACACTCCTCTCACCCACACCCCTCTATCCCACACCCCTCTATCCCACACCCCTCTCACACACACTCCTCTCACCCACACCCCTCTATCCCACACCCCTCTATCCCACACCCCTCTCACACACACTCCTCTCACCCACACCCCTCTCACACACACTCCTCTCACCCACACCCCTCTATCCCACACCCCTCTATCCCACACCCCTCTCACACACACTCCTCTCAACCACAACCCTCTCACCCACAACCCTCACACACACACCCCTCTCACCCACACCCCTCTCACCCACACCCCTCTCACACACACTCCTCTCACACACACCCCTCTCACCCACAACCCTCACACACACACACCTCTCACCCACACCCCATTCACCCGCACCCCTCTCACCCACACCCCTCTCACACACACTCCTCTCACCCACACCCCTCTCACACACACCCCTCTCACCCGCACCCCTCTCACACACACCCCTCTCACCCACACCCCTCTAACCCACACTCCTCTCACACACACCCCTCTCACCCACAACCCTCACACACACCACTCTCACCAACACCCCATTCACCCGCACCCCTCACACCCACACCCCTCTAACACACCCCCCTCTCACCCACACCCCTCTCACACCCACACCCCTCTCACACCCACACCCCTCTCACCCACAACCCTCACCCACAACCCTCACACACCTCTCACCCACACCCCTCTCACCCACACACCTCTCACCCACACACCTCTCACCCACACACCTCTCACCCACACACCTCTCACACACACCCCTCTCACACACACCCCTCTCACATCCCGCTCGACGTGACGACCAGCTCACGACCAGCTCACGTCCCGTTCACGTCTCGCAGCTCACGTCTCGCTCGAGCCCGCCCTTCATCAGGAGTCCATGCGAGCGGCAGTTATCAGGCCGCGCTTAAATGTTTCCATCATGTGCGCCGTGCGTCTTGCCGGGCGGCCCGTGGGAAATCAGGCCGAGTGGGAAGGGGCTGCGGGGACGGCGGGGGGAGAGTGTGCGAGTCACGTGTGGCAGTCACGTGGGCCGGGGGGATGGGGTAAGGGGGAGTAGGGAGGGGCAGTGCGGAGGCAGGGTGGGGTGCAGGGCGGGGCCAGGGCGGGGGCAGGGTGGGGGGCAGGGCAGGGGCAGGGCGGGAGGCAGGGCGGGGGCAGGATGGGGGGAAGGGTAGGGGAGAGGGCAGGGAACAGGGCAAGGGGCAGGGCGGGGGCAGGGCAGGGGCAGGGTGGGGGGCAGGGCAGGTGGCAGGGCAGGGGGCAGGGCTGGGTGCAGGGCGGGGGAAGGGCGTGGGCAGGGCGGGGGCAGGGCAGGGGCAGGGCGGGGCAGGGTGGGGACAGGCAGGGGCAGGGTAGGTGCAGGGCGGGGGGCAGGGCAGGAGGCATCGGGGCTAACACCGGAATCAACCCGGATCCCACATCCGCGCCACTCCCCGCCCGCCCGCGCCGCGCCACACCTGGAAACGCTCGACGGACAGCCACTTCCGCATCCGATGACCTACTTCCGGTGCCTCACTTCCGGGTACGTTGCCATGCGTTGGCGAGGTCTCTCTAGTGCGCTGGGAGAGTGTAGGCGTGGCGGGGGGAGAGCGGGGATAAATCAATAACTTATTGATGCTAGTAATAATCGCTGACGGCTGGTTCCCGAAAGTCCCAGGTACGACTCCAGGTTCGCCGTCCAGGCACCAGCGTATCAATGATTAATAAATCGGGGTCGGTAGTGCCGCCGATTGCCGATAGGTGGCGGGTGTGCGGCGCTGCAGGTGCTGCGGTGATAATGATCGCTCACATTTCGGAATGTCTTTTTAAGGAGTTGGCCGCCAACTCGGCTTTGATTTTTCCACCGCGCGGACAGAGAAAACGCTTCCCGTGATTTGTAATCTCCGCCGAGGTGTTTCCTTACACTTCATTTGGGGCGCTGTGTGTGTTTTAAGCTGCTCAGTTCTGTTCGGAGCTGTTCGGCTCTGCTCGGAGCTGTTCGGCTGTGCTTGGAGCTGTTCGGCTCTGCTCGGAGCTGTTCTGCTCTGCTCGGAGCTGTTCGGCCCTGCTCGGAGCTGTTCGGCTCTGCCCGGAGCTGTTCGGCTCTGCTCGGAACTGTACGGCTCTGCTTGGAGCTGTTCCGCTCTACTCGGAACTGTTTGGCTGTGCTCGGAGCTGTTCGGCTCTGCTCGGAGCTGTTCGGCTCTGCTCGGAGCTGTTCGGCTCTGCTCGGAGAGGTTTGGCTCTCTTACCCGACGTTTACACTGGACGATCATAGGAGGCGATTTTGCAGATCGCAGAATGGCTATAGATTCTTTGTAGATTGCATCATGATTATATCACCATCTAAAATCTAATTAAACTTCCACCTATGGCACTGAAAATGTGGCTTTGTAAAGAGTAGCGATACAACGTGAAAATAACAATACCATACGACAGGGTTCAGCTTGGTTTTGTTCAGTTCAGCTCGGCTCTTTTCAGTCACGTCAGAGCTGTTTGGTTCTGCTCTATACAGCTCGGCTCTGATAGGAGCTGTTCGGAACTACTCGGTTTTGCTTGCCTCTTTATTTGGTTCAGCTCACAATTGTTGGGTTTAGCTTGGCTTTGTTGGATTCAGATCGGCTCTGTTTAGAACTCCTTAGTTCAGCTTAGAGTTGTTTGGTTTAGCTCGGAGTTGTTCAGTTTAGCTTTGCTTTGTTGGGATCAGCTTGGAGCTTTTCGGTTTAGCTTTGCTTTGCTGGGTTTAGCTCAGAGTTGTTCCGCTCAGCTCCCATATGGTGAGATAAGATATCTGTCCCTGCATCATGCCCTACTTGTTTGTTTGTTTGTCGGTTTGATTTTACGTCCAGTCAACCATTATAGGTGCTTCGCAGACTTTCTCAAGGTTCTTTTACACCAAGAGGGTGGTGATCGAATCTATGTGATGGATTTAGGTAGAAATCTCACCCCTACACATTTACCGAGGTGAGAGTTCTTTTACTTCCCACACCACATAGACAAGGTATGAGAAGGATGGCCTTTGAGATAGCAGTAAATCTACCACTGCTGGGGGTGGGACTCGAACCCACAAAGTCCTACAACCTTGGGGTTACAAGTCCAGTGCTCTAACGACTGAGCTAACTCCCCACCCCTATCATGCCCTACAAGGATAGGGAATTATCTCACCCCTGGTACAAGCTTCGCCATAGAAATAACATTAGTAAGAAATACTCAATGATCACCCCTGTAAAGTGACGATACTACGCCACGGCCGTGGCGTAGTGAATTTGAGATGACGTCATATGGATTCGCTAGGTATATTCGAGCTGTTCTGATATTCTGATACTATCTAACATCATAGTAATGGGTGAGATAAATCCAGAACCGCACTCGAATCGTAAAATAGTCAATATTCCACGAGTTTGGATGTGCCTGCATCGTCCCCACTCCCCACTTCCCACCCCCTCCCCCCCTTTGTCACACCGACCCCCAACTCCGGGGTCAACCGGGTTCCGGTCCGATCCGCCCGCACACCTGCCACCAGACGTCGCCCCGCGTCACGCCTCACCTCTCCGCTAGGCGGCGCGAGTCGCAGGTCACGTGATGGCGACCTTGACCTTGGCTGGTGGTGTTTCTGTGTGTTGTCGGTAGAGGGCGGGTCGGGAGGCGTCTGGCCACCCACACAGACGCTGGGGGCAGTCATGCGCAGTGAGGGAGTTAGGATTGTCAGCCTAGACTGGTCCCAGACCGGGTGTTCTACCCCTCCGCCTAAATTCATATCATATATGTATTTATTATCCAGCGTATACAAAGCTCATTTAATCGTCTCCTCGATTTTGGAATATTATGTGATAACAATTCTGTATGCTACTAGTGGCATATAAAACTCCGTATGCCAGTCAGCGTGGCATACAGAAACTCAATGTTAAGCCTATGGGAATTTATATTAGGGGTAGGATAAATGTATTTGTTATCCATCATGTACAAAGACCCCATTGAAAATCTATTGGGACTCAGTAAACCACTATCCATTGTATAAAACCTGTCAGATACCATAACTGTGGTATACGGATTCAAACCTGCATGTGGTATACGGCCTAAAAGCCATGGTATAAAGGAAAGTAGTCCCTTTGTGCTATGGAGCAAAGAAATAGTCTCTATTGCTGTACCATTTTTCTCCATCTTTTAATTTGATGGAGAAGATGGAAAATAATATCAAGAGACGTCACGAGTTTGAGTCTGAGTTTATTTATGCCACACATTTTGTTGGCTCCATAATTTCATGAGTCGAAGACGAGTGACATTACAGAGCCAACAAAGTGAGTGGCTTAAATAAACTCAATCTCAAACGAGTGGCGTCTAGATTTTATCCTACCCCATTTCCATATTTTTTCAGTATCAGAAAGTAGTTGCATAAAGAACACTTTATGTCACTATCCGTGACATAAACAAATCCCATGTTAAGCCTATGGGTTTTTTTATTAGGGGTAGGATAAATACAACAAACGATGGTTTCGTGGACAGGCGGCTCTGTAAACCGCTCGAGGCTGATGTTGTAATCCAGAAGCTAGCGCTTGTGTGTGTGTATATATATATATTTATCCTACCCCTAATATAAATTCCCATAGGCTTAACATTGGGTTTCCGTATGCCACGCTGACTGGCATACGCAGTTTTATATGCCACTAGTGGCATACAGCATTGTTATCACGTAATATTCCAAAATCAAGGAGATAGGGAAGGATAAAATCAAAACCTGATTCGTTTTAATCTTGGCCACCGCATTCCACTCCTGAAGTTTTGGCTCCGGACTTCACTCAGCTTTGCCTCATGAAGTCACTTTGCCAAACTCCAGTCATGGAATACGGTTGACAAGATTAAACCTCATCCAGTTTTACGATTATATATATATATATATATATGTATATATATATTGGCCTTGAGGCACCAGCAGTATACCGGGATTACCGCAATTCACCGTTCATAGTCAGAGACTCGAGTAAGTCTATTGTCAGCGTTACACTGCAGGGTCGGATTTTTAAAACCTGCTAAATTGGCCAAAATAGACTTATTTAAGGCTGAAGCTGTATAAATGTATCTCATCAATGTAAAAATGACAGTTTTTGGTGCATCTTTTGATAGTCTTTCATTCCAACAAAGGGTTTTGTATAGCTCAGAGGTATTTTTCCTTCCGAAAATCAGCAAAAACTAGTGTTTTTCATGATTTCCACTTTTTTTTAAAATCTAAGAGGCACACTGTTGGGCCAATTGTTTCTATTAACTTGTTTAAAGGATATGTCATGAGAAGTGTGGACAATATAGTTTTGAAAATTAGTTAAAGTTTGAGAAAATATTAGAATTGTCAAAACTATCCAGGACCTTCAAATTTTCCAACATTGAGACCCATACAGCATGTTGTCTGACATCCCAATTTTCAGAGGACAAAACTAATGAAACATGTAGTGAGAAATTGATTTTTCTTTATTGTAAAATGTTGACCAAAGTTTTGACTGTAATACCTGAAATTTTCAACATAATCTGATTATCTATTCTGATATTTAAAGCATTCTGATTCCATGATGATAATTTTCCAAAAATTGGGGTGTTGGACAACACGCCTGTTAAAAGATGTCTAGAAGAAATAATTATCATAATAGGATAACAAATATCCCTGTATATGTTAAGTATCCCTACCACTTATAAATACCCAGGTTGTTTTTTTTCTAAATGAAAAAATATACTTTTTGTGATTCAAAAACTGAAAACGTGTTGTCCGACACCCCGGGGTGTCGGACAACACGCTCTGATATAAGTCATGATTTTGGGGTTGTTTCTTATCAGTAATTGAGTGGTTTGCTTTGAAAAACATAGCTTTTTATCATTTCAATAAGAATATAAAGGATTATTGTTACAGATATTATTTTATTCATTGTTCTGAGTAGTTTTTAAAACGTGTTGTCCGACACCCCGCATGTTGTCCGACACCCCTGCCTGGCCCAAACCCAAATGTGGCTCAGAGCTTTTGTTTAAAATCTAATATTTGATAAAGGTGTTTAGGGTCAAATATAACATATGTCATCATTTGATAATAGTTTTTCTAAATTTTTAAGCTCTTAAAATGTTTCTTGAAATTTCAAATATGTTAGGGGGGTGTAGAACATGCAGTATTATACACAATTTTAAAAGGCTCTCAAATCTAAACTATTTGTCTGATTTTGTTGGAATAAAGTTTTTCTGGAAGGTACTTGGTCGGTTACTGATATAGGATATAAAAAGCAGTATTATTCTAAAATTAATTTTTGGGTGTCTGATCCCAGGCCGAGAGCGCAATTTAGCAGGTTTTGAAAATCCGACCCTGCATACCCCGGGATCACACCCCATAACGTCCCACACTCTCACACCTGTTAGAAACATGTCTCAGCTCTTTTCCGTTTTCTTAACCTGAGATGCCTTTTATATTATCACTTGGTTGGTACCAAAAAGACACCATTCAACAAATATTCATATAAAGCCCAATGCACATCTACCGATTTCGGAGCATCGATGTACCTTTGTCGGCGACAAAGAAACGGTACTTTGTCTCTTTAACGGTCCTTCGACCCTTGCCTTGCTGGTCCACATCTACCGACTACCTTGAAGTGGGATTCACACGATGGGATTCATCTACCTCATAGGGTGTTTTTCTGAGACAAATCCTGCTGAGATTTTGTACTCGAACACAATTTCTTCGTCTAAATTATAGGGTTTCATTTCCATGAGACATGTTTTTCCCCGCTGTAATTATAGAAGACATTTCCCCCTAAAAAAAGAACAAAATCGCATGAGATTTTGAGCCCTATTAGGTACATGAATCCCATCGTGTGAATCCCACTTTAGGATGTACTCGTACCGGTCCCGTGTCGCCGACAAAGGTCCATCGATGTTCCGAAATCGGTAGATCAGCATTGGGCTTTAAGGTGTCTCGCATTTTTTAAAGGAAATAGTATTGTTCTCTGATATAATAACTTAAATAAGTAATTCAATTTTTATCCTAGGATAACAGTGATAAACAAAGTTAACCTGTTTCTGATACCATATGAGGTATAGTGAGTGTACCTGAATTCCTCGAATTTGGTGAATATTTCCGACCAGACCAGACCATGTCTCCATATACTATATCTCGATGTGGGGTTGAACATCCAAGTAGATAAAATGGGGTGTAGTATGAATAATGGGCTCATTTTGACCTAGTGAATCAGAAATGAAACAATAACTTTAAAAGTGAATACAACTTTTTTTTATCAACTTTAGGAATATAATGCTAAGAAAACGTAGTGATTGAGCCCGTAGAGTTAGCCATTCCCGGCCTTTTGTACCATAAATACGGGCCTCCGCCTTCAGCGTCGGGACGTATTTAACATGATACTAGCGACTTCGTCGAGTCCGAAAAATATGGAAAATTGAAATAATAGCCTGTCGATAGCGGGGTTCGTACACCCGACGTTCGCATTGGGAGCCGATGACTCTGCTGACTACTCCACAAAGATAGGTGCTATATTGGGGTCAAATACTTAGGCTGTTGGTGGGTGGGGGAATCAGCGGAATTTCGAAAGGGGTACCGGCGAAATCTTGCGATCTCATTGGGTTCTCAGGAGAAAAGTAGATCAGAAAACTACAGTGATAAACTTTGATTTCGGCATGGTTCAAAATGAATCATAAGAGAAAACACATGTCTGCATATAGAAATACAAAAAAGAGTAGCTGCTTACAGTTTAAAACTGCACGAGATTCTCACTCTCATGGCTCTTCAATCTCCATGCCTAGGTCTGGTTCACTTTGTCTCTGTGTACGGCAGCAACTCCAAGCGGATATCACAAAATTCTACCGTTTTAGATATAGTAGGTAACAAAAGTCTTCAAAAGCTCATCCCTACGGGCTCAGAAACTCCATTTCCTCTTATTACAAGAGTTGTTGTAGAAAACCCTGGGAGGGGAGTTGGATCCATGGCCTCTATTTTTCCGCACACACCTCACGAGGGGTGCCTTAAGTGCTGTTTCCACCGACACACAAGATATAGTGAGATTTGACACAATTTGGTTGTCTTGCTAAAACTTGCTAGGTTTCAAGTGATCGTGTGCATTTTTGCCGAGAACCATTGATTTGGTTAAGCACCTTTGCTGTGCACCTTTTCTGCAATAGATCACAATATGCCGTGATATGTCAGCAATAGATTGCGATGTGTCGCAGTGGTGGAGCACCAAAATAGACATATATCATCGGGAAAAGATACACAAACCATCATGCGCGACGTGTCGCGGTGAAGGAGGTAAGACATATTGTGATACTGTAAAATCTTATCATGATACATCACGAAATTTCATATGATTGTTTATATGGCATGAGTTGTCTCACGAAGCGGAGCTCAGTGATATCTGTAGCGGAAGACAACGAATGGCATGTAAACAATTATATGGAATTTCGTGATGTATAGATTTTATCCTACTCTGTTACATGTTTTCAACTTCATATGTCACCAGTGGCATATAAATATTTTATGCCATAACCGTGGCATACAGTCACACAATGTTAAGTCTATGGAGATTTATATGAGGGGTAGGATACAACAAGATATAGCCGGGCAAATCCATGGTGTCAGTGGGACCATCCCTTAAAAGGGGCATAACTCCCAGTGTACAGAAGTCATGCCACCTTCATTATGCCCTCAGTCTCCCTGAACAACCTCATGGGGCAAGTACAGCGGGAAAGGCCAATTTCCACTAGGAGATTCTTGCCCCAGAGACCAGTGCCTGGCATAGTCGCTGGAAACGCCAGTCGCACAGTGGATGGGAGGGCATAGTCCGTGACTAGCAGCCCGAAAATTTCAAACATGTTTGAAATTAAATTGCAAGAGGCCAGTGCCTTTATGGGATGGACTTGAGTCGGCAACTCATGCACGCACCACGGAGGCGGGGCAAAAATCACTCACGATATAACATTTTTGCGTTCCCACCTAGCAACTCTTTTATTTCGAAAGGAAGTGTTTATTGGTGGAAAGATTTCACATTTATACAAGTGATTTTCAACTTCAGTTGTCAGTGAAAAAATAAATGGTTGACGAAATAAAAATAACAAACAACATGGGAGATTCCTAGAAATTTATCCTCATAGTCGCTGACTGAAGCCCCCCACTTGCCCCAAAATCGCCTAGTGGGAATTCAGTGAAAAAAGACAGTTGATGAAATAAAGACAACAAACAGCATGGGAGATTCCTAGAAATTTATCCTCATAGTCGCTGAGTGAAGCCCCGCCCATGCCCCAAAATCGCCTAGTGGGAATTCAGTGAAAAAGACAGTTGACGAAATAAAAACAACAAACAACATGGGAGATTCCTAGAAATTCATGCTCATAGTCGCTGACTGAAGCCCCGCACATGCCCCAAAATCGCCTAGTGGGAATTCAATGAAAAAGACAGTTGAAGAAATAAAAACAACAAACAACATGGTAGATTCCTAGAAATTCATGCTCATAGTCGCTGACTGAAGCCCCGCCCATGCCCCAAAATCGCCTAGTGGGAATTCATTGAAAAAAAGACAGTTCACGAAATAAAAACAACAAACAACATGGGAGATTCCTAGAAATTTATGCTCTTAGTCGCTGACTGAAGCTCTGCCCATGCCCCAAAATCGCCTTGTGGGAATTCAGTGAAAAAAGACAGTTGATGAAATAAAGACAACAAACAGCATGGGAGATTCCTAGAAATTTATGCTCTTAGTCGCCGACTGAAGCCCCGCCCATGCCCCAAAATCGCCTAGTGGGAATTCAGTGAAAAAAGACAGTTGATGAAATAAAGACAACAAACAGCATGGGAGATTCCTAGAAATTTATCCTCATAGTCGCTGACTGAAGCCCCGCCCATGCCCCAAAATCGCCTAGTGGGAATTCAGTGAAAAAAGACAGTTGACGAAATAAAAACAACAAACAGCATGGGAGATTCCTAGAAATTTATCCTCATAGTCGCTGACTGAAGCCCCGCCCATGCCCCAAAATCGCCTAGTGGGAATTCAGTGAAAAAAGACAGTTGACAAATAAAGACAACAAACAACATGGGAAATTCCTAGAATTTCATGCTTATAGTCACTGACTAAAGCCCCGCACATGCCCCAAAATCGCCTAGTGGGAATCTGGCATAAAACATCGTTAATGAAGAGGAGGCCTTTCAGAAGGAGGATCACTGAGACAGTGGATGGAGACTGTGATGGGGGGTGATGGGGGGTGATGGGGGGTGATGAGGGGGGGGGGGGTGATGGGGGGGTGATGGGGGGCTTATCAGGAGGCTGCACGTGCTCGGCACGCCCCCTGGTGGTGTCGGCGGTCATCATGGATCAGTGACCAAGGAGGCGCGATCACGGACCGGTCACTTTGACCTGTGCCCTCAGGGAACGACAGAGTGGAGTCATGATCGTGTATGTCGTCCCTATCCTCAGTCTCCTACGCAGTCTTTGTAATGGTGATTTAGGCACCAGGAACTGAAACTACGTTGGGGCAGCAGTGTACTAATGTACTAATGTACTGAAATATATGTTTTTTCTCTTTTCAGAATTTCTATATTCTATTTTTATCTTATCCTAATTTTGATCTCTGAATAAAAAGCAAGCGTAGTGACCACAATGTTTGAATTAGCTATGTGTTCAACAACACTTTGAGACCACCAGATAGGCATGTTCTAAGAATGATTGGTCTCAGATAAAGCATTATGCTTCCACTTCTGGGAATGAAGGAGACAGGTGGCTGCACACCGCACCACATATACATGGTATGAGAAAGACTGGTCTTTGATATAGCAGTAAGTACTACTGGGGTAAAGAAAAAAGGTGGCTGCACACCACATTACATATACATGGTATGAGAAGGACTGGCCACTGTTAGGGATGAAGGAGAAAGGTGGCTGCACACCATACCACATAGACATAGTATGAGAGGGACTGGCCTTTGATATAGCAGTAAGTCTACCGCTCCAGGGGATGAAAGATAAAGGTGGCTGTACACCACACCACATAGACATGGTCTGAGAAGGATACAATAGCAAATCTACCGCTGATAGGATGAAAGGAGAAAGATAGCTGCAGTGGGACTCGAACCAACAACCTTGTGATTAAATGTACTCTAAACCCTGTATCACAAATAGTGAAATGACCAAATTGTGGATAATGCTTGATCCCTGTTTACATAGATCATCAGGATTCCCTGAGGCAGTTAGCCTGTGAGAGGCAGATAGAGCCCTCTCAGCCAATCAGGGCCTGGTATCGATTCTCTGCGCTACAGGGGGACCGGGGGAGGGAAGATCAGGATAAATACGTGGTTTAGAGCCTCTATTCCGGTCAGTAAATCGCTGCTAGACAACCAGAGGATAATTGGTGCTGTGTCTATGTCGGGAGGCCTACGACGTTGAAATTATTATTATTATTTTTTTTTTAGTTTTTATTTATTCTGGAGGTATCTACTAAGAGTTTGTACCAATCCTATTTTCGGGAGGCTCCTGCCCCTCACATGATTCTCCATAGCCGTATAGTAATGGTTTTGTTAACGAATTTCATGTTTTATTATTATAAATGAATCTGAAAATGTTCTCCCTCTGACACTGCCATTTTGTATTTGTGACCATGATGAATATAAACTTACTCTGGTTTAATTGACAAATAACGCTGCTCGATGTTAATTTGAGTCACCTACGAGACCTCAGGGGGTATCCTTCGCTGGGGCCCATTTCTCTATCCTACCCCTCATATAAATCTCCATATACTTAACATGGTGTGACTGTATGCCATGGAATATGTATATGCCACGCGTGACATATGAAGTTAAAAATAAGTGACGGGGTTGTATAAAATCTAAACATCACTCAATATCATATAATTGTTGATATGCCATTCGTTGCCTTCCGCTACAGATATCACTCAGCTCCGCTTCGTGATATCATTGTGCAGAGATAACTCACGCCATATAAACAATCATATGAAATTCCGTGACGTTTCTTGATAATATGCCATTACAGTGGCATAAGAATAGGGGTGGGGGAGGGCGGGGGGCGATCGCCCCTCACTTTTCTGCTGGCCGCAAAAAAATCAACAGCTTCAATCTCACTGAATGAAGGGTAAATACAGTGAAGTTCAGAACACAAACAACTGATCTTTTTGCATTTGAAGTCTGATTCTGTAGTTCTCTGGTTTACAGACTCAAAAAAATTCCTCTGCCAGAAAAGAATGTCAAAGTCTGACTTTTGAGTCTATATATTTTGGTGTGTAAAAATGACAATGTTCTGCTTTTTTAGTATGTAAGACTGTCAAAGTCTGATACTTTAGCATGTAGCAATGAAGAAGTTTTGACGTTTTAGCATGCAATAATGGCTATGCCGTGACTTTTCAGCATTAAAAATCGTCAAAGTCTGAGTTTTTAGCATGCAACATTTTTTCTGTGGAACAGGGCGATATCAAAGTCCGACTTGTAATCTTGCAAGAAAAACTCAACAATTTTCTGGTCGCCCCCCCCCCCCCCTTTCAAAACGTCCTGACGCCCCTGTCGTACGTTTTGGTTGCATAGTAGTCTCATGAGGTAATACTGAGTGAGATTTTGTCTCACCCTTATCATTTACTGGTTGGCTGACGTTTATGATATCACTGCCCATTGAGTATTCTGACACACTACGACACAGAATGGTTCAACCCTCCGACTCTGCTACGATGCATGAACTTTGCTTTGTAGCCATGTCGTAGCCATGTCGTAGCCATGTCGGAGCCATATCGGAGCCATGTCACAATCAGTGGGTACCCGGCTTTAAGCTCAGGGGACCAACAAGTACGGAGGAGGTTTAACATTGTGCACAGCACCTGGGTTGTAGGACAGGCACGGATAAAGCACGCACTGGGTAATAGGGATTATAAACGCACCATGGTACACTGGATTTGTGGGGTAGGGAAGCCGAAGGACAAAGAACTAAACCCTAACCATGCTAGGTTCCACTCAGTCTGTTTAGTATCATTTTAATTTGAAACCGCAAAAACACAAATTAACGAAATCGATTATAGGTTATTGTGTTGTTTGATTGATTTTATTCCTCACCTATCTATTTATTTAGTTCTCTATCCATACCTCGTATCTTCTTTTGGGGATCGACGAAAGAAGTGAGAGAATGAGAGAGAGAGAGAGAGAGAGAGAGAGAGAGAGAGAGAGAGGGAGGGAGGGAGGGAGGGAGGGAAGGAAGGAAGGAAGGAAGGAGGATGGGAGGAGGGAGAGAGGGAGAGAGAGAGAGAGAGAGAGAGAGAGGGAGGGAGGGAGGGAGGGAGGGAAGGAAGGAAGGAAGGAAGGAAGGAAGGAAGGAAGGAAGGAAGGAAGGAAGGAAGGAAGGAAGGAAGGAAGGAAGGAAGGAAGGAAGGAGGGAAGGAGGGAGGCAGGCAGGCAGGGAGACAGAGACAGAGGTTGCAACTTTCAACATATTATATTCCCGATGTAAAATCTCTCAATATCCTATACTCATTTCAAAGCCTTGCAAAGTATCTTAACTACATGACTCAATTATTAAAAGCTTCATAAAAAAACACCTCGGGGTATCTGTCTCGGTTTGATAGAATATACGTGACACTGAGCACAGGAAAAGAGCAATATATTCCCCACCATTAACCTCCCTCCCGATAGCCTCTGCAATATTTAATAGGAAACATATCGGAGGGCTATAAACGAGAGAAGACCGTGTCTCATAACCTCCCTGTTCATTGGGAGGACGTAGAGGCACAGTTCATCCTCCTAACCACCACATATAAAAACCATTACCGTTAAAGTAGACCCACCAATGGGAGCACGGACAGGCCGCACTGTAGATTACAATGGATGGCGTGCCACCCATTGCTTAAACTGCTGCACCACTACAAGTTGTATGAATCTGGTGCAATTCATGCCTTAACTCTTTCACTGCAGCACCCAGTTCCCCTGCACAGCATTGAATGACAGGCAGTGCCTACAGAAACAGCCCTCCTATATCGCGGACACCGTAACAGCAATGTTACGTGATTTGACAGGTTATTTGGTTAGTGTACCATAGTAACTGGTGATAGTTTGTTATACTTAATCAAGCTCCTATAACTTAGAATTGAAAGAATTTTTTTTCTATGATGCCCGGAGGCATCATGCTGCGGTAGCCACGGGTATGCCTAGAGGCATCATGCTGCAGTAGTTATGGGAATGAATGGAGGCATCATGCTGTGGTAGCCACGGGTATGCCTGGAGGCATCATGCTGCAGTAGCCATGAGAATGCCTGGAGACATCATGCTACGGTAGCCAGAGAAATACCTACAGGCATCTTGCTGCAGCACACATGGGAATAGCTGGAGGCATCATGCTGCAGTAGCAACAGGAATGCCAGGAGGCATCATGCTGCAGTAGCCACAAGAATGCATGAAGGCATCATGCTGCGGTAGCCAGAGAAATACCTGGAGGCATCATGCTGCAGCAGCCATGTGATTGGCTGGAGACATCATACTGCAGTAGCCATATGATTGGCTGGAGGCATCATACTGCAGTAGCCATATGCTTGGCTGGAGGCATCATACTGCAGCAGCCATGTGATTGGCTGGAGGCACCATACTGCAGTAGCCATGTGATTGGCTGGAGACATCATACTGCAGCAGCCATGTGATTGGCTGGAGGCATCATACTGCAGCAGCCATGTGATTGGCTGGAGGCATCATACTGCAGCAGCCATGTGATTGGCTGGAGGCACCATACTGCAGTAGCCATGTGATTGGCTGGAGGCATCATACTGCAGCAGCCATGTGATTGGCTGGAGGCATCATACTGCAGCAGCCATGTGATTGGCGGGAGGCATCATACTGCAGCAGCCATGTGATTGGCTGGAGGCATCATACTGCAGCAGCCATGTGATTGGCTGGAGGCATCATGCTGCGGTAGCCATGTATCTAGCTAAAGGCATCATACTGCGGTAGCCATGTGATTGGCTGGAGGCATCATGCTGCAGTAACCATATAATTAGCTAAAGGCACCTTACTGCAGTAGCCATGTGATTGGCTGGAGGCATCACACTGCAGCAGTAGCCATGTGATTGGCTGGAGGCACCATACTGCAGCAGTCATGTGATTGGCTGGAGGCACCATACGGCAGCAGTCATGTGATTGGCTGGAGGCACCATACTGCAGCAGTCATGTGATTGGCTGGAGGCACCATGCTGCAGTAGCCATGTGATTGGCCGTTGGCACCATGCTGCAGCAATAATGGGTGAATGGCTGGAGGCATCATACTACCGTTGAAGGGTTAAAGACCTCGGCTATAGTGAGTGGCGTATTTGAGCAGTGAGAGAGCAGACCATCTCCATGTACACCTAATCCACTGACAAGATCTATGCCCGGGTCCATTGGCAGCGCTGCTTCAGGCTCGCTTTGCCGGGTCCGGGTCTCGTGTAAAGGTCGACCCCGAGCAGCTCTAACTGCTCATTGTGCGCATGCCCACTACGCCCCCTGGTGGGAGCTGCGGGCAGGCCACTTCCCGCGGGCCCCATCGCGGCGGCCGCCAGGTGGAGTTTGACGTAATGAAGACGGAGTGTATACGTCATGAGGTGGGGGCAGGACTCATCCGCCCGCAGGGGGAGTAGTATACAGAAACTGGTTTATTGTATTCGTAAACGAGTATTACATTAAGACAATTAAGGTACGTCTAATCTGCCCAGAGGTGGAGTAGTAAACAGAAACTGGTTTACTATGTTTGTTAAGCAAGTATTCCACTAAATCGATTAAGGCAGGTCTCATCCACCCGGAGGAGTAGTATACGGAAACTGTTTTACTATGTCCGTAAAGCGAGTATTCTATTAAGCCGATTAGGGCAGATTCCATCCGCCCAGAGGAGGAGTAGTATACAGAAACTGGTTTACTATGTTCATAAAGGGAGTTGGTTGGTTGGTTTGATTTAACGTCCAGTTAACCCTTACAGGATTTCTAGTCACATCATTAATATCTATATAGTGCACAATAACTGGGGTATACCTGTTACAAATGATACAGATATACAAAAACACTCAAGGTTTTTCAAATTTAAGTATATTCCTGTAGTCTGGGCATATCTTTTTCCAAGGATTTATTGGTGTGTATATATTTTCATGAGAACAAAATTCTCTCATTGCATTGATATATTCCTGTCGTCTGCCTCTGTGGAAAGCAGAAACAATGTAAAGAAACGTAATCTCCAAATACTCATATTCGCCAGACGAAATGTTTTTATTTGATATGTGGATCATCCAGTTGACTTACCAGACAGGAGAGAGTTGTAGATATACACAGAGCAAGCCTCACCTGCAACGAGAACAAACACAACGTTTAAATTCAGAACAAAGAATTACTGAAATAACAGATACATCATGAACCTAATGGGTGCTATTCATCAGAACCTAAATCATGTCCAACACCGATAGGTATCCCACGTTTTCCTGGGCTGTTTGAGGTAGCAAATACCACAGCTCAACTCTGTACTGTATAGATAACCTTTTGAATGAAAATAGATCCTGTTGTTCCTGCGAACCTATTTAGGGATTTAGACAAGGATTAATAGTTGGCATGGCATTGCCATGATTTCGGTTTCAAGAAGTAATGTATACATGTTTTAAGAAATAAAAAAAAGAAATAGATTTTTAAATCAGTCCAAATAAGATAATATTTATAAATCAGTTTCTATTTCCAGTAGTAACAATAACAACGCGCTTGGCGCCTAAGGTAGGTGGTTTACATACACGACAAATAGGGAGGGAGGGAGGGAGGGAGGGAGGTGGAAGCCTGTTGCAATATATATAAATACACTACTATCGCCGGGTGCGGACCAGACGTGTTCGAGGGAATCGGGTCACATGGGTCACCAGCATACAAGACATAGTCAGAGGCTCAACGTAACATAAATATACAGATCGAACTCACCCGCGGGACCCACACGCTAGGGAGGGAGGAAGGGAGGGAGGGAGGTGGAAGGCTGTTGCAATATATAAAAATAGACTACTGTCGCCGGGTGCGGACCACATCTGACCTGTGGGGCTCAACCCGCTAGTATTTATTCATTGAACCCCAACGGGTGCGCAATATATATAAATACACTACTGTCGCCGGGTGCGGACCACATCTGACCCGCTAGTAGGTATTCATTGAACCGCAACGGGTGCCGAGACCATACGTGTTCGAGGGAATCGGGTCACATAGGTCACCAGCATATAAGACATAGTCAGAGGCTCAACGTAACATAAATATACAGATCGAACTCACCCACGGGAGCCACACGCTAGGGAGCGAGGGAGGGAGGGAGGTGGAAGCCTGTTGCAATATATATAAATACACTGAACCGCAACAGTTGCTTATACAATATATAAAAATACACTACTGTCGCCGGGTCCGGACCGGTATCGAGGGTATCGAGGCTCTAATTATTCAGAATACATTACTTTAATGTATTATAATGTAAGCCGCAAAAACTGTTCCCCGTCTTCCCTAATATATTTCGGTCAAACCGAAATAATAAACGTATCTACATCGTTGAGACGTCCTTACATAATGCGTTTCTTTCGATAGAAATAATCAACGAGCTCAAAAGAAACAAGGTATGTGATTGCATCCTAACAAGGTAAACATCTTTCACTTGTATTATAAACCTATAAATATTGATAATTAATTAGATATTTACAAAAACATGATGTCGAACTAGTATCCAGAGTACACTGGGAGGGTGGAAGTATAATATGAGCAAACTCAAAATATGTTGGGATTTTTCCATCCCAGCACAGTATGCTGGGATGGATAAGTTACTATAGCCTGGCGTCCACTGAACTTTAGAGGCACTATGATAGACCTTACGATGCGTGCGTCGGGGCGCATCTTCGGATGTATCGGCTATGGATTAAAGCTATCCAACGCGACATCGATATTGTGTCGGAAGATGCATCATAAGGCCGATCGTAGTGCATAGGGTTCCAGTACAGAATCTCATTAGGATTTGTCTCGGACAAACACCCTGTGAGTTACATGAATCCCATGTGTGAATCCCACTTAGGATTTCCTGGCATAGGTTTATAATACTGTCTAAAGTGGAATTCACAGATGGAATTCATGTACCTCACAGGGTTCAAAATCCCATGAGATTCTGTTCCTTTTTAGGGGTAAACGTCACCAACAATTGCAGGGGAAAGATGTCTCAAGGAAATGGAACCCTACAATTTAGACGAAGAAATTGTGTTTGAGTATAGAATCCCAGCCGGATTTGTCTCAGATAAACACCCTGTGAAGTATATGAATCTCACACTGTGGATTCTACTTCAAAAGGTACAGGATCTCAGCCGGATTTGTCTCAAACACCCTGTGAGGTACGTGAATCCCATCGTGTGAATCCCACTTTGGATTTCCCGGCAAAGGTACTTAATACATAGACAATAATCGATGGTTTTGGGGACAGGCGGCCGTAAACCACGAGTGGTTAACGCGTTGTAATACACGAGCGCTAGCGAGTCTATTACGACGTCAACCTCATCGTTTGTTGCATCTGTTCGAATGAATTAAAATTGCCATATTAAAGGGTATAACAATATGGACTATTTCTTTGCTCTATAGCAAAAGGGACTATTTTTCCCGTATACCACGGTTTTGAGGCCGTATACCACAGGTTTGAATCTCTATACCACAGTTATGGTATCTGACAGGTTTTATGCAATGGGTCGTGCTTTACTGAGTCCCCATACATTTTCAATGGGGGCTTTGATTACGATGGATAATAATGTGTAAAATAGACATTTTCGTCCATAACAATGTTTGGCACTTGACACCCCATAACAGCAGGGATCACTAAACCGCTCTTTCTGAGCGCCATTGCCTACAGTGCAAGAGAACGACAGATGAAACTGAGAAAAACGTCCCGCCATCAAACTGCAACAGCCCGCAGACATTACACTCCCCTTGTTGTTGGAATTAGAGATATTTCCTTTTCTTAAGTCAGCAAAAACTTTAAAACTGCAATCCAGTGAAATAACACTGCTCGAGGCAGAGAGAGGAAATTCTCACTGATGAACTCGCGATTGGGGATGAATTTCTTGTTGTGTCATGAAAGTGTCGCTGCAAACTTCTTCACCAGAAGGGGGTGTTACTTTATCAGAGCGTCCTTGCACGCGTTATATACTTAGGAGAAACCAAACGAGAGTTAGTCATGTTGTTGTTTATCGCATGACGGCAAAGTCGTGTATTACTGCTCGAGGCAAAGCCGAGTGCAGTGATATGCGACATTGCCAGAGTGCGATAAACAACAGGACTAACTCGAGTTTGGTTTAGAATTTATCCTACCCCGTCTAAATTACTTCAGCAAATTAAGAAATAACATAAAACTCACCGACAATCAGTTATAATCATTGGTTGCTTTTCAAATGACGTCATTTGACAACTGTATCCCACTAGAGCGATAAATTTCATTTTCCTGCACCATAGATCAAATACAGTCTGCTAATGTTAAGCCTATGTAGTTTTTTATTAGGGGTAGGATAAATCATCTAGAGTTTAGAGTGGTCACATATATACACTTCCAGCTGCTTCCAGAAAACTATCCCTTCGCCATCTGTGTGCTATTCACTGTGATAGTGGGAAAGGAGCAGGGTGCCAGCGTCTCAGAGTTTTAGAGGCATGCTCAGCTGACCATGACCAACCACCTGAGACC
This sequence comes from Alentia gelatinosa, assembly GCA_950022655.1. Taxonomy (NCBI): domain Eukaryota; kingdom Metazoa; phylum Annelida; class Polychaeta; order Phyllodocida; family Polynoidae; genus Alentia; species Alentia gelatinosa. The sequence continues at coordinate 7,533,309 of OX465586.1, forward strand.
GAAATACCTCATTGACCCACTGATGCTTGATATATTTGGATCTTTGACTCAGGCAATTGCAGATATGGCAAGTTGACTGGGTGCAAGTAGATTACAGAAAGCATCCATAGACTGAATGTAACTCATTTAATTGTTATTCACTTTTAATTGCACGCTCATTCATCAAAGATGAATATTCTATCTGCTCCTGGTACGTTCACTGTACGAAGCATCTCTCATCGTTATTATAATGTTAGAGGGGTGTTCACCTACTATGATTTTGCTCTCGATACGCTACGATTAAAGCATTGGCGAGCTTTGCGACACACAGATCATAATTATGGCGCAATCGTTGAGGTCGGCGTCAACAAAGCCCGGCGTCCACCTACTACGATATGGCTCGGATATGGTCTCCGGTGCGCCTCCCCTGAAAAAATCGTGTCGGAAGGTCACCTAATATCGGAGCAGCTGACCACGTTTCTGCGATTAGGCATGAACAAAACCCTTACAGGCCTTGAAGCGCATAGAGCTTTTGTCACCGGTTTTACTCCAGAGAGGCAGTGGTTGAATTTATGAGATGAACTCTGACAGAAATGTCCCCCTATACATTTACCAAAGTGAGTCTTTCTACTTCCATCACCAGATAGACATGGTAGGAGAAGGACTGGCCTTTGGTATAGCAGTAAATCTACCACTACTAGGGATAATGGAGAAAAGTGGATGTACACCACACCACATAGACATGGCATGAGAAGGACTGGCCTTTGATATACCAGTAAATCTACCACTGCTGGGGATGAAGGAGAAAGGTGGCTGCAGGGGGTCTTGGACCCACAACCTTGTGATTATTAGTCCAGTGTTTTAAGCACTGAGCTGACTGCCCATCTCTCATCTGCCTGGCGACCCTTGGAGAGGGCACACAGTTAACATCGCGGACAGTGACCACTGACACTGAGCAAACCGTTAACGGTGATGGACGACTCCTGATGGTGATGGATGATGGTCTGGAGAAAAGAGTGCATGAACACATCGGCTCCAACAGGGACCTGTTCTACAGGATCATTCAGCAGGAAATGTTCGCCACATCATGCCACATTGACATGGTATGAGAAAGAATGGTCTTTGATATAGCAGTAAATCTACCACTACTAGGGATAATGGAGAAAAGTGGATGTACACCACACCACATAGACATGGCATGAGAAGGACTGGCCTTTGATATACCAGTAAATCTACCACTGCTGGGGATGAAGGAGAACGGTGGCTGCACACCACACCACATAGACATGGTATGAGAAGGACTGGTCTTTGATATAGCAGTAAATCTACCACTGCTAGGGATGAAGGAGGGTGGCTGCACACCACACCACATGGACATGGTATGAGAAGGACTGTCCTTTGATATAGCAGTAAATCTACCACTGCTTGCGATAAAGGAGAAAGGTGGCTGTACACCACACCACATAGACATGGCATGAGAAGGACTGGCCTTTGATATACCAGTAAATCTACCACTGCTGGGGATGAAGGAGAAAGGTGGCTGCAGGGGGTCTTGGACCCACAACCTTGTGATTATTAGTCCAGTGTTTTAAGCACTGAGCTGACTGCCCATCTCTCATCTGCCTGGCGACCCTTGGAGAGGGCACACAGTTAACATCGCGGACAGTGACCACTGACACTGAGCAAACCGTTAACGGTGATGGACGACTCCTGATGGTGATGGATGATGGTCTGGAGAAAAGAGTGCATGAACACATCGGCTCCAACAGGGACCTGTTCTACAGGATCATTCAGCAGGAAATGTTCGCCACATCATGCCACATTGACATGGTATGAGAAAGAATGGTCTTTGATATAGCAGTAAATCTACCACTACTAGGGATAATGGAGAAAAGTGGATGTACACCACACCACATAGACATGGCATGAGAAGGACTGGCCTTTGATATACCAGTAAATCTACCACTGCTGGGGATGAAGGAGAACGGTGGCTGCACACCACACCACATAGACATGGTATGAGAAGGACTGGTCTTTGATATAGCAGTAAATCTACCACTGCTAGGGATGAAGGAGGGTGGCTGCACACCACACCACATGGACATGGTATGAGAAGGACTGTCCTTTGATATAGCAGTAAATCTACCACTGCTTGCGATAAAGGAGAAAGGCCGCTGCACACAACATCATATAGACATGGCCTGACCTTTGATATAGCAGTAAGTCTACCACTTCTGGGGATGAAATAGAAAGGCTGCTGTACACAATACAACATAGACATGGTATGAGAAGGACTGGCGTTTGATATAGCAGTAAGTCTACAACTACTGGGAATGAAGAAGAAAGGTGGCTGTACACAACGCCACATATACATGGTATGAGAAGGACTGTCTTTTGATATAGTCTACAACTACTGGGAATGAAGAAGAAGGGTGGCTGCAGTGGGACTCGAACCCACAAAATCCCACAATCTGGGGCTTAGAGTCTGGTGCTCTTAACTCCCCACCTCAATGATGAATGGAGCCCTCAGTGCGACTCATTCATCCACTGTCCCTAGATGGTCAGACTTGAGGCGGACAACAAAATGACCGCAATTCAGATGAGGCCTCCTAGCTCCCCTCTGTCTCTATTTTCCCACGATAGGGAAAAAATAATGCCATTTGCTAGGATCTGGAAGGAAACCAAACCACAACAGTCTGCTTCATACGAGGTTTGTAAACAGAACCTGACCTTGAATGGAGGTCAGTCATCTTTCGTATTACATTTCTGATGATAATTTAATTGAAGATAAGGAACTTTTCATGTTTGCACGTAGTTTGAAAGTACCTTGTTTACCAAGAAACCATCAAGCGCCAATATCATGAATATGCAAATACGATTTGCCTCGGCAATGATGGTGATCGTCTCGAGGTTAAGTGAGTGCAACAGCCGGGAGCTTGATAAAAATGATGATTACTTTGTATACCTTTTACATTTCGGGTAATCCTTGAGATGAAGTTGAATAAAACTACCTCCCCCTCCGCCAGTTTAACCATGCACTCCAAGTCCCCTTCCCTACCCAACTCAAGCCTTCTTTTAATCATGGCCTCCCCGTGCTCTCCCTGCCCTGCCCTCCCAGCCCCTGTCCTGCCCTCTCCCTTCCCTCCCAAGTCTTGCCTTCCCCTGCCCTCCCTCCCCTGTCATCCTGTGCCCTCTGAGCGCTGCCCTCCCTGCCCTCGCCCTGCCTGCCCTCCCTACCCTCTCTGTCCTGCCCTCGCTGACCTTCCCTGCCCTTCTCTGCCCTTCCTGCACTATTTACCCTACCCTCCCTGTCCTCTCTGCCCTGCCCGTTCTGCACTGCCCTCCCCCAGCCCTCCCTGCCCTGCCCTACTCTCCCAGGCCTGCCTGCCCTCCTCCTGCCTGCCCTCCCTTGGGCCTCCACCAGCCCTCCCCCAACCCTTCCTGCCCTGCCCTATCCTCCGAGGCCTCCCTGCCCTCACTGCCATGCCCTCCCCCAGCCCTGCATATCCTGCCCTCTCCGCTCCCAGCTCCCCACGCCCACTCCATTCCTCATCAGGCCGCGGTCCCGCTCCCCATACCAGGCCCCGGCCTCTCCTTTCTGCATCCTGGACACGGGGGTGCGTGGATTACCATGGACGGATCTCACATGAATCTCTCCCGATCCACGGTCTGACCGCGCCACCTTCTCGCCCTTCCCACGCAGAGCTGCTCGGAGCTGCTCGGGACTGCTCACAGCTGTTTGTGGCTGCTCGGAGCTGCTTGCTTGGGGCTACACGGAACTGCTCGGAGCTGCTCGAGGCTCGGGGCTCCACGGAGCTGCTCGGAGCAGCAGAGGGCTGCTCGGAACTGCTCGGAGGTACTCAAGGATGCTCGGAATCTGCTCGGGGCTGCTCGGGAACTGCTCGGGGCTACTCGGAACTACCCGGAGCTGCTCGGGGCTGGAGGGAGCTACTCGGAGCTGCTCGGGGCTACATGCAGCTGCTCGGAACTACTCGGAGACGCTCGGAGCTGCTCGGGGCTGCTCAGAGCTTCAGAGAGAACGTAAAAACGTACCAGGGATCGTTAGCCTTCCAAAGTGAGCAATACAAAATAGAACCGAACGAGGATAAGGGACCTAATCCTTACAGCCTAGAGAGTAGACTGCAAAGAGATTGCACTAGATCATAAAGAGAGCTAACATTCCCTGATGGGATAAGATATAAAATCTCTTAACAATGCATTCTGTTCAATATTCAATTATTTTGTCTACCTTTACATACACGTACACATGCAATGATGCCAAGAGACATCCTTTTAGTTGCATATGTCACGCCTGTTTTCGCCTGTGGACAGCTTGGGGCATGTCGCAATGTAGGGAAGGAGGAATGAGGAAATTACTACGAGAGTCCTTGATTGGGCCATAGAAGGAGGTAGAAGAGGCAACATTAGTATTAAGAGGGAAATTGATGAGTGTCAGGTCTGTGTCCCCATTCGTCATGGCAATAGGAGCGCACAGTAATATGAACGAGGCGACAGTAGAGTGAATATTCCGAGGCGCTCCAAACAATATTCATAATCCCACAGACGCCTACCTGATGCCTACAGATGCCTACACAGGCCGTTGCCTGGTGTCTGATTGTCTAGACACTAGTCTACCCGCCTCACATAAACATCATAAACAACCAATATAATCCGGAGTTTTGTGCCCACACCACCTAGTCGTTTTTGATAAAGTGTCCCTCTGAGGTATCCGTTTACACGAGGTTAAATGGCTTTTTGTACCGGAATGACTGTCTGCTTACGCAGGGTTCACGCTTACATGGGGTTAAAATAAACATCTAAAAGAGCGATAAATTTCCGTTCTGGGCAAATCTGTCCGTTAACGCGGGGTGTGACCTTACGCAGGGTGCACACTTATGTGGGCGAATGATTATGCGGGGTGCACGCTTTTGCTGGGTATACACTTACACAGGGTTATAATAGACATCCAATAGAGTGACAAATTTCCATTTTGAGCAAAACCGTCCGTTAACGCGGGGTGTCCGCTTACGCAGGGTATCTGTTAACGCTGGATGTCCGTTAGGCGGGGTTCTACTGTATATTTACGCAATATTCATAATCCATGGAAGCGCTCCAGGGAAATGTAGTCGGCTTCCTGCGAGAGAACGTAAAGCTAACGAGTCTGAGTTTTATGCTTTATGTCTACAATAAGACCATAAACCTGTCCCCTCTCAGTCATACATTACCAGCTGTAGCCACACAGAGGCACACGCTGTGGAAAGGTGGATGTATATCTGTCATTTATCAAAGCCTGGTGTAAACGTCCATAGGCTTAACATTAGGAACTCGTACTCAACAGGCTTGTGGGTACGGTAACTCATACTCTATGGGTGATAAACAGATAGATTTTTGCAGGCTAAGACCAAATCAGAACAGAAACATATTCGTGCTTAGTTTGAGTCCCCATTCGCCATTTCGTTTCGAGTGATTCGGAATATTCACCCAGCTATCGCCTCATTCATATTATTATATACCTATGTCCGAATGTTAATTAAATACTGCCCGCTGCTAGGGGTTCAGTAATAATAATGTTCGTGCCCACTGTGACTGTGACTGACTCATCAGGCTTGTGAGTACGGTAACTCATACTCTATGGGTGATAAACAGATAGATTTTTGCAGGCTAATATAAAATCAGAAACATATTCGTGCTTGCCCTCGCAAGTCCCCTTTCGCTATCCGCTAGGGTCCACTCCGATGAGTATATGTTCTCTTTTATCTGATACCAGTTTAGATTGTATTTATTATCCCCTTTTATCCAACTGGTATAGCATGCAGATTATAGTTGAATTTATTTATGTACTATTATTTCATACACACTATTTTCCCGTATGCACTGCTTTTTGCAACCCGGCGCATACAACATATCCGTATGGTATGTTCATACAGATATCCTATATGTTTACTATGGACATTTTGTATTAGATGCATAATAACAAGAATTTTTTTTTTTAAACACGCCACTATGAGGATCGGGAATATTGCTCATAAACAGATCTCCTTACACCCAAGAGGAGATGACGTTTAGTAATATCGGAGCACATACAAGGACATTGCAGAGCTTCAACTCTGAGGAGCACATGACCGCTTTTATCTGAAATCAGTCTATATAGCATTCATTATTCACCTTTTCCGGACAAAGAGCATACCAATATTAGTTCACTTAAGTCACGTAACATTTCCCGCATGCACTTCTTTTCCGTTTGCATGTTTTATCGCAACATATCTGTATGTGCCTGATACATCGATATAAACTCCCATTGTGTTTTGCATGGAGACTTTGTATAAGCTGGATAATAAATGGTTCATATCCAGCAGTGTGGTTGGGGAATATCAGCGTATTACAGCTAAATTGAATATGAGAAAGTAGTGCCATAAAGTAGTCCCAACAGGCGCATACATACATCACTGCTTCCTGTTGGTTATAGATGACCTTCAGCGTACAGGCAGTGACCTTGAGAGGCTGTATACACTCCTTAAAGACACAGGGAGAAGGTAAAAAATGTCCCCATGAATTATCCATCTGACCAGTAAGGACCCCCAGGACGTTAGAAGAGACCTGGCTTTAAAGGGTCGCCGGCCAAGAACATTATTAGACTGGACACAAGGCAGAGGCAAGTAGGGACCATCAATAAGGTATGTATGTGAAGTGGTGATTTGTTTGTTTGGGTCTACAGTAGTTTAAAGTCTAAAGTGTTCTATTACGCCGGAGACACACCAAGTGAGAAAGGCAGCGATTTCTGGAATCGCCAACACAAAATGGCGTGTATGTGAGCTTATATTTCATACTTCCCTTGATTATTGCATATGATACGCTAAATTATCGGTGGGAGATATTGCTATGAAAAAATATTTCGTATTGGCGATTCCAGAGATCGCCATCTTGACTCGCTTGGTGTGTCTCCGGCTTAAGACTAAATTTGGTTTGGTGGTGATCGAATCCATGAGATGAATTTTAAGAAGAAGTCTCACTCCTTCACATTTACTAAGGTGAGAGTTTGTTTAACGTTAGTTTAACGTCCAATTTGTTCAATTAGACTAACTTTGGTTTGGTTGTGATCGAATCTATGAGATAGATTTTAAGTAGAAATCTCACCACTACACATTTACCAAGGTGAGAATTCTTTTAGTTTCCACACCACATAGACATGGTATGAGAAAGATTTTGCCTTTGATATAGTAGTGAGTATAACTACATTTTGAGCAAGACCGTCCGTTAACGCGGGGTGTTCGTTAACGCAGGGTGTCTATTAACGCTGGATGTTCCTTAGGTGGGGTTCTACTGTATATCTACGCAATATTCATAATCCATGGAAGCGCTCCAGGGAAATGTAGTCGGCTTCCTGAGAGAGAACGTAAAGCTAACGAGTCTGAGTTTTATGTTTTATGTCTACAATAAGACCATAAACCTGTCCCTTCTCCGTCATACATTACCAGCTGTAGCCACACAGAGGCACACGCTGTGGAAAGGTGGATGTATATCTGTCATTTATCAAAGCCTGGTGTAAACGTACATAGGCTTAACATTAGGAACTCGTACTCAACAGACTTGTGAGTACGGTAACTCATACTCTATGGATCCATTAGGGTCCACTCCGATGAGTATATATGTTCGCTTTTATCTGATACCAGTTTGGATTGTATTTATTATCCCCTTTTATTATCCACCTAATACAAAGTGCCCATAGAAAACACATAGGCAGCGTGTATGGACATACCAGGCGCATACAGATATGTTGTATGCTCCGGGTGGTGCATACGGAAAAATAGTGCGTATTGAAAAATAGTGTATAATTAAAATGAACTGATATCGACATGTCACTTGTGCAGAAAAGGTGGATAATAAATACAATATAGACTGGTTTCAGATAAAAGCGTTTGTATGCTCCTCGGAGTTGACTCTACGCAATATCCTCGCATACGCTCGGATATTACTACGCATCGACTGCTCGGAGCATACGGCCGCTTGTATCTGAAACCAGTCAATATTGTGTATTTATCCAACTGGTAGCATGCCGATTGTAGTTAAATTTATTTATGTACTATTATTTCATGCGCACTATTTTCCCGTATGTACCGCCTTTTGCAAACCGGCGCATACAACATATCCGTATGCGCCGGGTATGTTCATACAGAGATCCTATATGTTTACTATGGATATTTTGTATTAGATGCATAATAACAAGAATGTTATTTTTCCCCAAAAAAAACGCCACCATGAGGATCGGGAATATTGCTTATAAACAGATCTCCATACACCCAAGAGGAGATGACGTTTAATAATATCAGAGCACATACGAGGATATTGCAGAGCTTCAACTCTGAGGAGCCCATGACCGCTTTTATCTGGAATCAGTCTATATAGCACACTACTCACCTTTTCTGGACAAAGAGCATGCCAATATTAGTTAAGATTATTAAGTTACGTAACATTTCCCGCATGCACTTCTTTTCCGTTTGCATGTTTTATCGCAACATATCTGTATGCGCCTGATACATCGATATAAACTCCCAATGTGTTTTGCCTGGAGACTTTGTATAAGCTAGATAATAGATGGTTCATGTCCAGCAGTGTGGTTGGGGAATATCAGCGTATTACAACTAAATTGAATATGAGAAAGTAGTGCCATAAAGTAGTCGCAACAGGCGCATACATACATCACTGCTTCCGGTTGGTTATAGATGACCTTCAGCGTACAGGCAGTGACCTTGAGAGGCTGTATACACTCCTTAAAGACACAGGGAGAGGGTAAAAAATGTCCCCATGAATTATCCATCTGACCAGTGAGGACCCCCAGGACGTTAGAAGGGACCTGGCTTTAAAGGGTCGCCGGCCAAGAACATTATTAGACTGGACACAAGGCAGAGGCAAGTAGGGACCATCAATAAGGTATGTATGTGAAGTGGTGATTTGTTTGTTTGGGTCTACAGTAGTTTAAAGTCTAAAGCCCAATGCCCATCTACCGATTTCGGAACATTTATGTACGTTTGTCGGCGACAAACGGAGGGTAATTTGTCTCAGCCAAGCCATCCTAACGGAGTCGGTAGATGTAGGACAGCTAGGCAAGGCTACCCAGCGATTAGTGAACACTCGGTTTCTTTGGTTTTTGGCCTCCCCCAGCGATTAGTGGACCATACACCAATTTTATCAGTGTGCAGGTCGAGCGATGGGTTACGTAATTTGCCTGCGACAATATTAAGCCGGAGACACACCAAGCGAGAAAGGCAGCGATTTCTGGAATCGCCAACACAAAATGGCGTGTATGTGAGCTAGTATTTCATATTTCCCTTGATTATTGCATATGGTACGCTAAATTATCGGTGGGAGATATTACTATGAAAAAATATCTCAGATAAATGCTATTTTGTATTGGCGATTCCAGAGATCGCTACCTTGACTCGCTTGGTGTGTCTTCGGCTTAAGACTAAATTTGGTTTGGTGGTGATCGAATCTATGGGATGAATTTTAAGAAGAAGTCTCACTCCTTCACATTTACTTAGGTGAGAGTTTGTTTGTTTGTTTGTTTGGGTAGTTTAACGTCCAATTTGTTCAATTAGACTAACTTTGGTTTGGTTGTGATCGAATCTATGAGATAGATTTTAAGTAGAAATCTCACCCCTACACATTTACCAAGGTGAGAATTCTTTTAGTTTCCACACCACATAGACATGGTATGAGAAAGATTTTGCCTTTGATATAGTAGTGAGTATAACACTACTAGGGATGAAGGAGAAGAGTGGCTGCAGTGAGACTCCAAGTCCTACAACCTTGAGATTACGAATCAAGTGCCTCCAAGCCTTATGTTAGCAGTACATGTAGTATGAGAAGGACTGGCCTTGGATATAGCGGTGAGTATAACACTACTTGCAGTGGTAACTGAAGTGTTGTCAACTCTCTATTGTGGTATTTCTACCTGCCAATTATGACCACCGATAATGACATTTAGCACCGCCGACCAATAATGTAACACTTGGGTACAACAAACGCCAGGTGGAAACAAAAAGGGTCAATGATTTTTCTCCGCATCATTTTGCAATATGGCACCAACTTTTGAGACCAATTACGAAATAAGACCAGGTTTAATTAAGCGGTGGCTGAATGAGTATAAAATGGCGGTCAGAAACTACCCTTAATTTCATTGAAGAACAGCGTCTATTCTGACTGCCACCGATTATATCTTAAGTGGGATTCAATAAATGGGATTCATGTACCTCACAGGGTGTGTGTCTGGGACAAATCCTGCTGACCACAATCTCTTGTCTAAATTGTAGGGTTCCATTTCCCTGAGACATGTTTTTCCCCCTGCAATTGTTGGCGACATTTACTCCTAAAAAGAAACAGAATCTCATTAGATTTTGAACCATGTGAGGTACATGAGTCCCACCGTGTGAATTCCACTTTACAAGGAACAGAATCTCATGAGATTTTGAATCCTGTGAGGTACATGAATCCCACCGTGTGAATTCCACTTGAAGCAGAACCTCCAATGGACTTTTGTACAGGTTTAATATAATCAGAGGTTTTTCCTTCGGCAGGCGGAAACGCCACCTATCCCACAGGCTAAACAGACCTAGGCCTGTCAAGTCCCACGCATTGAGTATAAAGTCTGCGGACAGTTGAACAGATTACACCACGTGGCAGCTGAATTATGTCACATTCCACATCTACAAGATGTGACACCCGAAAAGCCTCCAGCGCTGTGAGGATATCACGGAATGCGACACAAGATCCACATTGCAATTGACGTGGTACAAGATGCAGGGTTCATACACAGACAGCCCAATAAAATACTAGGCTTTTCCAGGCTCTAATTTTTTTTTCAGGCACATGACAATGTGAATCAATATCATCTTGCTAGTGAATGAAAACAGGCATTGTTTGTTTCCTGAAGGGTACATATCATATCTGATCACTGCTTTTCAAACCATGTCTGATTCATCACCAAATGTAGTTAAGATTTTCTTCATCTTCCTTACTACCTGTGGAATTTCAGTGGTTACAGAAAAAGATTAATGGACTGAATATAATCCAGACCTTTTAATTGTTATTCATTTATAACTGCACGCTCATTCATCAATGATACACATACCATTTGCTCCTAGTTCTGTCTATCATACACCTGTATATATCAGTCCTTTTCTTAATGACTTATGCTCAATACACTGTAAATAAATAATATTCTAAAGTGGTAAGAAATATGATGTACTGCCCAGTGTGGCATGGACGGCCTACTTTGACCCTTACAGTAACATTTAAACAAGATTTACATGTATCGTGATTGTCTCCCTCCCAACCATCCATCCATGTATCATTTCACTGGAGGCTGCAGCTTTGTAGTCTGTCTAACTGCAGTTTCATACAAATAATGATCTGACACTGCATCATGTCCTTGCAGGCAGCAGCCTGTCATCAGGTTTCAGGAACACAACTCCAATGCTCTTTACAGGAAATCCAGTAATGCCACTCAGCATTCAGCACGTCGCCTCCGTAATGTACTCTCTCATTTCTTATTTCTCTCCTAACAACACATCTATCTATGTTTTCTTTTCTGACAGTTTTCACTGCAGTGAAATACAACTTTGAGGAAAACTGTATGAAATTTATATTTTGAGTAATAAAAAGGAACTGCATCGAGATCCGTAGCCACTGAGAATATGCCATGAGTCTTGGTTGTGGACATGAGTCACGAGGCAAAACCATGTGATATTACATAGGATTTGTGTAAGGAATATAATAGCAAGAAAACCATGAATTTACGGAAAGATGTAGATGTACAATGATCAGGAAAGATGTAATAAACATTTTTTGCTCAAATTTTTTTTTTTCATTTACATCGTCCTTTTTTCAAAACCGAATCGGCAATGATCAGGATATCTATTGCATGTTCTGGTGGAATCCCCCCTTCAGTTTTGTTTGTTTGTCTGGTTTGATTTAACGTCCAGTCAACCATCAAAGGTCCTTACCTGAATTTTTCATGGTTCTTTTACACCACAGGGTGGTGATCGAATCTATGTGATGAATTCAGGTCGAAATCTCACCCCTACACATTTACCAAGGTGAGAGTTCTTTTACCTCCCACACCACATAGACATGATACGAGAGGGATTGGCCTTTGAAGGAAGGTGGCTGTACACCACACCACCTAGACATGGTATGAGAAGGATTGGGCTTTGATAAAGCAGTAAATCTACCACTGCTGGTTGTAGGACCCACAAAGTCCTACAACCTTGGGTTTACAAGTCCAGTGCTCTAATCTCTGAGCTAACTCCACACCCCCAGCAACAAAGTCCTACAACCTTGGGTTTACAAGTCCAGTTCTCTAACCACTGAGCTAACTCCCCACCCCTAACCCTCCCTTAAGGCTTGCAACGGAGGCAGAACGTCTGTCGAGGGTAGGACTGACCTCTTGACAAGCTCTCGGCACGAGAGAGAGTTAGTTCTCTTTAAATATTACACAGACCGACGAGACTGTTGGGAGGCCCCAGGAGGCCTGTCAGGGGAGGCGGAGAGGCAGAAACTACTTCAAGATGAGAGCTGTCCTTTAGTTCCGTGCCAAGGATAACACTCGCGTATTTATACATAAGGTACTGGAGATACACCTAGAGGAGAAACCGTCAAGCAGTATTTACACATACTTTATGATATAAGAAAATCTTCCGGTGAAACCCGGGAGATTTATTTGTATTAAAAGTTTATGATAATAATGTTAGTATTTAGATTACCCTTTAGGTTATTCAAAAGTTTGGATATTGTATCATATCAATTCTCGATATTCGGCGATTTTTTTTCTAATTTACTATTACAGCCCAGGAAATCCCGGTATTGGTCAATACAGAGTAAATAAGGTAAATTGTGAAATTCTGTGAATTCTGTTAAATCTACAGCTTTCCCACTATTTCTTTTTTTCTATGAGTTTTTTTTTATAAATACCTTCATTAGAGTAATATAGAGGAAACCGTCCGCGCGTGTATCTCATCGAGTTTGAATAGGATAGAAATTCACAAGGCGAAGCCGTGTGAATTATGTAGCGATGGAATTGACCTCTGAAGAAGAGGCCTATGCAAAATTTCCAAAAACTTTTACCTCCCCCCCCCCCCCCCCCAGTTCATACGTACTTATGGATGGCCCCCAAAACAAACATACAACAATCTCAGAAATTCTGTATAAAACTTAATATGGCTGGCCCTTGAGTATAAAAATTTGGTTGGTTTTCCGATGCCGACTCAGCGTGACCTACAAAGCTGGTGAGCAGCTCCTAATGACTCCGCCTCCCTCCGTCGTTAACCCTGGCCTTTACCCTGAGGTGCCTCCTCAGAATGATTGACGAGATCCGCCACCACTATCTCTCTATTAGCTTTTATAATGTGGCCAGACTTTACGACTTCTTAACCATGCCTGGAGTGAGGGGGAGGGGGGAGTGGGTTGGTTGGTTGGTTTGATTTAACGTCCAGTTAATCATTACAGGTTCTTACCAAACTTTCTCAAGGTTCTCTTACACAACAAGGGTGGTGATCGAATGTATGTAATGAATTTAGGTAGAAATCTCACCCCTACACATTTACCGAGGTGAGAGTTCTTTTACTTCCCACACCACATAGACGTGGTATGAGAAGGATTGGCCTTTGATAAAGCAGTAAATCTACCACTGCTGGGGATGAAGACAAGTGAGAATGAGTGTGTACTGAAACAACGTTGTGACCATCAACCTTGCTGTTATCTTGACTGCGGCATGATGTCTCCTGTTGCTACTGCAGCGTAATGCCTCCAGGCATTCCTGTGGGTACTACAGCATGTTGCCTCCAGGTATTCCTGTGAATGCTGCAGCATGATGCCTCCAGGCATTCCTGGGGTAGAGTGTGCTGGGAAGTTTGAGGATACTGACATCTCTGATTCATTAAGCACGGGCATCGTTCTTGTGGTATTACTGGCATTGTCTTCATAAAGCTTTGGAATAATCTACAGAAGGCTTCATCTTTAGCTCTTCTAATTGGGCATTCCACATAGTTCCACCCCCTCTATACAATGGGGACTCAAGGCATTCCTGTGGGTATAAAATCCTCTGTTTTCTTTTTATAAAATGAAGGTGCCTGTGGTAGAAGTGGAACACCACTCAGCATGATGCCTCCAGGCATTCCCAGGTGATGCATCTGGGCAAAATTCAATTGAAATAAAAATAATTGCATTTGTATGTGTTTGGAAAATTTGGACAACGTATATGACCAGTAGCCAGGATATCTGTATGGAGAGTGTTGAGAATACTGGAGCTAAACAGAAATCCAGCAGCATTACCGACTGTACCAGTCCTGTATCCCAGCGAGGAGGGTAGCCATAGAATACAGGGACTGGAGCCTGTCCTGTTTCCCAACGAGGAGGGTAGCCATAGAATGCAGGGACTGGAGGCAGTCCTGTATCCCAGCGAGGAGAGTAGCCATAGGATGCAGGGACTGGAGCCAGTCCTGTATCCCGGCGAGGAGAGTAGCCATAGGATGCAGGGACTGGAGCCAGTCCTGTATCCCGGCGAGGAGAGAAGCCATAGGATACAGGGACTGGAGCTAGTCCTGTATCCCAGCAAGGAGGGTAGCTATAGGATGCAGGGACTGGAGCCAGTCCTGTATCCCCGCGAGGAGGGTAGCCATAGGATACAGGGACTGGAGCCAGTCCTGTATCCCCGCGAGGAGAGTAGCCATAGGATGCAGGGACTGGAGCCAGTCCTGTATCCCAGCGAGGAGAGCAGCCATAGGATGCAGGGACTGGAGCCAGTCCTGTATCCCAGTGTGGAGGGTAGCTATAGGATGCAGGGACTGGAGCCAGTCTAGGAGTGGGTTAATTGGACACGTGTATCTCACCAGCTGCTCGGTCGGGGAATGAATTGCGAGCAGTCCCATCGGGTGATAATCAAATGCACGCAGAGAATGATCGGCCAATATCACAATCACTTTGGGGAGTCACACATCCCCTCACACAAGCCCCTCCTCCACTCGTGTTCCTGCCTCCATCCCCCCTCTTGAGACATTAGTGTAATTGAGTAGGACGACCCAGCGACTCGCTCCAATAGTGGGAGTGGGTCTCCGCTGAGTTGCTCAGAGACAAGTCTAGGTTTAAGCCTATGGAGCCTATGAGGCATCGACATGCCTATGTCCACCGACGGAATTATATTTGGAATTGGTATCAGTAGGTGAACGTTGGTGTCACTGTACTATCGAGAAAATCTGTGAAAGTTTAGGGGCAGGGCTCGAATCTCATCGAGTATGAATCGCGTAGTAATTCACAAGGCGAAGCCGCGTTAATGACGTAGCGATTCACACGAGATGGGAGCAAGCTCTGACTGTAAACTTGAATAGGTTTCTGAATTTATCTCACCCTTCACGTTGACTAATGTGCTTACATTTATGACATAGTCCCCCATTGAGTATTCTTTTATATATACTCCATGGGTGGCAGATATACACTTCATCATTACACCTTTGTGTTGTGCCCCCATTATCGCTCACGGGGGTTTCTTCCACCGCTGTGATCTCACCATGTTGACTCACATATTCATCAAGACCAAGCGAATCAACAGTTCGTCCTAGGTCGCGCATCCTGGAGAAATCAGGCAGAGTTGGGAAAGGCAATAAAATCGGGTCGGCGAAGTGTGAACATTGACCCAAATGATGCCGATTCTCATCGACCCGACATGTCCGTCGGGCAATATGTTTTATTTAGTTTGATTTAACGTCCAGTCAACCATTAGAGGTCCTTACCAGACTTTCTCAAGGTTCTTTTATACCCCAAGGGTGGTGATTGAATCTATGTGATGAATTCATATTGAAATCTCACCCCTACACATTTACCGAGGTGAGAGTTATTTTACTTCCTACTCTCCCCACACCACATAGACATGGTATGAGAAGGATTGGCCTTTGAACTAGCAGTAAATCTACCACTACTGGAGATGAAGGAGAAACCACACACCACAACACATAGACATGGAATGAGAAGGATTGGCCTTTGATAAACCAGTAAATCTACCACTGCTGGGGATGGGACTTGAACCCACAAAGTCCTACAACCTTGGGGTTACAAGTCCAGTGCCCTAACGACTGAGCTAACTCCTCATTCCCCGTTGAGCAAAGGTAATATCAGTGTTTCAATGTCTTTAGATCTCGCACCCTCGTAGAATCAGCACTTTAAAGCACAGAAGTGTCTAAGGGGGTGTTTGTGTGCCCAGAAACCCCCGGAGAGGCGGCCAATTAAGGCCGGCCGGATCGATTAATTCCCCCGTCCTCTATTTCACCCCCCAAGCATACTCCACCGCCCCCTAGTGGACCTCGCTGTAGTCCCCGCCTCCAGGATCGTCGACCGGAAGTCGAGTGTCCCTCCGGGCTGACGGCAAGGCGCGGCTGTGATTGGCTAATGGCCCAGTGGGGTCGGTTCAAACAGGTGTCAATGTGGGTTAATGCCGTGTGTGGATAAGAGACCGCCGCTCCATCTCAACTACGCCGATAGGGTTGTGATGAATCTCCGGTATATTATGATGTAGTGGCAGAATGATAGCCATATCGCTCAGTTATATATGATGATCAGACTTTATAATACATTATTCATACATGCATGTGTTCAATATTAATGCAAGACAGGCATTATTTCATTCAAATGGCAAGCTTCACCGGAAGCGGTTACTGGAATGGTTCAAAAAGACGCTACAACCATTGAGGGACATCATCAGCGTGATGATTCTGACTTTATAAAGACGTAACGGCATGACGCTACTGGGCTTGGTGCAGTTGTATCGGGCTGGAATCGTGTAGGTATCGTCCTGATTAATAGTTACTGGAATGCTTTAAGAAAACATTACAAGCTTTGAGTGACATCACCAATGTGACGGATCTGACATCATCATTCTGTAGCAGCATGGCGCTACTGGGCTCGGTGCAGCTGTACTGGGCTGGAGCCCTGCAAGTATCATCCTGATTAGCAGTTACTGAAATGGTTAAAGAAAATGCTACAATCATTGAGTGACGTCATCAGTGTGACGGATCTGACATCATCATGACGTAACATCATCATGCCGTAACAGCATCGCTGGACTGATGCAGCTATACCAAGCTGGAGCCGTGTAAAGTATCTCCTGATTGTTTGTTTGTTTGGTAGTTTAACATCTAAAATGTTCTATTAGACTTAAGACCAACGCACAGTAGGCGACTTTTCCCGTTTTTAGCGGAAAAGTCGCCGTAAAACTCGCCTTGAGACATTTTTACGGTACAATATCGCTATGTGTGCCATGGTTTCCTTGCGATATCGCAGACCCCATTATGCACCCCCTTTTCACCCCCTTTCCCCCCGCTGATTTGGGGTTTGTCGCCGACTTTTCATTGAGACTTTCGTTGAGACTTTCAAATATAACATGTTATATTTTATCACATGCGACTTTTGACTTTTGGACGCCACCTCCCGCTGGGTGGGCCGTTGGCCCGGGTCTCGGGTCCTGGAATTATGCTTTGGGGTCTTCCAAGCCTGGAAAAAGCCTGGAATTCTCACAGAGAGACTGGAAAAACCTGGAAGACCCTGGAAAATAAAGTTTTGCATAAAAACAATTTTTTAGTATGATTCAATATCATACATGATATTCAGTTAAAATATATAAGTATAAATAAAGGTTAAAAAAACCATAAGTGCCAAAATGGCCCACCTCGCATCTATTTTGTAGCTACCAGAAGCCAGTTATCCATTGTTGAGACTTTCTGCAAGGAAAAGTCTCAAGGAAAGTCTCTAGGAAAGTCTCAAGGTGTGCATGGATAGGCCTAGAGATTTTCGGTAAACCTCCTGCTGGGGGGACCGATGCTCGAGCAAAATTTGTCGGCGACTTTTCCCGACCCCTGCTGTGTTTATTGCACCCCCCTTGCGATATTTTTCCTAAAAAGTCTCAAGCATATCGCAAGGAAAAAAGTTGCCAAGTGTGCGTTGGGCTTTATCTCCTGATAAATGGTTACTGGAATGATTCAAGAAAACGCTACAACCATTGAGTGACGTCATCAGGTGGGATCTCTTTTTGCAAAAATTTGACTTAAAGCATCTCTCAGTAACCCTGAGTTTGTTTGTTTGGTTTGATTTAGTCAACACAGTCAACTATTACAGATCCTTACCAGACTTTCTCAAGGTTCTTTTACACCACAAGGGTGGTGATCGAATCTATGTGATGAATTCATGTAGAAATCTCACCCCTGCACATTTACCAGGTGAAAGTTCTTTTACTTCCCACACCACATAGACATGGTATGAGAAGGATTGGCCTTTGATATATGCAATACATCATCATCATCATCTTCATTTAAGTATGTCCTGATTACCGACCACATATAAAACAGTAGAATTCTGTCGGATCTGCTTGGAGTTTCTCCCGCATATAGGGACATAGTTAATCAGATCTAGGCTTGGAGACTGTAGCCCCACCACAGTAAGATCTTCGTGTAAAGAAATTCCGATCCTGCTCTTTTTTTATTTCTCTACTAACAATACTGTTAACTGAATTAAACGTTACTTCGGTGTATCACCTAAAAGAATGAGAACATTGTAAAGCTCTACAGGAAAAAAAGACTGCAATAAAACAAAATTTAAAAAAAATTATATCTGAAACCAGTCAATATTGTGTATATAACACATATCTGGGACCCGTTTTCAAGTCTGTCTTATAAGATTGTCTCTCTTCTTTATGAAAGTTTTCACGTCAACCCTCCCCAATCCTCAAGTCCAGAAACCAGGATAATTACATTAAATTTTAACGTGATTAAGGTTATTATCAGCGCAGGGCTTTCCACAAGGCAAGTCTGTTCGGAGACTGGGTGCAGACAGGTTTTCCTAATCAATCTGTTTACTCGTACAAAACATTATTGTGGTACCATAATACAGAACGTGGAATAGGGAGATGTAGATACATATACAATAGAGTAGAACCCCGCCTAACGGACACCCCGCCTAACGGACACCCCGCCTAACGGACACCCCGCCTAACGGACACCCCGCCTAACGGACACCCCGCCTAACGGACACCCCGCCTAACGGACACCCCGCCTAGCGGACACTACGCATTAACGGACACCTTTGCTCGGAACGGTTTCCTCTGATATATGTTTATTTTAACCCCGTGTAAGCGGTCACCCCGCGTAAGCGCCCAGTTTCTCCCGGAACGGAAGGTGTCCGCTTATGCGGGGTTCTACTGTACTAGGAACACATGGTGTGTTTATCATTGATGAATGAACGTGGAATTATATAGACAATAATCGACGGCTTTGTGGACAGGCGGCCGTAAACCACGAGGGGTTGACGCGTAGTAATACACGAGCGCTAGCGAGTGTTTACAGAGCCGCCTGTCCACAGGTGTTATACAATGGGTCGTGGTTTACTGAATCCCCATACATTCTCAATGGAGTCTTTGTATACGATGGATAATAAAAAAAGAATAACAATTGAAAGGTTTAGGTTTAGTCTATGGGTCATTTTCTGTAACCCCCTTGGTAAAACATGCCATGTCTACAAATATATCAATCACAAGTGGGTCAATGAGGTATTTCGGCTATGGTCAGCTGAGCAGGCCTCTAAGACTAAGATACTAGGTCCCTTTTAATAATCTAAGATAGAACATGTAAACCCTTTTCTGTACGCCATAGAAACCTAGAGACGATATGGGTCAACTTTATCTAACACTCACACTTGGACGAACTTATGAACGGTTAACACTATCTTAGTGAACAAACTTAAATATCATTAACCGATTTAAACTTGTATGAGGTACAGAAAAGGGTTTTCAGGTACGATCCGAGGTTATTAAACAGGCCCCTGGTCCTCTGCACCTTACCAATGTCATAGAGTTGGCACTCAGATAATGAAGAATTATATTTTTGCAGCATTCTCAGAGTCTATGTTACATCTGCAACCTCTCTAACGTTTAGGCAACTTATCTGAGCGTCAGTATCCCACGCTCAATAATTACCTTATCCTATCTAAATTCCCGCTCGATTCTGATGTACCTAACACTAACAGAAACAAATCACTTTCTATGCCTTCCGTGGAAGTTCTGTTTTTGCTTTCGGGGCACACAATTCCAGGTTTTATGTGCGCAATAAACTGTCAACATGGGAAGACTTAAAGAGGGAGGGAGAGAGACTTAGATGACCTTGATTGGTCCTGGGTGACCGCTGGAAGCTCCCACGGGTGAGAGAGAGAGTTTGACAGACAAGTGGACAGGCGAATAAAGAAGGCCTGAATGTGGCCTGTTGGCAGCAGTGGGCCTTCCAAGCCGGACCCGCAATCACATTCCCTAGATAACCCTTACTGCCATTTGTCAATGCAGACCACTTCGTTTGCTTCAAGGCGCCAGAATTACTCTCAAAATCCGCCGATAAAACTGTTTGTAAATTGGAGGTTTGAGGTGGAGAATCAATCACAAATAACGCTGTAAGCCTGTGGGGAGGTAAATCCAACTAGCAATCTGATTGGTTGTAATCCGGTAGGCAAGAAGACGTCACGTGGTTCGCGTGACAAGCTCTCAACCAATCAGCATCCTCCTTGGTCACGTGACCTTCCCAGGAGTCTAACGGTGGCGCCCTCTGGTGGGATAGACGGATGTCTTCACTCTACAAGCAGATTTTTTTGCCGAACAGGTTTTCTAACCTCGCTACCTCTCGCATAATCTTCAGCAGGAGTCAACAATTTACGTTCCTTGTTTTATCTTTTTTTCGTACATCGTCGGCTCTTCTCTCGTTTCAAATCTCTCCAAAAGTCTTCTTGGAATTCCACTCAAAGAAGTCCCTCATTACTAGACCAGCCACCACTCCTGTCTCCATTCTGTTCCAATGTAGAGCTTGGTATGGTTAAACCCAGATCGTGTCCACGAATTCTTATTCTGAGAGCGGAAATGCTTATCAAGAAATATTCACAGCTCACCAAATTTATAATAAAGTCTACCTTACTGGTTACTACGTTCAAAATACACACAAAGGGAAACACTAACAATATGTAAGAATGGCTTCAAGAAAGAAATATCACACTCTACAAGCATAGGACCAGGCCACATGAAACATCTGCTGGGAGAGTAACAGACACCTACAGGTAGTGGGTCAAGGTGGCCATGGATTTAACCCAACCAGGGCTAACGTAGTGTAGCTCTGGCGGCCAGTGTACCTCATTTCTGGCTTTCTAACGTAATATGTGTTCCTTACTCTTTCATTCATCTCTTTTATACGGTATTTTTGTTGGGATTTTCCACTTTTATATCTTATTCCTGTGATTGATAGTCTTATCAGTAAAAGTTGATCCCATTTAAAAGCCTTTTGATGGCATCTGAAAACGCCCGAGGTTCGTCCGGGTTTGAAGGAGAATTGAGAAAAAGATTCCTAAAGAACCAGAGAAACAATCATGTCCGTGGCAGTTCGGAACATCTGCTTGGAGATTACATTCACCATAGAAATCAACTGAGCGAAGAGATTAGATTTACATCGCGGATTTTCACTGACAATGTCACAATAACCCTATCTCCTTCAGACCATGCTCACAGCGACATTAAATGACAAGTAGTGCTCTAGTGCACTGTCTTTAGCGTTCAATACAGTATCGATTGAACTGGTATTAATTGGCATCGCTTCTCAAATTGCCTCATCCGATCTCCAAATCTGATTAAATCCATCCTTTTTGTCGTCTAATTTGGTGATTAGCTCATATTTTATTTCCATATTGCACCGCCTTTCAACTGTTCTTCTGTAATCTGCTTTACCGGAAGCTTGCGATTAGAGTTTATCTTAGCCTGGAATAAATGTCCGTAGGCTTAACGTTAGGAACTCGTTCTCAACAGGTTTGCGAGTATGGTAACTCGTTCTCAATGGGTGATAAAAAGATAGATAATTACAGTTTAAGATAAAATCAGAAACATATTCGTGCTTGGTCTGAATCCCCATTCGCCATCTCGTTTTGAGTGCCTCAGAATATTCACTCGGCTATCGTCGTAGACTCTTGTCGAGAACTGGGGTTCACCAACCACGACAAGACCTCCAGTCGTAGGCCAATCGTGGACCTTGTCGGGAAGCCATTGTCGTAGCCTTGTCGTGGTTGGTGGACGCCCCCCTTTATGCTGGTTCTAGGCGTATCCGTTTGTGAACGCCACCGATCAGCTTATCTACCTGTGTCATACAAAATAATAATCAATTTGTCGGTTGGTTGGGTCCCCTCTGTCAGAAGAAATTTCATGATCTGCCGTCTCTAGCCTTTGTTCGGGAGACTGAAGCCTGTAGTATGATCAACATTCACCAGATAGCATGTTCACAGGCTCTAGCGACCAAGTCACTAGTTGTACTGTTATTTCACCAAGAGGGTGGTTGTGGCCCACTAGATTCTAGGTCAACTCTCGACTGAAGAACCGTCCCAAGGCGCGATTAATATCATGTAAGGAGGTCAGGGTGAAGGTCGGGGTTTGCTGCGAATGCAGTCATTGGCTACTGGGTCTACTCTATTCCTTATATGGCAGTGAGTGTAATGGGACAACTCCATGCAGCCAATATTATTCATCACTGAGATACATCAAACTTTCTGTAGTAGCGGCCGCGGAACACAAAAGGAATAGGAGAAGCCCCCCAACCCCCTCCCACCCCCTCCCACCCCCTCCCGCCCCCTCCCGCCCCCTCCCGCCCCCTCCCGCCCCCTCCCACCCCTGACCCATCATCCAACTTGTGTCATTTTTGGAGGACAAAGCGTCGTCTTGTTTTACGGGCTCAGGATACACTTCATGCACACCATACTCGACGTGAATTGTCCTGGACAAAACACGTCTGGGGGTATTGTGTTATGGAGACTCTCCAAGCGGAGTTATTGTCAGCAGAGGCTTTGTCTACAGCAACATCAAAGTGAAAAGAGGAACATGAAACCACTCCTGTGTTTCTGTATAGGAGGAGGGAGCCCACACAGCCAGTGGCTACATCTCTTATAGCTAGATCTCAATAGCTAACGGTGCCGCCATCCTGCATCACCAGATCGCTAATGGTGTTATCATTATGAAATCAGATCGCTAATGGTGAAACCATCCTGCCTCACCAGATCACTAATGGTGCCTATCATCCTGCATTACCAGATCGCTAACGGTGCTAGCATGAAGCATCACCAGATCGCTAACGGTGCTGCCATCCTGCATCCCCAGATCGCTAACGGTGTTATCATTATGAAACCAGATCGCTAATGGTGAAACCATCCTGCATCGCCAGATCGCTAACGGTGCTACATCCTGCATCACCAGATCGCTAATGGTGACTACCATCCTGCATCACCAGATCGCTAACGGTGCTACATCCTGCATCACCAGATCGCTAACGGTGCTACCATCCTGCATCACCAGATCGCTAATGGTGTTATCATTATGAAACCAGATCACTAACGGTGCAACCATTATGCCTCACCAGATCAATAACAGTGAAACCATTTTGTATCAGCAGATCACTAACGGTGCTACCATTATGCATCCTCAAAGCGCTAACGGTGCTACTATCATACATCACCAGATCGCTAACGGTGCCCACCATCCTGCATCACCAGATCGCTAACGTCATTTTTGTGAGACAAATGAACCTGCTGCGGAGTCGCCGACTAAGTACCTACCCTAGCCAATGGGATGCCAGCAAGCATGATTACATGTTTGTAACACCCCTCATCACCTCAAAGGTAATTGAGTTCTAGGGTGATTGTTCACTGTGTTTATGTCTGAGATTATGTACCATGTGTGTCCTTCCATGTGAATCAAATCAAAATTGATTTATCTTTTATCCATATCAGAAATAAAACATTTGGAGCAAAATTAATCAGACAACCAAGAAAACAAAGTATTACAGTGTCTGTACATAATTGTTTAACAAATTTCAACAAAAATGCTTGTAGATAATAGAAGAGGAAAAAATAAAACATTCACTCATAAAAAAAAAATTCTCAAGTCCTTGGAACCAATGAACTATTTGCTGGGGATTTGGTCTAACGCGGATTTCCTGTACACCGTAACAACCTGTCACCAGAATAAACATGAAACCACGGGCAGCACAGTGGACGCGCCTACCAGCTAACGATCTGCAAGACCTTTCAAAACAAGGTGACCTTTGAGTTGGAGGTGGGCTGGGAGATAATGTGACCATCAGTGACGGACCCAGTCTGGTCAGTGGTCTGGAGGCTGGACGGTATCTGGACATTACGCTACATCGTTAGTATTCTATGTTTCTCACAGGGTAAACAATGCACATTATGCTTCATTGGCAGTATTTTACGTTTCTCGCAGGTTAAACAGTGGACACTACGCTACATCGTTAGTATTCTATATTTCTCAAGTGGTATGTATCTCGCAGGGTAAAAATCATGGACAATGCGCTACATTGCCAGTATTCTACGTTTCTCATGGGGTAAATAGTGGACACTACGCTACATCGTTGGTATTCTATGTTTCCATGTGGTACATTTCTCACAGGGTAATCCATGGAGACTGCGCTACATTACCAATATTCTATGTTTCTCTTGGGGTAAACAGTGGTCATTACGCTACATTGTTAGTATTCTATGTTTCTCATGGGGTATTTTCTCGCAGGGTAAACCGTGGACACTGCGCTACATTGCCAGTATTCTAGGTTTCTCGCGGGGTATATAGTGGACACTACACTACATTGTTAGTATTCTATGTTTCTTATGTGGTACAGTTCTCGCATGGTAAACGGTGGACACTGGGCTACATCGGCAGTATTCTACGTTTCTTGCGGGGTATATAGTGGACACCATGCTACATTGTCAGTTATCTATCGCAGGGTGAAAAGTGGACACTACACTACATCACCAGTATTCTAAATTTGTCATTGAGTAAATAGTGGACACTACCCTACATTGACAGTATTCTACGTTTCTCACAGGGGTGAACAGTGAATACTACCCTACATCACCAATATTCTCACACAGCAAACAGTGAACACTACACTACATCACAAATATTCTACGTTTCTCATGGGGTAAACAGTGGACATTATGCTACATTGATAGTATGCTATGTTTCTGATGTGGTACTTTTCTCGTAGGGTAAAAATCGTGGACACTGCGCTACATCGGCAGTATTCTACATTTCTCTCAGGGTAAATAGTGGAAACTATGCTACATCAGCAGTATTCTATGTTTCTCACGGGGTAAACATTGGACACAATTCTACATTGTAAGTATCCTACGTTTCTCATGTGGTACATTTCTCGCAGGGAAACCGTGGACACTGTTCTACATCGCCAGTATTCTACGTTTGGATTAGGCTATTGGCAGTCAGTAGTTTTATAGAACAACCTGACCAGGCTGGACAAGCTATAAATTGAGACAAGGCCTTTTGCCAAGTTCCTGCAAACTGTAAATTTGCACCTCTTTTTGCAGCTTGTACAGCATGGTCAGGTCATTCTCTAATATACCCGAAATTGATAACATCGGTTGTCCTCCGACTGCAGTACCGCTATCTTAATTTCCTGGTGCATGATGGCAGATCTAGCAATCACTCTGTGCCCTATAAGACACTCGACTTTAATACTTCTCCAATCTTACCGTGATAAAACCCTGGCGGTTGGTACGTCGTAGAACCCCAACATCCCAGGAAAGGCTCATCCCATAAAACAGGGTGTTTAACTTTGCCCTCAACATAACCCCTCTGGAGATCCGGGTATGAGATGCAGTAATGGGCGTATAGAATGAACCATGAGACCACAAGTGTACTGGCGTAGCAGTTGATGCACACTACATAGACAAGTTATGAGAAGGACTGGCCCTTCATATAGCAGTAAACTTGCCACAACTGGGGATGAAGAAGAAAGGTGGCTGTACACCACACCACATAGACATGGTATGAGAAGGACTGGCCCTTGATATAGCAGTGAATCTACAACTGCTGGATATGGACGAGAAAAGTGGCTGTACACCAAACCACATAGACATGGTATGAGAAGGACTGGCCTTTGATATAGCAGTAAGTCTACCACTGCTGGGGGTGAAGGAGAAATGTGGCTGTACACCACACCACATAGACATGGTATGAGAAGGACTGGCCCTTGATATAGCAGTGAATCTACAACTGCTGGATATGGACGAGAAAAGTGGCTGTACACCAAACCACATAGACATGGTATGAGAAGGACTGGTCTTTGATATAGCAGTAAATCTATCACTGCTGGGGATGAAGGAGAAAGGTGGCTGCACACCACACCACATAGACATGGTATGAGAAGGACTGGTCTTTGATATAGGACTGAAGGAGAAAGGTGGCTGTACACCACACCACATGGACATGGTATGAGAAAGACTGGCCTTTGATATAGCAGTAAGTCTTCCACTGCTGGGGATGAGTGACTCCAGTGGGACCTAACCAACAAAGTCCCACAACCTTGGGATTACAGTCCAGTGTCTTATCCACTGAGCACTCCCCACCCCCATACTTCCCACCCCCTCTCCTACTACCCACCTCCCTACTACCTACCCAACACCCCACCCTCACCCTCAGACACACTGTGTAGATGTAAGCATTATATCAAATGCAGCATAATAATATCATTGATTCTCTTACATACCTAAGACACTATATATGTATGATCCATGATTATTGTTGTTGTCATGTAATTTTGTTTTGTGATATCATTCTGAAAGATCCAATAGATAGCAATATGTATAGAAATCAACATGCCATTTTTTTTTTTGTAACATGGGAAGGTGGAAGACCGCAACTATGTAAGTGAGCGAACCGACTCAATAAAAAAAATGTAAGCCATGAGTAATGGCTATGTACTTGAGCTGCTCCGGCGAGCAGGATGTGTTTGTGAGTGTTGATGTTTACATTACGTTTTAAGTCATTAAACTGGTCGGTGGAAGTATGTAGATGGGCCTCACATGGATTACAACTACCTCGTTCCTGGAATCTCCTTGAAAAGCATGATTTGGTTAAACGCGGCGTATGCGTTGTGAGTCCTTTCCTACCACGGATTCTCACGTAGGGTCTATTGGAATGAAGAAATTACGAACACTCCTTGAAAAGCATGTTTTCAGGAATGAGCATAAAGGACGAATACTTAGATACGCACCTTCCTCTGAAATTTTATTACTCAACACCCATGGAGTATTATCAGAAACGTTAACCAATTAGTCAGTGATAGGAGTAATAACATATCTGAACCACGCGAGATCAATAGGGACTGAAAATATGCTATTCATTTTGGTTTGCTACATATATAATCTCACCGAGACTTAGTGAATGGTCAATAAATTGATGATCTAAAATGTATTTTCATGTTTTTAGGTACATAATTATAAGAAAACGTAATGACTGAGCCTTAGGGATGTCGTTCTTGTCTTCTGTGACATTAATATGCCCCTCCGCCTCTGGGACGCGATACAAAAGACCTCGAACGGCCATCCCTATGGGCTCAGTAACTACGTTTTCTCTTATTATCTCATCCCTGGTATTTTTTCCAAATAGACTTAACATTGGGAATGTGTATCCAACGCCCATTGAGTATTTACCAAAAAAAATGCTCAATGGGAAATTATGTCACGAAGGTTAGCACATTACTCAATGTGAAGTGTGAGATTAATTCAGAAACATATTCAAATTTACGTCAGGGCTCGATCCCTTCTCGTTTGAATCACTACGTAATTCACTTAGCTTCACCTTGTGAATTACTACGCTATTCAAACCTGATGGTATACGAGCTCTGACTGTAACCGTTCACAGGTTTCCTCTATAATATAACCCACTCATCATCTTATCATCAAACAGCCTCATACAGCAATTCTCCTGTCTACGCCCTTCAACGACACAGCTTCTCCATATTTCATCTCGTACTCAAGCTATCTACAAGACCATAAGTATCCGCTATCTCCAACCCACAGCTACCACCCCATCAACATGTCTCACACTGAATAAATACCCTCCTCCCGATAAAGCCTTATCTTACCTGTGCCAACATTAACCCCATAATGAAACCGTTTGGCATACTCGGATGGTGCACCCCCTGCCTGCAATCCTGACGTATAGCTGCCCCACATAATCCCTCACGCCATTCTCCCCCCACCCCTTAGACCAGCAGGGGCCCGTTTAATAATCTAGGCTCGTAGATGAAGACACTTTTCTGGACCTCGAACAAGGGTTATCTTAAATAACTTTTAGGTTCGTTCGCTAAGACAGTCGTAGCCGTTTGTTTGTTTATTGGGATAGTTTAACGTCCCCACACTGTCCCTCATGCACTTCTGCCCCACCCCTTACAACTGCCCCATAGTCTCCCACGCCCTTCTACCTGCCCCTTGCGGCTGCCCCAGTCTCTCCCTCCCTTCTGCCCCACCCCTTACAGCTGGCACACACTGTCCCTCATGCCCTTCTGCCCCACCCCTTACAACTGCCCCAGATAGTCTCTCCCCCTCTTCTTCCCCACCCCTTACAGCTGCCCCATAGTCTCTCCCTCCCTTTTGCTCCACCCCTTACAGCTGTCCCACAAAGTCTCTCACACCCTTCTCCCCAACCCCTTACAGCTGCCCCATAGTTTCCCTCCCTTCTGCCCCACCCCTTACAGCTGCCCCATAGTTTCCCTCCCTTCTGCCCCACCCCTTACAGCTGCCCCATAGTCTCCCTCTCTTCTGCCCACCCCTTACGGCTGCCCCACATAGTCTCTTATGCCCCTCTGTCCACACTTATGCCCTTCTCTCCACACACTGCCCCACAGCCTCTTGCCCCACCCCTTACAGCTGCCCCCTATCCTCCTCCCCCCCCCCCCCCCGCGATGTCAGCAGAGGGCACTGACCCCCGTGAAGGTGTCCAGCCCCGCCCTGCTGAGGCCGCTCATCGGGCAGCTCAGTGGCCAGCATCATGATGAGATCTGGGTACCCCGGAGCTGCTCACCCAGCCTCCTCTAGGCCATAGACTGAGCTCCCACTCCCCCGATCCCATCTCTCACACCCACACAAACCCCTCATATCCCTAACCCCTCGTATCCCTGAGGCCTCGATGCAGTGATTCAGGGTGTCGGTGTCGGGGTGCCTCGTGATGGGGTGTTTTGGGGTGTCTGTGTTGCGGTGTCTCGCTATGGGGTGTTTCAAGGTGTCAGTGTTGGGGTGTCTCGCTATGGGGTGTTTCAAGGTGTCAGTGTTGGGGTGTCTCGCTATGGGGTGTTTTAAGGTGTCAGTGTTGGGGTGTCTTGTGGTAGGGTGTCTTGCTATGGGGTGTTTCAAGGTGTCGGGGTTGGGGTGTCTTGTGGTAAGGTGTCTTATTATGGGGTGTTTCAAGGTGTCAGTGTTGGGGTGTCTTGTGGTAGGGGGTCTTGCTATGGGGCGTTTCAAGGTGTCAGTGCTGGGGGTCTCTCGGAATAGGGTGTTTCGGGTTGTCGGGATGTTGGTGTAGTGGTCTTGGGGTGGGGTGTTTCGAGATGTCGGTATGGGGGTGTCCGGGGATGGGGTTCTTCGGGGTGATTGAGTTTGGGCCTCTCGAGGTGGAGCACACTCTTGCTGAGAATAATAATAACGAGAAGGTAGCTTTATCACAAACCCCGGCCATGTGCTTTGTGTTCCTCTCCAATTATATCAACCACCTTCCGATACACAACCAGCGAGCGCCCGCAGTGACCTTGAGTCGACCTTGACTTGACCTCGTGTTGACCTCTATGACCTTGGCCGCTGGTGGCCATTACTGCCTGGCGCTTGTTCCCGCAGGACACCCGCTGTGGCGTCGCTTCTCCAAACAAACCCACTTGACCTCTGCCCTGACCTTCAGCCCATCAAGGTCAAACAGCCTGAGGGACGCAATGATTAACTCAGGTCACACCGCGCCGGGCCGAGGTGTCTGTCCCCCACCTTCCCAGCCATTCGTCCAGATCACCAGCATGGGAAGTAGGCTGGCAATCACTCTCCATGATAACTGCTTCTGGTATTGATCTATTTTCTCAGCCACAAACGATCGTGGTGCTGAATATGAACTGAGATATGAATTTATTTTTTTTGCTAGTCCTAATATCTGCACTGATTATGAATATTTACTTTCTTCTACATCACAGGAAGGTGGTAGACCGCAACATCACTGTAGCGAAATTGACTGTATAAATTTCTAAAAAAATTTTTTACTACATCTACAACTGCCAGTGGAGGGTCCAAATGTGTGAAGCACAAGTGGGTCACTGAGGTACAACTTCGGTCTGTAGTGATTGGTTAAGGTCATACTGGTCTCTGCACCTTACCAATGTCACAGAGTTGACACACAGATGGTGAAGGGATGGTGTAAACACTATAGGCCTAGCAACCATATTGGGGACTGAAAACTAGTTATTTTTTACTTTCTATACAAAAGTTCTCATAACTTAGGCTGTAAAAAAGATACAGATTTACAAATGGTACCATATTAAACCAGAGATTATGGGCTTTATTATATATACATTTTGAATTTATTGACGTAATTTATCTGTTTTCATTTTTGACACATTTTCTCTGAAATCATGCTAAAAGTTAGGCAAAATGTTGACCTTCTAGAATATGAGTGAAGATTCCATAGAATTCCATTTGGAAGCAAAATCAAAGCCCAGTTTAATCAAGTAGAGATTTCTTTGAGGATCATTTTGATACCTTAGCTTTTATTGTACTCATAGTAGAAGTCAAAATGGACTGTTTTGTTATCAAATTAGAAAAGTAGCAAAAAGCCCCTTTTTGTGATATGTGCCATATGTAAAAGCATTGTCATGGTAGGCAGAAAATAGAGAAATGAGGCTTGGTTGGAAATGATGCAATATTTTTACATTATAATTTCAGACAATGTTTTTCCTTTAGTTATTATTTACAAACAAAGGCTTCCTTAAGCTAATTAGATATGCAGCACATGTCAATATATAAGAATCTTTAGGAAACACGATTTGAATCCGGATCCTACCATAGTCCCTAATATGCCTTCCTGACCTATAGTAGGTCTAGTACGGTGGTTTAGGAGTGGATCTTTGTTACAGGTTCCCTCTTAAGTGGTAAAGTCTTTCACGTCCTGCCGAGAGTAAAAATTGGTTATATTAACGTGTGAGTTAAGTAAACGGTCTTAAGTGACATCGTGAGATTTTTACCAACCTTTTCAAGGTATTTTAGTTTTCAACTACTTTTTTGTACATGGATTAAGCATTTACAGGACAATACCTTAGTTAGTAGCTTACTCCCACACGTTGGCAGGAAGGTGTCCTGGTAAAAGACCACAGTTTGAGTGATGGCATCGGGTATTGAGGCCAAGGACAACAACCACCACACACCCTCTCACCTGCTCTGCAATATCACAGCAGCTTTTTCACCTATTCCCGATGATGATTACCTACTATATCTAAAAAACTATGATTCTGATAGTATCCGCTTGGAGTGTCTCCCACCCATAGAGACAGAGTGAACCAGACCTAGGCATTGAGACTGAAGAGCCACGAGAGTGAAATTCTCGTACAGTACCTAACTGAATCCTGCTATCTTTTTTTGTTTTTCTCTACACCGATGCACTTCTATTCTTATGATTTGTTTTTAGCTGTACTGAAAACATAATTTCAAACTGTAGTTTTCCAATCTCCTTTCCTTGAGAGATCTCACCCTTTTCGCTGGTGTCAATCTATAGAGTTCTGATCGCCAATGATCAGCTGAAGCACCGGTGTCATACGAAATGATAACCACGAGTTTACGATGGTTTCCCCTTCACCCGCTAGAGGGCCCAACGGCAGTTAGAAATTGTAGGGGGGGAGTGGGGAGGGGTTGGGTGGTAGCTAAATACGAATGGACGAAGTAGCTAGTAGACTCCCATAAAGCCTGTTTCCATTGGCCGATTATTCGCCACAGATCTGCAGTTAGGAATCACAGATAGATTACTTTTTGTATACTGACTCCAGATCGGTGAATAGAAACGAGACCTGCAGAGAATGCTTACCGATTGATTTAATGTCTATCAGTGGTTCCAGACTGAAAATCTGTGTTGAATAATCGGCAAATGGAAACGGGCTTAAGTGCTGGTTCCCCCAAGCACAATGGACTTGCTGCATTATATCTTGGTACGTCTTGTTATATCTTACAATGTCGTGATATGTCTTACCTCCTTTGCTGTGATACATTGTGCGCGATGATTTGTGAATTATTTTGCTATAATGTGTGTATATTTTGATGTTCCACCACTGCAACACCTCACAATCTATTGCCCGACATACCACAATCTATCATAACAAGAATTGTGAAGGTGCTTAATCATATTGATGCTTTGCGGCAAAAATGCATGTATTACTCAAAACCTAGCAAGACTTATCAAGTCAACCAAATCGTGACGGATCTTGCTATATGTTGTGTGCTGGTGGAAGAGGCCTTTTAAGTGGCGATTCCACGAGTATGCGCGTTCTATGCCGATCATGGCCGATTTGTTTACTTGTTAGTCGGGATGAATCATGTGCAAATATCTGGTTGAATCGTTGTGGTGGAACACCCCTCTTTGAGCGATAATAAGTGCTCCACACAGAGGGGTAATGTCATTACAAGATTTATCACGATTCATCAAGATGCATCCAGGTGCTACAAGACAAAGCCTGACCTTGCCAGGCAAAAAGAATCGTGTTGGTGGAATCAGCCCTTTTTATTATCCATCGTATACAAAGCCCCCATTGAAAATGTATGGGGACTCAGTAAACCACAACCCATTTATAAAACCTGTCAGATACCATAACTATGGTATACGGATTCAAACCTGTGGTATACGTCCTCAAAACCATGGTATACGGGAAAAATAGTCCCTTTTGCTATAGAGCAAAGAAATAGTCCCTAATGTTATACCCTTTAATGTGGCAATTACTGGGTTTAATTTATTCGAAAAGATGGATAATAAATGCAACAAACGATGATTTTGTGGACAGGCGGCTCTGTAAACAACTCGCGCTTGACGTCGTAATACATTATCTAGTGCTCGTGTATTATTACGCGCCAACCTCTCGTGCTTTACGGCCGCCTGTCCACAAAACCATCGATTATTGTCTATACAGTGCACCACCCACTCACCACACTAGACCACCCCCACGAGGGTCCCCACCCCCCGGCTCTCGCAGTGGGAACAATCGCAGTGACAATAGAACAAAAAAACACCCAGAGAGACACAATAAAAATGACAAGACTGGGCTAGGTAGGCGGACCCTGTTATTTATAAGGCTTTGAGTCTGTCGCTCGCGCCCTGCCTCCAACAAAAGCAATTTCACACTCGGCCTATCCGCTCTCTATGAAGATCTAGCATCGCTTGTCAATTATTCATCGCCCGATCGGAGTCGGGCTAGTGGACTGGCCCGTGCCTCATCTTCAATTCATGCCATGTCCCCGTGTAGGGTACCCGCCTTGTCCTCTGCGGATCGGCCACGGCCGAGGAGGACCACCACTAATCAACCACCTCACTAAGCCTACTTAATCACGGGTTTTAGACGGGTTTTTTTTGGTCTCCTTCATCTCCATTTTGTGCGGTATAACTAAAGTCGCACCCCTCTCATAAGATCTCACACTCTCTAAGTGGTATTCTGTACAAGGTTCTCACTATGCACCCCTCTCATAAGATCTCACAGTCTCTAAGTGGTATTCTGTACAAGGTTCTCACTATGCACCCCTCTCATAAGATCTCACACTCTCTAAGTGGTATTCTGTACAAGGTTCTCACTATGCACCCCTCTCATAAGATCTCACACTCTCTAAGTGGTATTCTGTACAAGGTTCTCACTATGCACCCGTCTCATAAGATCTCACAGTCTCTAAGTGGTATTCTGTACAAGGTTCTCACTATGCACCCCTCTCATAAGATCTCACAGTCTCTAAGTCGTATTCTGTACCCTCACTACGCTCTATGGAGAAGAATTCTTAACGAACTAGGCTTAGAGCCTTGAGAATCCACTGACCTGCCTCCCGTGCTGAAGACGTACATCAATGCAACCAAAGATTCCTATAATCTCAATGATGCCACTTGGCGGGAATATTGTGTACCAGTGTATTCTTAGGGCTCTAAGCCTAGTGCGTTAAGAATTCTTCTCCCATAGAGCGCAGTGAGAACCTTGTACAGATTACGACTTATGAGAGGGTTGCACCTCTAGGCCACCTGAGTAGGATGGGGTTAATTTGGGTCCATGGGCCAATACATGTTAGTTTCACCTCCGATAAATGAATATTTATCTAAGTTTATGTTTAAAGTCTAATGCACACCAACCGATTCAGAATTTAACGATTAGTTCCCAAATCGTATAGTAGTCGGTGAACTTGTCGCAGGCAAATTACATAACCCGTCGCTCGACCGGCGACCATCCAAACAGGGGGTATTTCCAATGTTCCGTTGTCGCTGACTGGATTTATCAACATTTTGATAAACTTTTGGAAAACAATTTAGGAACACCGACCGACAACTTGTTGGCAACAAAAGAACATCTGAAGGGGAGCATTCACTAGCCGTTGTCTGACCTTGCCTAGCTACCCCACATCTACCGACTAGGGCCGACTCCGTTAGGATGCCTCGCCTGAGACAAAGTACCATTCCTTTGTCGCAGACAAAGGTGCATCAATGTTCCGAAATCAGTAGATGTGATTGGACTTAAGATATATTTATAAGCAAAGTGTAGGCGTCTGGCCGTATGAAATCAACGACTAACCTCGAATGAGCACCGTTTCGTCCATAGTACGGACGTTTCCTAATATTATAAGATGTATTTCATACAATGATTTTGTTTTACTTCTCGGATGTCAGTGGAAAATATTGTTCATGGCAACACAGGCACTTACTTTGCTTCTTTTGAAACCACACTTCGTAGTAGGCAGTTGACAATTCTTACCTGCAAGACAATGAGAAAAATATGGTTATAAATCGTTAATACACTAACATTTCTCAATAGACATGAATGTATATCGAACATGCAAATCAGGGGATTGTAAGTTGAGATCAGAAAAAAGTTGTGAATATTATTCATCTGGAAATTGCTTCCTCAGAGAGACCGGGAAAACGTGAAGAACATATCAGTGTTGGTCAAGGCATGGGCTGAGGGTCTGTGGGCAGGTTCAAACCACTGTTTTATTTTTTATTATTACTTTTTTTTAGTTTCATTGACCAAAACATCCTTTCAAATACAAATAGTTACACACCTTGCGTTGCGTACCTTCTATCCGTTGAGACTTAAAGATATAACTTGGTAATACAATATTACTTTTTGTTTTCTTGGTTGTTTTTTTATTTGGACGAACATCCTATTCTGTCATGGGATAGATCTTCCATGGAAGGTGAAAAAAAGAGAAAAAGAAAGATAGAAAGAAAACCCTCACATACCAATAAATTCAAGATATATGCGACAATAAAGCCCATAGTCTCTGAATTGATATGATCCTTTTTGCAAATCTGTATCTGTTTTTTACAGCCTAATTTATGAGAATCTTTGTATACCAAGTAAAAAATAAGTAGTTTTCAGTCCCCACTATCGTTGCGCGGCCTATAGTATATCATTATGCACACTCTACACACTGACCCCTAGGAGCCGGGACAGGACATTAACCTCTCTAGTCCCCAGTACGTGACCTTGAGCTGCTCAACGCTGACCTTCCAGGGCTTCTGATTAAAGTGAGACTAAGCTGTGAGACTAAGCTGTGTCCAGGTCCTAACACTGACGGAGTTTAAACTTTGATCAAATGAAGCCTTCAGACACTCCTAGGCAAGGAAAGAACCCTGCAAAGAGGGCTACCGATAATTAGTAGAAACCAAACGAGAGTTAGCCTTGTCAATGTTTATGCCACGATGGGCAGGTTGTGTATTACTACACGAGGCGTTAGCCGAGTTTAGTGAGTAGCAGACCTGACCAGAGTGGTATAAACATTGACAAGGCTAACTTGAGTTCAGTTTCGTATTTATCCTACCCCATCTCACCGATATACAGAGAATATTTGTAATTATCCATGTTAGTAGTTATCAATGCTGCCGGATCTACTTTCGTTATCTCGTCTCTCATTGGTCCGTTTTTTTATTCACCTCGGTGCATAAATAACACTTTATCCAACGCTATGTCAAATCATTGAGTCAATGTTAAACCTATGGCGTTTTTTATTAGGGGTAGGATAAAGGCCCTGACCCACTGAGCTTCCGACACGCTCCTGACACGCTCCCGACACGCTCCCTACACGCTCCCAACACGCTACCGACACGCTACCGACACGCTACCGACACGCTCCCGACACACTACCGACACACTCCGATACACTTCTGACACACTCCGACACATTTCCGACACACAGAATTTTCAACTTTTTGACGCAGCTATGATGAATTTAGTGTTGTATTCTGACACGTAATGATAAAATTATTGAACCTTCTGACACTGCTATGATGCATGAATTTGCAGCTATGCTGGAGTGTGTTGCAACCAGTGGGTGAGGGCCTTAAGACTGCCTATAGAATAAATTGACGAATATTGTAAAAAAATGGCCCGCATCCACTGAGCTACCGACAACACGTTTCAGACACAGAATAGTGTTTTATGTCGGAAGGGACAGCTGTGTCGCGGTAGTGGATCAGGCATTCCGACACGGTCCCGACAAATTAACGACACATGCGCAAGCCTCCCGACGAAATCGGATGAGAGCAAATTTGATAATCATCATGCGCTAGGCACATAAACGTGGTGGTCGAATTACTGAGCAAATTGTTAAAAGGAAATAGAGGGGGGAATGTTTGGGACTAACTCAAAATGTCTGTAATGAAGGGGTGGTCGTACTAGCGAAGTGATCATTAGTTGAGGGTCTTTTGTATACGAACATAGCTATTATGCTATGCAAATAGCCATCTTGCCCCTGACGCCAATCAAAACAGCGAGTGGCGGGTCCAGTTACCAATGAATTTTGTCAAAAAAATTTTCTTGGTTTGCAGCAGAAGAGTTTTAACCTGTATCACAATCATCTAAAAATAGGTTATAACAGCACATAATAATGGTTGTCCCCCGACTACAAAAGTGCCATCTTACAATTTCCTATTGGATGATGGTGGAACTAGCAATCACTCAGTGCCCTATAGGGGACAGAGCCATTGTTAGTTCATGCAGCAGTCACTAGGTGGGCAGGGGACAAAACCTGTATTCTGGCTCTTTTTTCTTACGAAATTCAGCTGCCTTTCAATGTTTTACCAAGGTTCCTTTGACTCTCTACACCCATCCCAGAGCAGGAAGATATAATGCTAAAACCCAGGACATGATGTTTTTTAACATGGAACACTTTATTTACATATGTGAGCAAGGCAAGAAAAGTGACATTTCCCAATTATCACTCACTTCTTTTTCACCTCCATTAGTGAAGAACACCTACTCTGGGGCGTCATGGCGGCGCCCATGGATCATAGGCTATGTGCCGTATAGAGACACTTAATGTACAGGTCTTGGCTCTTCCTTCTAGAGCTCCTAGAGATAAGGAGAGGTGATAACAGGGTCAACAGTGGGCACTTAGTGTGAGTTATCGCCTTGTCTGATAGCAATATGGATTAAAATGCACTGTCACTATATTCAACTAGGAGAAATTGTATGTTCATCATTGATGAATGAGCATGCAATTATAACTGAATAACAATCAAAAGGTTTGTTACATTCAGTCCATGGATAGTTTTCTGTGACTTTCTCAAGGTTCTTTTACACCACTAGGGTGGTGATCGATTTATGTGATAAATTTAGGTAGAAATTCTCACCCCTACACATTTACTGAGGTGAAGGTTGGTTGGTTGGTTTGATTTAACGTCCAGTTAACCATTGGAACTTCTCACCAGACTTACTCAAGGTTCTTTTACACCACGAGAGTGGTGATCGAATCTATGTAATGAATTCAGGTAGAAATCTCACCCCTACACATTTACCGAGGTGAAGGTACTTTTACTTCCCACACCAAATAGACATGGTATGAGAAGGATGGGCCTTTGATATAGCAGTAAGTTTTGCTTTGATATAGCAGTAAGTCTAACACTGCTGGGGATGAAGGAGAAAGGTGGCTGTACACCACACCAAATAGACATGGTATGGGAAGGACTGGCCTTTGATATAGCAGTAAGTCTACCACTGCTGGGGATGAAAGAGAAAAGTGGCTTCAGTGGGACTCAAACCCACAACCTTGGGATTACAAGTGGAGTATTACTTCCTAACGTTAGGCCTATGGATATAAATACTGGGGTGAGATACGGATGCAAACTCCGCGTGGTTTTACTCCAATCATAACGTTACGTACGTACTACGTGAGGCAGAATGATGTAAAAAGACGACCGTGTCACCGCGTACACGTGAATCAATACGACCCGCTCCCTGATAACAACACGACCTGGGGACTTTACGTTACTCATGTCATCCGAGACAGGGGGCCGTTTAATAAGCTAGAATCTTACATAAAGACTCTCTTCTGTACCTCGTACAAGGGTTATCGTTTAAGAATATTCAAGGCTGTTCACTAAGACAGTATGAAGTAGTTAACCATCCATAGGGTCGTCCATAAGTGTTGAATAAAATTGACCCACATCGTCCCAGGGCATATAGAAAAGGGTCTTCATGTAGG
This sequence comes from Alentia gelatinosa, assembly GCA_950022655.1. Lineage (NCBI taxonomy): Eukaryota > Metazoa > Annelida > Polychaeta > Phyllodocida > Polynoidae > Alentia > Alentia gelatinosa. Next base: position 7,571,883 of record OX465586.1, read on the forward strand.
AGTAGGATCCTAGATCATTAAACGGGCCCCAGGGGACCGTTGAATAAACTACCAACGACAAACCAAATATTTTAGAATAGTCTTTGGGGCCATAGTGTTGTATAATGTTTTGTAAGCAGATGATGCTTTGAAAATAAGAATAACCTAAGGGACACTTTGTATTAGGTGGGTATAACTGCATGCTCTGGGTATTGGGATACACAGTCCCTATGTGTTTTCTATGGACACTTTGTATTTCATTTTTCTTTCATATGTGTTTTCTATGGACACTTTTATTAGGTGGATATATCAATATGCTCCGGGTGTGGTGATACATGCCCTCCCCCAAGTGTTTTTTATGGATACTTTGTATTAGGTGGAAGATAAAGCTCACTATCAACCATTTCTTATATTCTTCAGTGCCTTACGTTATAGGGTCCATGGTAACAACATCTGGATATCTTCCAAGTAATAGATAAAGTCTTACATCCTGACCGTCTGTTCCCACAAATCGCCCTCCACATACTCAACCCGATACAAGACTAAACACATTCAGTCGTCTAGCTTGGCAGCAAACCCTGCAATAAGTAATTGCCTGTGGCAGACAAACACTGCCAACTGACATAACCAGGCCAAGATCCACAAACCACTTGTTGGTCTTCCCCCTGCCAGCTCCAACTGCCTGCCTACAAGCAGCCACCAACCATGACTGGCTCCAGTCCCTGCATCCTATTGTAAAGTCTTGGACCCTACTTGTGTAAGGCCACTCAAAAAAAACAACTTGTTTCTCATCACCAAGCCATGAAAAATATGATGAGGGCGCTTTTTTTTTTCTTTTTTTTTTTTTTTGCTGGATCAAAGATGGCTTAAAAGTGTCATAAAATGGGCTTTAGACATACAGTAAAACCCTGCGTAAGCAGTCACCCTCCATTCCAGGCCAAAATGTCCGCTTATGCAGGGTGTCTGCATATGCGGGGTCTTCAGATTTATACTGCTTATATATTAAAAGCATCCCTGGCATGAGGAGCTTTAATTTTATACCAAATACATATACTTTTCATAATTTCTATTGAGGTTCATCTTATTTTAACAAAAAACAAAAACAAAATTCTTCTAAAATCGTTTTTGCAGATGCGCGCGGTGATGAGAAACAAGTTGTTTTTTTGAGTGGCCTAAGGAGTAGACCTTAAGAAGAGAGAAGAACTCAAACACAGAGGTAATATGTACTACTATGAGTCAATAACTTAACTAACTGTTTATTGACAGGAATGGGTCTTGGTTTTATACCCTTAGCAGGGGGTTGACATGACAGGCTTGGCATCTGTGAGCTCTGCGCTCTCATTGGCTGTTGTACCAACGGCCAATAGGGGAAGACCAAATCCGGTTGAGCACCCGTTCCGGTCTGTCGCACATGTCAGGAGGCCGCTCATGACACTGAACAACTCGAAGTGTCATAGGCAGAGCGACCTGCCCTCATGTGGGCAGACTGGGAACTAGACCTGAGCGATAATAGGGGTATTATATGCCATTCAAAGCATGGCAGCCGTACTGTAAACATCAGGAAGGAGGTTACTAACCAAAATGGCGACTTGTCCAATTCAGTCAATTTGTTCCTTAATAATTAGGGGTAATATAGATAATTACTTTCTTCTCATAGAAACCAATATTACATGGCCACGATAGGGATGTATAGACCAGAACTTTACACTATGTCTACTCTCCTCGCTGGGATTCATGGTCTAGTCAGAGAAGGATAATACTTTAATGAACTTTATTCTGATTGTGATTAATCATTCAATGAATGTTCATAATCAAAGACTTGAGCAAGTCTACCAGCAACCATGTGCTTCCTAGAAGACTCCCAGGGACAACCGATTGCAAGACGTTAGGGCCCACCAACCGAAAGCCGAGACATTAGGGCCCATTCATTGGGACTTTACGGCCCATCTGTTATAACATTGACATATATCATTGAAATATGCATACATGTCAAATTACTTAAATTACATGAAATTTGCGAAAACCGTGCCATTTCTGCCGTTTTTAGCACAACTAGAAATATATCTTAAGAGAATAAACACATCTAAGCAGAGAAGTGAAAAAGGGAAGAGTAGGTTTCATTTTTGTCCCTACACGAGATTCTCACTCTTGTGGCTCTTCAGTCTCCATGCCTTAGTTTGGTTCATTCTGTCTCTAGATCTGTGTTGGAGAAAAACCAAGCGAATCCGATAGAATTTACACATTTTACATTAATCACTACTGCAAAATTAGGTGGGCCCTAACGTCCAATTCACCCTTCTGGCGTCGCGGTGCGTTCGAGGTGCAACTGAGGCTTTCTCACCACTGGTCTTAGCTGGGCCCTAGCGTCCTGACTTTCGGGTGGTGAGACCTAACGTCCCGACTTTCAGGTGGTGGGCCCTAATGTCCCGACTTTCAGGTGGTGGGCCCTAACGTCCTGCCTTTCGGGTGGTGGGCCCTAACGTCCTGCCTTTCGGGTGGTGGGCCCTAACGTCCTGACTTTCGGGTGGTGAGACCTAACGTCTACATACCGGACAACCCCTGCCAGTAAATGCTCCTGGAAATTCTCCCCAGAGAGGAGATTATTTCTTTCATATTTTCTGTATCTTTAGAGCGTGCTTGCACGTGCTATATACATCGCCTAGAGTGGTCACATATATACTTCTAGTGTACTGCATGGAAACTATCCCTTCACTATCTGCGTGCTATTCACTACGATAATGAGACAGGAGCAGGGAGTCAGGGGCCCGTTTAACAATCTAGGATCCTACATGTAGACCCTTTTCTGTATGCCGTAGAGACCCAGGGACCATCTGGGGCATTTGTATTCAACACTTATGGACGGCGTTATGAACGGGCAATACTGTCATATCAAATAGACGTAGATATTATTAGACGATAACCCGTGTACGAGGTACAGAGAATGGTTGTGTTGTACGATCCTTGATTATTAAACGGGCCCCAGTGTCTCAGGGTCTTAGGGGCATGCCCAGTTTACCATAACCAATCACTCAAGACCGAAATACCTCATGACCCACTGGTGCTTGATTTGTTTGACTGGGTGCAAGAATGGGTCAAAGAAAATATCCATAGGGGGCCATCCATAAAGTACGTACGCAGAATCTCAGAAATGTTTTACCCCCCCCCCCTTCCCGATCTTGTACGCAATAGAACAAAGAGGGAGCATACGCAAAAAATCCAAAGATTTTGCCCCCCGCCCCCCCTTCAGTGCGTACGTGCTTTATGGATGGTCCCTAGGCTGAATATTTTCGTAAAACTGGATGAGGTTTAATCTTGTCCACCGTATTCCACGACTGGAGTTTGGCAAAGTGACTTCATGAGGCGAAGCCGAGTGAAGTCCGGAACCAAAACATCAGGAGTGGAATGTGGGGGACAAGATTAAAACGAATCAGGTTTTGATTTTATCCTACCCTATCTCCTTGATTTTGGAATATTACGTGAAATTAAAGCTGTATGCCACTAGCGGCATATAAAACTCCGTATGCCAGTCATACGGAAACCCAATGTTAAGCCTATGGGATTTTATATCAGGGGTAGGATAAAACACAAACATTTTGTTATTCATTTATAACAGTTAGCCCATTCATGAATGATGAATATACCTTTTGCTCCTAGTATTAAAAATACGGGACTCGGGGGGATAACTTTGGAGCTTATTGAATCGGGAATGTGATTGTGGTGCTGTGATTCACTGCTGCAGGCATGGCATGTGGTGCGACTGGAGTCTCTGGCAGCATCCTGTCTGCACCACAGAGTGGTAAGTGGATAACGGCCAGTGGGGAGACGTAAAATCAGTCAGTTATCTTTTATCATCCCCAACAGACCCCCGGCAAGACGGTCCCTGCCATGGCTTGGCGCAATTCATTCCCAGGGAATCGCTCGTGGGAACAACTTGACCCAGTTTGCGGCCAACAGCATGAGAAGCTCATTCTCTCTCTCAATCTCCGAGCGTGTTTGTAAACACAGATCACTAGATGGGGATTGATCGGGTTATGTGAATGGAGAGTGAGTTGGGGGGCTTATGGTGTTTTATGTCGTAGCAACAGCTAGGGTCATACCTAAGTGAGAATGAAACTATGAGATGAGGACAGCAGACAAACAGACAAGCAGGAACAACAGCAGCATGGCTGAGCCTTCAACCCATAATCTGCAGGCCAGCGATGAAGGTTTCAGACCTTTCAATGAATTTCTTAAATAATTTCATGTGACATTGATAGTTATTGATGTATGATGGGGTGACCATTCTTGAGGAAGTCAGGCAAATCTTTTTATTATCCATCGTATACAAAGCCCCCATTGATAATGTATGGGGACCAAGACCCATTATATAAAACCTGTCAGATACCATAACTGTGGTATACAGATTAAAACCTGTGGTATACGGCCTCAAAACCATGGTATAAGGGGAAAATAGTCCTTTTTGCTAAAGAGCAAAGAAATAGTCCCTATTGTTATACCCTTTAATATGGCAATTACTAGGTTTAATTTATTCGAAATAAATGCAACAAACGATGATTTTGTGGACAGGCAGCTCTGTTGACATCGGAATACATGAGCGCTAGTGAGTGTATTACTACGCGTCAACCTCTCGTGGTTTACGGCCGCCTATCCACAAAACCATCGATTATTGTCTATATCACCTTGCACCCCTCTCCACTGCAGCCATCTTTCTACTTCATCACCAGCAGCGGTAGAGTGACTGCTATATCAAAGGCCAGTCCTTCTCATACCATGTCTTTGTGGTGTGGGAAGTAAAAGAACTCTCACCTCGGTAAATGTCTAGGGGTGAGATTTCTACCTAAGTTCATCACATAGATTTGATCACCACCCTTGTGGTGTAAAAGACCCTTGAGAGAGAACCTGAAATGGTTACCTGGTCGTTAAATCATATCAACCAAACTCCTCCATACTTTCACTCTGGCTTCAAGCCTCTTTCTTTAAAACTTCATACCAGGGTCTAAGTTTTATTTTTTGTTTGTTAATCTATGTGTGTCAAACATGACAAACGATTCATGTGTCTCTTCCTACGACCTCTTTTATATAACGAACTTGGCCAGTGCTCGTTTGCGAGGTCGTACCTCGTTCGATAGATCGTACCGTCCAGCCATCGTATCTACATAATGACTGTCCCACACGGTGCACCCCTCTCATAAGATCTCACTTATAAGATCTCGTATTTTGTACTCTCACTAAGCTCTATGGAGAAGAATTCTTACCGAACTAGGCTTAGAGCCTTGAGAATCCACTGGCCTGCCTCCCGTGCTAAAGACGTACATCAATGCAACCAAAGGTTCCTATAATCTCAATGATGCCACCTAGTGGGAATACTGTGTGCCAGTGGATTCTCAAGCCTAGTTCGTTAGGAATTCTTCTCCCATAGAGCGCAGTGAGAACCTTGTACAGAATACTATTAGAGGGGTGCACCAACACACAGCACAGGGCTGTGCTATTTGGATGGAGTAGATAGCATTCATATGGTCATTTATCTCACCCCTGGTACAAGTTTAGCAATAGGAATAGCATTAGAAAAAAATACTCAACAATCACCCTGATAAAATAACAATACTATGCCACGGCCGTGGCTTAGTGAATTTGAGATGACGTCATATGTAATTCTATTGTAAATCTATTCTAATTATTGTGAAATTTTGATGATATTTAATGTCATAGAAAGGGGTGAGATAAATCCAGAACCAGAACCAGAATATACACAAAACTCCGCTCGTTTGGATGGGCCATAATCGTCACTCGGCTTTGCCTCAATGACGATTGCGGCCCATCCAAACTCGTGGAGTGTTTTCTATTTATACGATTCTCGGTGCAGTTCTATATAAAAAAAAATTTAAACTTTTTTTCCATTTTTCTCCTTCCCTGCGGGAAGTGGAAAAAGGAAAATGTGGTAGCCTTTGCCTTTGTGGAGACATAGGCTCACATGGGATCCATGAAAAAGAATTTGTCTGCACACCAATTCTATCACTGCACGAAACTAACCACTTTATATATGTATACGCCCGGCGTATATAGGCATGCTTTTGCGTATACATACACAATATTAACTGGTTTCAGATACAAGCGGGGGAGGACATCATTTTCTATTTTCTAGTGGTACACATATATACGCCCGGCGTATATATACCGCGCAGAGGATGTTTCCTCTCCTATACGCCTTGTGTGAAATACAGCCAAGTCGCGTCCGTATACAAGAGGAAACAGTCTTGTATACACCTCATACGCTGGTGTGAAATATGGACGTATATATATATGAAAGCAAGTAAATTTACAGCCGATACATACACCTCCGTGATGGCGTATATAGGAATAAACTGGTGGTTTTCGTGCAGTGTATATAATTACATGCTTGTTAATTTGAGTCACTATGGCGTAGCTGATCATGTGTCCCATACTCAAACACAGACCAGGGCGTGTGAGGGGTTACTGGAGGAGTGGGTGCACTGGTAGAGGCTGCTCCACGTGGGCGTGTTTACCACCATCCAGGGCTGACCTAGTTTGAGGCCAGCACCTGGAGGAGGGTGGTGGATGACCTCCGTGAGACTGGAGAAGCCACACACGTCTAGTGTTTACCACACCTCACTCACCGCACGCGCCCTGCACGCCCCGCCCTAGACTGGCTCCGGTCCCTGCATCCTATAGCTACCCTCCTCGTTTGGGATACAGGATTCATGGGCCAGTCAGAGAAGGATACATACTATAATGAGCTTTATTTTTATTGTGTTTAATCATTTAATGAATGTTCCTAATCAAAGACTTGAGCAAGTCTAGCTCCGCCCTAGACTGACTTCAGTCCCTGTACTCATCCCACCCCTCTTCACTGTGATACTGGCTTGAGTCCCTGTACTCATCCCACCCCTCAATGTAATACTGACTTCAGTCCCTATACTCTTCCCACCCCTCTTCACTGTGATACTGACTTCTGTCCCTGTACTCATCCCACCCCTCTTCACTGTCATACTGACTTCAGTCCCTATACTCATCCGAGGATTCCTGGATCGAGGAGAAGTGGGGTAGGAGGAGGGATACAGGGACCAGGGCCAGTCTAACCCCATCCTCTCCTCACCGTTATTCTTGGCCTAGTATGGGGAAGGTTTATCCGCATTGTCTTGAATCATTTGATGAATGTTCATAATCAAAGACTTGAGCAAGTCTAGCTCCACTTCCAAAGAGCACCCTATACTGCCATAAGATCTCACACTCTCTAAGTCATATTCTGTACTCTCACTATGATCTATGGAGAAGAATTCTTAACGAACTAGGCTTAGAGCCTTGAGAATCCACTGGCCTGACTCCCGTGCTGAAGACGTACATAAATGCAACTCAAAGATTCCTATAATTCCAATGATGCCACCGAGCGGGAACACTGTGTGTCAGTGGATTCTCAAGGCTCTAAGCCTAGTTTGTTAAGAATTATTCTCCCATAGAGCGCAGTAAGAACCTTGTACAGGATTTATGATTTATGATATTTATGATTTATGGTAAAAGCAAAGCAACGTGGTGGCCATGAATCGTACATGGTTCACATGTTCTGTTTGCTATGAGTGACGACTTATTGTTTGATTTGTGGTATTTGTACGTTATAGAAACTGTCAGCGAGCCATGCTGGATAGGTTTTAAGGCTATATCATTATTCTAGTGTGTATAGGGGTCAGATAAATACAGAAACCAACAGTAACTAAGGACACTCTGTAATTAAAAATAGTTACTGAAATCAGTAAATTTAAAGTGTTTGTCATAACCTGGCCTTGAGGTAGTTCTGATAAACTTATTGGATGTTAAATATATTGGCATTATTTATATAAAAATCATCTCATCTTTACGTCATCCACTTGCACTTGTACTCAAAATCGATTGTTCACATATTTTCTTGGATGTAAATCAATTGGAAGAACTCCCCTTGTGGGAGAAATTGAATAAACGAATAAAAAAAACTCGTTTTGGTCAAAGTCATTGCTCTGCAACTTGTTTGAATTCTACGTCATATTTACTTATTGCTTCGTTTATATCACTCCGCATCAAACTCGTGGAGATGACTTTGACCAAAACGTGCTGGTTTTTTCTTTAGTCATACATCTTAGCCTGGTATAAACCTCCCTAGGCTTAACTTTTTTTTTTCATTGGGAACTCGCTCTCCATGCCCTTACGAGTATTGCAGTCCGTTCTCCATGGGATATATGCTATGTGCCGGTCACTATTCTAGTGTGTACAGGGGTGAGATAAATACAGAAAGCAACTAGTTTTGGTCATTGTTCTCCAACTCGTTTGAATGCTACGTGATATTTACTCAGCTGTCGCCTCGTTCATATCACTCCGCATCAAACTCGAGGAGAATGACGACTTTGACCAAAACTCGTTGGTTTCTTCTTTACTCCTCAACTCTGTTCCTGATTGGATATTAGCCTACATGTTCCGTTATATTTACTTATTGCTTCGTTTATATCACTCCGCATCAAACTCGTGGAGAATGACGACTTTGACCAAAACCTGTTGGTTTCTTCTTTAGTCTGGTAGTACGTATATACGTTTTTTTTCTTGTTCTTTGAAGCTGCAGTGGGCTGGTGCCGGATTTCCCACACAGGTGTTTCGCACCTGTACACCTGGCAGTGGAAGAGGTGTGCTAAATAAGCGTGACCGCCGCCCATAGCGTTACGAGGCGGCGCACTGCGGCACGCTCCTTCTCTGTCTGATTTTATTATCACAGCCCTCCCAGTGCCCCGCTCCCTCAATATAGGGTTTTTTTATAGGTTTTGAAAATCAAAATATAGGTTTGGGGCCATCCATAAAATACGTATGCACCGAGGGGGGGTGGGAAGGGTCAGAAATTTTGGAAAATCTGTGTATGCTCCCTCTATGTTCTATTGCGTACAAGATTGGGAGAGGGGCTGGGGGGGTCAAAAATTTTAGAAATTCTGCGTGCGTACTTTATGGATGGCCCCTTTTTACAGGTTTTTTAAGGCCCAAAACATAGGATTTTATAGGTTTTTAGGGTTGACTTATTCTGCATAATAAGAGTCGAAATATAGTGAATCGCTTATTGAGTTCTTGATCTCTAAAAATCTTAGTACTAAATTGCAGGATGTCAGGATGTCTGGCTCATCAGGTTATACCCAGCAAGCTTGTATATGCTGTTGAGTTTCCAACAGGGAAGCCAGCCTGGTAAAAAGTCACACCAACTGTTGATTCTTAAACACTTTTATGATCTCTTAAATAAATCGATAATGTGGATTTTTTGTCATTTTACAATGTGACCTTGTGTCAAGTTAACTTCTAAGATTCCCTGTACACATCAATCTGCGTGGCAGTGGAAATATAGATTCCTTTGAAAGAATCAAAATATAGGTTTTTACAGGTTTCACTGGGAGGCCTGTTATTAGCAACAACTCAGTCTTAAAGGCATAACCTACAATTCACGGTAGCGCCACCTTTTGTCCCGTTAATACGGCTCAAAGCAGTTGACAAAAGAAAGGAATTGACAGGAAGAACGACCGAGAACGATATGATTACGGGCTAAGTAACTACGTTTCCTTATTATCATATACCTGAAAAATCATGAAAATATTCACCATTGTATTTACTTACGAAGTCTTCGATTAACAACCTAACAGTGGGACTGAATATTATGTATCGTCATACCCAGCAGCGGGGAGTATTTCATAGAAGTTTATGTTCAATGATAATCTTCAGGTTGAATCAACAAAGAATCTGCAAAAGATATCATGGAACTATGAGGAATACATTTATAAAACTTTCACCTGAGGTTAGTCCTAATCGTAATCGTTCAGCAAATATTTAAGTGATGTTCATTTTGTGTTGCAGTCACTCGGAGATGAAGAAGGCCTTATTGTCTTAGTTTACATGGCAGGGATGTCAATTAAGGTCAGGAAAAAAAGTGGAAATAGTCTTTATGTGGAGGTTACTGCCTCATAGAGACTGAGAAAACATGGAAAGCCCATCAGTGTTAGCCAGGGATTAGGTCTGAGGGTGTCTAGGGAGGTTCAAACCACTGAGGCTCAATTTACACTATCTTTGTTTTATACAATAACAATTATTCTACAAACTAGAATTGAAAACAAGGATTTCCAGCGAAAAGTGGAAAACTGCGATTCCTGACGTGGTAGAATAAAACCAGACCATTTCCCTCACTATAGGCCCTACCCCTCCACCTCTACCTCCCTGTCCGCCTCCCTTACCCCTCCCTTAGACTGGCCTCAATCCCTGTGTCCTACCCCTCCGCCTCTACCTCCCTGTCCGCCTCCCTTACCTCTCCCCTAGACTGGCCTCAATCCCTGTGTCCTACCCCTCCGCCTCTACCTCCCTGTCCGCCTCCCTTACCCCTCCCCTAGACTGGCCTCAGTCTCTGTGTCCCACCCCTACACCTCTACCTCCCTGTCCGCCTCCCTTACCCCTCCCCTAGACTGACCTCAGTCCCTGTGTCCTACCCCTCCACCTCTACCTCCCTGTCCGCCTCCCTTACCCCTCCCGTAGACTGGCCTCAGTCCCTGTGTCCTACCCCTCCACCTCTGCCTCCCTGTCCGCCTCCCTTACCCCTCCCCTAGACTGACCTTAGTCCCTGTGTCCTACCCCTACACCTCTACCTCCCTGTCCGCCTCCCTTACCCCTCCCTTAGACTGGCCTCAGTCCCTGTGTCCTACCTCTACACCTCTACCTCCCTGTCCGCCTCCCTTACCCCTCCCCTAAACTGGCCTCAGTCCCTGTGTCCTACTCCTACACCTCTACCTCCCTGTCCGCCTCCCTTACCCCTTCCTTAGACTGGCCTCAGTCCCTGTGTCCTACCCCTCCACCTCTACCTCCCTATCTGCCTCCCTTACCCCTCCCCTAAACTGGCCTCAGTCCCTGTGTCTTACCCCTCCACCTCTACCTCCCTGTCCGCCTCCCTTACCCCTCCCCTAGACTGACCTCAGTCCCTGTGTCCTACCCCTACACCTCTACCTCCCTGTCCGCCTCCCTTACCCCTCCCTTAGACTGACCTCAGTCCCTGTGTCCTACCCCTACACCTCTACCTCCCTGTCCGCCTCCCTTACCCCATCCTTAGACTGACCTCAGTCCCTGTGTCCTACCCCTCCAACTCTACCTCCCTGTCCGCCTCCCTTACCCCATCTATAGACTGACCTCAGTCCCTGTGTCCTACCCCTCCACCTCTGCCTCCCTGTCCGCCTCCCTTACCCCTCCCCTAGACTGGCCTCAGTCCCTGTGTCCTACTCCTACACCTCTGCCTCCCTGTCCGCCTCCCTTACCCCTCCCCTAGACTGACCTCAGTCCCTGTGTCCTACCCCTCCACCTCTGCCTCCCTGTCCGCCTCCCTTACCCCTCCCCTAGACTGGCCTCAGTCCCTGTGTCCTACCCCTCCTCCGCCTCTGCCTCCCTATCTGCCTCGCTTACCTTCCACTCTCTGCCCGCCCTGTCCACTTCCCTTACTGACCTCAGTCCCTTTGTCCTCTCCCCCTACACTCCACCTCAGCCTTGATTCCTATCAGAATCATGATAGCCACTGTAATGAATTTTACCCTGATATAATTTAATTCACTGAACATTCACAATCAAAGATGAGAAAAAAAACCTGTGCGATATACATAGACCTAAGGACAGTGACAATCATAAGATTCTGATAAATAAGTTCATTATAATGGGATTTGGAAAAAATCTGGCAAGTATTTTGATCAGCTACTTAGGAAATAGAATTCACTGCACTAAATTGAAGGCGAAATCGCCAAAGCCTGCAATGGTTATCTCGGGAGAGCCGCAATAAACACCTCCTGATCAAAAATAAAAAGACTTAAGCAAGTCTATCCTGTTCCTAGAGTTATTCCACTGCATACCGCACGTTAAGCCTGCAGGATCCCGCCGGGGTGTTTTCTTACCCGTTCTCCGGCGGGGCGGGGCGGGGCGGGGCGGGGTGAGGCGGGGCGGGGCGGGGCGGGGCGGGGCGGGGCGGGGCGGGGCGGGGCGCGGGAGGGTCAGGGCCCGGCCTCGCCCCCTCCTCCTCCCGGCGGGAACTCCAGGGCGGCACGTGGAGGACGACGACCCCCGTGAACCCGCACTGCGCATGTGTGAGAGAACCGGAGCTGGCGCCCGGCGAGAGGTATGCCGTGAGAGGGGAAGTGAGGCCTGGTACCTGCCAGAGACTGGGTGGTCGTGGGAAAGGAGGTGGGAAATGTAGACTGGGTATGGGTTTGTGGTGTGGGTAAGTAGGGAAGGGTTTGGGGTCAGTAGGGCTGAATGGGGCTGTGTGGGGCTGGATGAAGCTGGTTAGGGCTGGGTGGGGCTGGGTGGGGCTGAGTGTGGCTGGGTGAGACTGGGTGGTCGTGGGAAAAGGAGATGGGAAAGGTAAACTGGGTATGGGTATGGGGGAAGGGTTTGGGGTCAGTGGGGCTGGGTGGGGCTGGTTGGGGCTGCGTGGGGCTGGTTGGGGCTGGGTGAGGCTGAGTGTGGCTGCGTGGGGCTGGGTGGGGTTGAGTGTGGCTGGGTGGGGCTGAGTGTGGCTGGTTGAGGCTGGTTGGGGCTGGGTGAGGCTGTGTGGGGCTGTGTGGGGCTGGGTGAGGCTGGTTGGGGCTGGGTGAGGCTGGTTGAGGCTGGTTGGGGCTGGGTGAGGCTGTGTGGGGCTGTGTGGGGCTGGGTGAGGCTGGGTGGTCGGGGAAAAGGAGGTGGGAGAAGACTTGGAATGGGGATGCGGTGTGGGTATGAAGGGTCTGTGGGGCTGGGTGGGACTGGTTGGGACTGGTTGGGACTGGTTGGGACTGGTTGAGACTGGGTGGTCGGGGAGAAGGTGGGAGAAGTAGACTAGGAATGGGGATGAGGTGTGGGTATGAGGGAAGGGGAAGGAGTCAGTGGGGCTGGGTATGGCTGGGTGGGGCTGGGTGGTACAGGGGAAGGAGGGAATGGGGATACAATATGCGAATAAGGGAAGGGTTTGGAATAACTGGGTGAGGTTGGGCAAAGTTGGACAGGATGGGGCTGGACTGTACTGTGTGGGAGTGCATAGGGCTGATTGGGGCTGGGTGAGGCTGGGCTGTCGGGGAGAAGAGGGCAATGGGGACTGGGGACATGGGCAGAGTTTAGGGTCCTGGGGCTGAGGGTGGGTGGGTGGGGCTAGATGGGGCTGGTTGGGCCTGGGTGGGGCTGGGTGTTTCAAAAACTATAGACCACTGTCTTTATATACCTATGTCCGAATGTCTATTAAATACTGCCCGCTGCTAGGGGTGCAGTAATAATAATGTTCGTGCCCGCTGTGATTGCGACTTTGTAAGTCATTAAAATGGCGTTTTTTCACCAATTAAAGGTATATAATAATAAGCAAATGTCCTCACTGTAGACGAAATGGTTCTCATTCTCTGTCAGTCTCCGTTTAGAAAATCGACGACTGACCTCGAACAGGAACCGTTTCGTCTACAGTAAGGACGTTTCCTAATATTTATACCTATTGGTTTAGGTCAAACTAGACAAAATCTTGTTTATTTCATTCGGGATCTGCCACAACGTACCAATTTAGATGTATTAATTTGAATATTTAAGAATCATCAGGTGGCGCTATTGTGTATTGTAGAATATGCCTTTAACACTTCCAGGCCATACAGCAAGCAGTCACTGTGTGAGAGGGGGACATGGAGTAGTAGTATATCAACGTGTGGCGTTTTACCGGGCACTGGACGTAAATCACCAGGGGCCCGTTTAATAATCTAGTCTCGTCCATGTAGACCCTCTTCAGTATGCCAAGGAGACCCTGGGACGATGTGGGTCATCTTTATTCAACACTTATAGGCGACCTTATAGATGGCGAAAACTGTCATAGCGAATGAACTTAAGTATTATTAAACGATAACCCTTGTAAGAGGTACAGAAAACGGTTACAATCACTCAAAGAAACTGGTTTTATTGATAACTGCCAGCATTTGAAAATCACCAGGTGGCGCTACTGGGTATTGCCTGTTATCTCACCCCTGGTACAAGTTTAGTCATAGGAATAACATTAGAAAAATATACTCAACGATCACCCTGGTAAAGTGACAATACTACGCCACGTGGCGTAGTGAATTTGCTAAGTATATTCTGATTATTCTGAAGTTATGATGATATTTAATGTCATAGAAAGGGGTAAGATAAACCCAGAACCGCACTTGAATCGTAAAATAGACAATACTCCACTCGTTTGGCTGTGCCATAATTGTCACTCGGCTTCGCTTCGATGACGATTGCGGCTCATCGAAACTCGTGGAGTATTGTCTATTTATACGATTCTCGATGCAGTTCTATATAATTATCTCACCCCTGGTACAGGTTTAGCCATAGGAATAACATTAGAAAAATATACTCAACGATCACCCTGGTAAAGTGACAATACTACGCCACGGCCGTGGCGTAGTGAATTTGCTAAGTATATTCTGATTATTCTGAAGTTGTGATGATATCTAATGTCATAGAAAGGGGTAAGATAAATCCAGAACCGCACTTGAATCGTAAAATAGACAATACTCCACTCGTTTGGCTGTATCATAATCGTCACTCGGCCTCGCCTTGATGACAATTGCGGCCCATCCAAACTAGTGGAGTTTTGTCTATTTATCTCACCCCGGTATTTTTCTCCATAGGATTAACGTTAGGAACTCGTACTCCACGGCCATGAAAGTATTGTACCCAATACTCAATGGCTAATTTGGCGAGTTATTCCAGCAATAAATGATGTCATACGAGTTGAGATAAAATCAGAAACCCTCTCGATGAGAATAACTTGGTCTGCATGGGCCAAGTTATTCTAATCTCGTGGGTTTCCTTCTAATAATACGATTCTCGATGCAGTTCTATATAAATATGCCTTTAATGCAGAACACTCGCAGGGTTCCTGAGGACCCATCCCCCGGGACCCGCCCTTCACCCACACTGACCCGACCTGCCTGCTTGATATTCGCCGGTCCCCGGGCGAGTGGGCGAGTGCATTCCTCCGGGCAGCCTCCAGCAACAGGCGGGCTACTGGAGGAGGAACAGTAAACCCTGGAGCGAGCGGCTCCTGTGTGGGCAGCTCCCGTGGGACGGCTTGACCCAGTTTACAGCTCCACTGACCGAGTGTGGGGAGGGTCCGAGTGGATGTGTTCTTAGTGGTGCGATACTGGGACCGTACTATATGAAGACATGGTTAGTCTGCCTTAAGCCCCGTCTCCACTGTGCGATTCTAGGTACATAGGTACGCCCAGTCTGAGACTGGAGGTACCTTCAGGATCGCAACGTGGCAAAACGCACAGTTTCCCTCCAGTCTGAGACTGGGTATACCGGGTACGCCCAGTCTCAGACTGGAGGTACATAGCATTCAAACGAGTTCGAGAATGACATCTTTGACCCAAACTTGTTGCTTTCTGTATTTATCTCACCCCTGTGCACACTGAAGGAATGGACAACACACAGGATATAAACCATGGAGAATGGACTGCAATACTTGTATGGGCATGGAGAACGAGTTCCCAATGTTAAGCCTATGGTCATTCATTCCAGGGGCGAAATAGATGGTTAGTGTGCCTGAGTGGAATCTGTTCTGAGTTGGATGTGTTCTTACTGTTCTGTGTGCGATACTGGGACCGTACTATATGAAGACATGGTTATCATGTGCATTTAGCCCCGTCTCCACTGTGCGATCCAAGGTACATAGGTACGCCCAGTCTGAGACTGGGGGTACCTTCAGGATCACAACGTGGCAAAACGCACAGTGGAGCAAGTTTCCCTCCAGTCTGAGACTGGGCGTACCGAAACACCCAGTCTGAGACTGGAGGTACCGGATCGCAAGCCCCCTCAGTCGCAGAGTGGAGAAGGCCTTTATTGAAATCTGTCCCAAGTTGATGTGTTCTTACTGGTGCGATACTGGGGCCGTACTATATGAAGACATGGTTAGTGTGCCTGATTGAAATCTGGGACCAGTTTCACTAGTTTCGTGACATGTCTAGATGGGGTCTAGATGGTGTGTCCAGTTTCATAAGAACTAGACATTAGACTTCGTTTTGTCCGTTCTTACTTGCAATGTTGTTGCCGCTTTTCATGTCTGTCTAACACTTTTGTCACGAAACTAGTAAAACGTCAAAGACTGATATATCCAGTGTCTGTGTTAACCCTTTCACTGCATCGAGGCATCATGCACGATGGCTTAAAGCTTATATAAAGCAATTAAGCTCAGTTAATCAATCCAAAAAAATAAGCCCCACCTTCCACAGAGCGGAGCTCCGACGTGTACATGTACCCTGGACAACTTTGAGGCAAAGGTCGTCTATAGGAGCACTGCTCCAATGCTAAAGCATGGGGGTAGTGTCAGGACATCGCTACCTGCGCCGACTGTCAGACTGGAGCTATAAAACCGACAGCTGTTGAGCTGAGGGCAGTCAGTCAGGTCTGACACTCAGCAGTGTACACACAGAGGCGTGATTACAGACCCTGACAAGCACCATAGGCAGTACAATGTCCACAACAAGAACATATGGTAACTAATACAATATAAACACTATGTTCTATGTATCTCTATATGTATCTCTGTCTTTATGTCTCTGTATTTGTATCTGCATGTTTTCTAATGAATTTACAAGGCCAGGTGAGAGAAAGGTTCAGGGCACTGAGGCATGACAGGTGGGGGTCAGGGTTGTACTGACCAGTGTGTGTATGGGGAGGGGGAGGTATCTATGTAACTCTGTGTAATATGTATCTATATATCTGTATATGTATCTCTATATCTTTGCATGTCTGTCTATCTCAAGATCTGGTTTATGTCCCACCATTCCTCATACTATATGAAAGACTCACAGGGAATCCATGTTCACTAACATTCCGTGGCCCAGCTCTGACTTGCTGTGATCCTCGCATGCAAATGTGGTGTAGGCTACCCTCCCACCTGTCTTATATATACCCCCACTGACTGGTTCTGGTGACCTGACTGGTCGTGACAACTGATGCACACACTCACACAGGCCGGCCGTTCTCTCACCGTGTGAGGGGCGGCGTTATATTTTTTGATAATTATCATAAGGAGTGATTTCCTTATCTCATCTTTAAGGAACCCTTGTTTTTATGTAATGATATAAGATGGATCAATAAACATGGAACTTCAATAGAATGCATGTATTATTTTTCAGTATCTAGGTTTCTGGTCGAATGTATAGGCAGGAAGAGAGTTTTATCATGGGTAGAGATGCCAGTAAGGTCTATTTTACTACATACAATGTGTGTATGTTTATTCATTATCCACCAACTGCTGCTGGTGATCAGCTCGTTTCATTCTGTTCTGCTCATGATTTGCTCGTTTTGTTCTGTTCTGCTCGTGATTTGCTCATTTCATTCTGTTTGGCTCATGATTTCATCGTTTCATTCTGTTATGCTCTTAATTTCCTCTTTTAATTGTGATCTGCTTGTGATTTGCTTATTTTATTCTGTTTTGCTTCTGATTTCTTTGTTTCATTGTTCTGCTTGTAATTTGATTGTTTCATTCTGTTCTGTTCATGATTTGCTCATTTCATCATGTGCTGCTCGTGATCTGCTTGTTTCATTCTGTTTGCTCTTGATTTCGTTTCATTCTGTTCAGCTCATTATTTCCTTGTTTCATTCTGTTTGGCTTGTTATTTCCTCGTTTCATTCTGTTTGGCTCATTGTTTCCTCATTTCGTTCTGAAGTGCTCGTGATTTTCCCTTTGCATTCTGTTCTGCTCATGATTTCCTCATTTCATTCTTATCTGCCCTTAATTTCCTCGTTTCATTCTGTTCTCCTCGTGATTTCCTCATTCCATTCTGTCCTCCTCGTGATTTCCTCGTTTCATTCTGTCCTCCTCGTTATTTCCTCATTTCATTCTGTTCTCCTCGTTATTTCCTCGTTTCATTTTGTTCTCCTCGTTATTTCCTCGTTTCATACTGTCCTCCTCATTATTTCGTCATTTCATTCTGTTCTCGTTATTTCCTCGTTTCATTTTGTTCTCCTCATGATTTCCACACACCACCTCCTTTCATTCTGAACTGCTCATGATTTGCTCATTTCATTCTACTCGTGATTTCCTCGTTTCATTCTTTTCTCCTCATTATTTCCACACACCAGCTCCTTTCATTCTGAACTGCTCTTGTCATGTCCAAATGTCGACGCCGCCAACAAAAACGCGGCCTACCTGGGAAACCACTCTCCTTGAGAATTGACAAGGCGGACAGAAATAATCCAATGTGCTGTGGTTTTCCGCAGATCCCTCCACTAGACTAACCTGATTATCGCCGCTCCAGCAACCGATTAATTAATTAAAATAGAAGGCGTGTTCTGTCCTGGATCATTTGTTGGCTTACGTCTAGGCTGGGGTAGAGAAGGTACTTACTTATTACAGGTACTTTCTTACGTTCGTATATATATCAAGGAACCTCCTCGGGTATTGTACGCTTACCTGCAAAATAAAAATAGAAAAAGTTTGTTAATTAACGAGGTTTTAACAAAAATTGATATACATGTAAATGGGGTGAAACATAAGCTTTTAGTGTATACAGGGGTGAGATAAATGCAGATGGACACTTCGTATTAGGTGGATATATCTGTATGCTCCGGGTATGGTGATACACACTCCCTATGTGTTTTCTATGGACACTTTGTATTAGGTGGATATATCTGTATGCTCCGGGTATGGTGATACATACTCCCCATGTGTTTTCTATGGACACTTTGTATTAGGTGGATATATCTGTATGCTCCGGGTATGGTGATACCCACTGCCTATGTGTTTTCTATGGACGCTTTGTATCAGGTGGATATATCTGTATGTTCCGGGTATGGTGATACACACTCCCTATGTGTTTTCTATGAACATTTTGTATCAGGTGAATATATCTGTATGCTCCGGGTATGGTAATAAACATTCATTATGTGTTTTCTATGGACATTTTGTATTAGGTGGATATATCTGTATGCTCCGGGTATGGTGATACACACTCCCTATGTGTTTTCTATAGACACTTTGTATTAGGTGGATATATCTGTATGCTCCAGGTATGGTAATACACATTCATTATGTGTTTTCTATGGACATTTTGTATTAGGTGGATATATCTGTATGCTCCGGGTATGGTAATACACGTTCATTATGTGTTTTCTATGGACATTTTGTATTAGGTGGATATATCTGCATGCTCCGGGTATGGTAATACACATTCATTATGTGTTTTCTATGGACACTTTGTATTAGGTGGATATATCTGTATGCTCCAGGTATGGTGATAGACACTCTCTATGTGTTTTCTAGGGACATATATCTGTATGCTCCGGGTATGGTGATACACTCTCCCTATGTGTTTTCTATGAACACTTTGTATTAGGTGGATATATCTGTATGCTCCAGGTATGGTAATACACATTCATTATGTGTTTTCTATGGACACCTTGTATTAGGTGGATATATCTGTATGCTCCGGGTATGGTGATACACACTCTCTATGTGTTTTCTATGGACACTTTGTATTAGGTGGATATATCTGTATGCTCCGGGTATGGTGATATACACTCCCTAGATGTGTTTTCTGTATTAGGTGGATAATGAAAGTAAATCTCCAATAATACATTCCCGACAGAAGACATATATCTGATAGGACTCCGTATGATTATTTGAAGTGTAACTTGATATGATTCCTGGCTCCAGTCAGATAAACATCCTGCAGGAATTACCACCCCCTCCTGCAGCCCTCCGATGCACCTTCTAGACAGGACATATATTTATATAATGACGGTGGGTATTATCTTCCCTTTGAAATGACGGAGTGGCGTAGGGTGGCTTTGTTACCTCCATGTAACAATCTGTCAGTGGGAGTTATCTTATACCTCTGTTGTGTTTCATCTTGTTTAAAGGCATATCGGACAACTTGGCTTGAAAATTAAAACCCATATCAATTTCCTGAATATTGAAGATGATGATCTTCAAATGTTGTAGAACATATATCTAAGTTAAAAATAGGAATTCACCGTGCTCGTTTTTGATTTAGAGTTCATATAGTAATGTTATAATAGAGTACATGTATATATAAATTCTAGAAAGGTGTTTTCCACATAGTAAAACCCATGTCATTTTCCTCAAACTTTCACAGAATATAGATGTATAGTACTATGCATTTAAGTTATAAAATTCATAGGTCACCGTCCTATTTTTTGCAGAAAATGGAGAAAACCGTATTTTATAGTACCTTTCCTATGTAAATCAAATAAATGTAAATTGACCGATTTTACCTATTACAACTGGATAACCTGGAGAAAATATTAAACTTACTCATTTGAAATAATAATAAATTACAAGGAACTACTTTTAACTGATTATTGACAATATTTAAAAAATCACCAGGTGGCACCACTGCGAATTGTAGGACATGCCTTTAAGGTGACCTTCGCTGCATTGCGACAGAAGTATTGTGTGTCCGGATGACAGTTCTGCGCATGCCTGATGACGACATCTCTGACGTCATACTTCAGAGACGCTGTCTGAACCAATAGGTTGACAAATCAAGGACGTATGAACTTTTGTCTGTGTCTATGAATAGCCATCCGTCAATGCTAAAGTTTCCACTTTTCTAAATCAAGCTATTTTAACTGTTTCCGGTAACTGATGTTTATTTTGTGCTACAGACATCTCTTTTCCTTGATAGGACGTGAAGTGTACAGTGTTTTATCATTATTTGTAGCACTTTTCACATCTCCAGTGTCAAATCTACTGTGCACAACATTGGCGACGTTTTCATGGCCATTGACGTCACCTACCGGAAGTTGCTATTGGCTAAGTGGAAATACCCCCAATGTGATGACGTCAGCCAATTATATTCCTTAAATACCTAAGATTATTTTATAGGGCAGACAAATCAAGATGCAAACACACAGTAGTATATATGAGGAATTCTGTATAGGTAATTTCGTTGGTGGTTTTTAGAACTGCTTGCATGCCAAATATACGTTGCCTAAAGGTTGGAGTGGTCACATATAGACTTTCAGCTTGCGGCGATCTCTGGAATCGCCAACACAAAATGGCATGTATGTGCGATATCATTTCCTAGTAACATCTCCCACCGATAATCTAACGACTCAGGAGAAATAATCAGGTAAAATATGAAATATTAGCTCACAAACACACCATTTTCAATTGGCGATTACGGAAATCGCTGCATTTTTCGCTTGGTGTGTCTCCAGCTTAAGGTATGCATGGCTTTTTTGGGGTAGAATTCCACTGCAATATGAAGCTGGCATAACATGAAGATAAACCGTATGATACTTCACAGCCCGAACTACAACTGGCCGAGTTACAGGGAAAGCTCCAACACACACCTGGACTGGTTACCTACAAAAACCACAGGCCGACATAGCGAGCAGTCTCACCGAGACTCCTAAATATCGTGAGGAGGAATGAGGACAGTAAGGGAAATACTCCGTCTCCTGGCAGATTCTTGGTGGCCCTTCGGCTTATTTGTCATATTGTACAGGATAGGTGTACAGGATATCTGCTGGGAGAGTGAGGTGTTCAATGGGATGAGAGTGTACATGATCTCTGCTTGGAGCTGTTCTGTGTGATGAGGGCGTACAGGATCTCTGCTTGGAGCTGCTCTTTGGGATGTGGTTGTAGAGGATCTCTGCTTGGAGCTGCTCTAGCTGTGGGATGTGGGTGTACAGGATCTCTGTTTGGAGCTGCTCTAGCTGTGGTATCTGGGTGTACAGGATCTCTGTTTGGAGCTGCTCTAGCTGTGGTATCTGGGTGTACAGGATCTCTGTTTAGAGCTGCTCTAGCTGTGGGATGTGGGTGTACAGGATCTCTGTTTGGAGCTGCTCTAGCTGTGGTATCTGGGTGTACAGGATCTCTGTTTGGAGCTGCTCTAGCTGTGGTATCTGGGTGTACAGGATCTCTGTTTGGAGCTGCTCTAGCTGTGGTATCTGGGTGTACAGGATCTCTGTTTAGAGCTGCTCTAGCTGTGGGATGTGGGGGTACAGGATCTCTGTTTGGAGCTGCTCTAGCTGTGGGATGTGGGGGTACAGAATCTCTGTTTGGAGCTGCTCTGTGGGATGTTGGTGTACAGGATCTCTGCTTGGAGCTGCGCTGTAGAATATGGGTGTACAGGATCTCTGCTTGGAGCTGCTCTGTGGGAAGTGGGTGTACAGGATCTCTGCTCGGAGCTGCTCTGTGGGATGTGGCTGTACAGGATCTCTGCTTGGAGCTGCTCGGTGGGATGTGGGTGTACAGGATCTCTGCTTGGAGCTGCTCGGTGGTATGTGGGTGTGCAGGATCTCTGCTTGGAGCTGCTCGGTGGTGTGTGGGTGTACAGGATCTCTGCTGGGAGCTGCTCGGTGGTATGTGGGTGTACAGTATCCCTGCTTGGAGCTGCTCGGTGGTGTGTGGGTGTACAGGATCTCTGCTCGGTGGTATGTGGGTGTACAGGACCCCTGCTCGGAGCTGCTCTGTATTATGTCGGTGTAGAGGATGGATGGCCGGGATAAGGGCAGGGTACTGTCACCAGCAAGGCGTGGTACATTAATCGTGCCGCGTGTGGAGGCCCTCAGTCGGCGGGAGGGATCACTGGAGACGAACAGAGCTCAGAGCCGTGACATATCTCAAGCGGGCTTCATACTCTCTACTGTTACACTCCCAGGTCTCCGCTGAGATACCAGTGTGCACTTACCCTTAGCCTGAAATGTTGTACAACAGCCGTTTCAACAGAGGGAGGGAGAGCTGAGAGGCAGAACACTTCTCCTTCAAAAAACAGTCTCTTCAATAATTATGATTTGTTCATGCTACAAAACGAGATGGGGAATTATTATTATTCATGGAAGTTCCATAAATAACACCGATTCCCATCGAGTTTTGTAGCATGTACAAGCATGGTGGGTCGTTATATATTTATTATATACCCAAAATTAATCAAATCTTTTAATCAAACCATAGACATGTCTACGTGAAATCTCACACACTGCTGATGTTTCAACGTATTCAGTATAACAGTGTACTGCACAGCGCCCAGTATACAATTAATACTACACAGGGAGCAATGGCACGTAATTGTTAAATATACTGTATGGGTATATAATACGCTTAATTGTTTGTTTGTTGTTTGTTTGTTGTTTGTTTGGGTAGTTTACTGTCCAATGTGTTCCATTATACTTACTTTGGGTTTGAATGTGATCGGGAAAGATGGCTGTATACAACAACACATAGACATGGTATGAGAAGGACTGGTCTTTGATATAGCAGTTAGTCTACCACTGCTGGGGATGAAGGAGAAGTGGCTTCAGTGGGACTCGAACCCACAAGGTTCACAACCTACGGATTACAAGTCCAGTGCCTTAACCACTGAGCTGAATCCCCACTCTCTGAGCATTGCTCCAGCCTTCAGACTATTAAATACAATATTGACCTGCTTCTGATACTAGTGTGTGCATCCTCATTATAGGTAACTTTATGCAATATTCTCACTCACGCTTGGATATCACCCCACATCAACTACGCCAAAGATATGCCCACTGTTATCAGAAATAGATTAAAGAAGAAACCAACAAGTTTTAGTCACAGTCGTCAGTCTCCACGAGTTTGAGGTGGAGTGATATGAACGAGGCGACAGACGAGTGAATATCATGTAGCATTCAAACGAGTTGGAGAATGATGACATTGACCCAAACGAGTTGATTTCTGTATTTATCTCACCTCTGTGCAAAGAACGACACACATGATATGGACCATGGGGAACGGACTGCAATACTCGTATTGTGCAAAAATACCAGGGGTGAGATAACATTTCATTTGCCCACAATAAGCCTGTTCCCTGATACAAAAAACTAGGGATGAGAAAATAATAGAGGATCTAAGATGTGATGACAAATGAAGATCCCAATGTTAAGCCTATGGCACAAACATACCAGGCGTGAGATGACATTTCATTTGCCCACAATAAGCCTGTTTCCTGATATTATGGTACAAAATAACTAGGGATGAGAAAATTATAGAGGATCTAAGATGTGATGACAAATGAAGACTGATAATGACGATACCACCCTAGAGAAACACATAGTAATTAGCAGAGTGAAGTTCTGCCAGAGGATTACGAGTTGCTGCGATATAGGCGGAACAATAACACTATATATATATATATACACGAGTTACTCGGCTATATTCTCGGTCATAATACATTCCGGAAGAAACACTCTGTCACCAAATCCATCTCCTCGAGCCCCTCATGTGGGGACAGAGAGAAGTATCCCAGTGAAAGGTGGAAAATAAATACAATATAGAATGGTTTCAGATAAAAGCCGTTGTATACTCCTTGGAGTTACCTCTGCGGAATATCCTTGCATGAGCTCAGATATTACTATGTGTCAAGTCCTCGGAGCATAAGTCCACTTGTATCTAAAACCAGTCAATATTGTGTATGTGCATACTAAAAGAATGGACAACACACAGGATATAGACCATGGAGAACGGACTGCAATACTTGTAGGGGCATGGAGAATGAGATCCCAATGTTAAGCCTATGGCACAAACAAACCAGGCATGAGATAAAATTTCATATAAGCCTGTTTCCTGATATTGTGGGACAAAAATACCAGGGGTGAGATAATAATATAGGATCTAAGATGTGATGACAAATGAAGACTACCAATGACGATACCACCCTAGAGAAACACATAGTAATTAGTAGAGTGAGATTCTGCCAGAGGATTACGAGTTGCTGCGATATAGGCGGAACAATAACACTATATATATACACGAGTTACTCGGCTATATTCTCGGTCATAATACATTCCGGAAGAAACACTCTGTCACCAAATCCATCTCCTCGAGCCCCTCATGTGGGGACAGGGAGGAGTAGAAGTATCCCGGCACTGACTGAAGCTGACAGGTGCCATGCATAATGCAGAGCAGCTCATAGAGAACTGCTCTGTCAAGGTAGGAGCTGCTCATCAGTATGAAGGAACCGCAGCGAGATCCGCAGCTACTGAATATAGGCAATGAGTGTAAGTTGCGGGGTTATTTCACGAGGCAAAGATGAAGGAGCAAACCAAAAGGGAAGGCTGTATTTTCAGTGGCAATGGATCAAGTGCAGTTCAGATTTTATCTCGATTGTTTCATTGATGGATAAGGTAATGTTAGTGACGTCATCACCTGTTGAGTATTTTATTACAATACTCCATGGGCATTGAGTATGAGTTACCAATGTTAAATCTATGGGGACAAAATATCTTGGTCGGGATAGAGCTCTTTATTATCTACCTAATACTTAGTATCAACATAGAGTCAACATATGGGTAGCGTGTATCTACATAGCCGGATCATACAAATATGTCGGATGCTCTGGGTTGCAAAAGCCAGCGCATATGGAAAAATTGTGCATATGGAAAAATAGTGTGTACCTCAATGAAGCTCAGTAAAAAGTGGAAAATAAATACAATATAGACTGACTATAGATAAAAGCGGTTGTATACTCCTTGAAGTTGCCTCCGCACAATATCCTTGCATCTGCTCGGATATTACTACGCGTCAACTCCTCGGAGCATAAGACCGCTTGTATCTGAAACCAGTCATTATCTCACCCCTGGTACAAGCTTCGCCATAGAAATAACATTAGGAAAAAATACTCAACGATCACCCCCATAAAGTGACAATACTACGCCACGGTCGTGGCGTAGTGAATTCGCTAGGTATATTCGAGCTATTCTGATATTCTGATACTATCTAACATCATAGAAAGGCGTAAGATAAATCCAGAACCGCACTCGAATCGTAAAATAGACAATACTCCACTCGTTTGGATGTGCCATAATCGTCACTCGGCTTCGCCTCGATTACGATGCGGCCACATCCAAACTCGTGGAGTATTGTCTATTTATACGATTCTCGATGCAGTTCTATATAATATTGTATATGTATGCAACATTTCTACCAACCCTCCAACACAGGCAACACAGTCACGATACGGCCTGCTCACCATAGCCATGTACGCCACATCTCTTTAAAACCTACACCACTTGAACAAATCTTTTGAGAAAATTCGATAAGTAGTCTTCCAGGGGGACCTTACCAAAAACAATTTCTGGTGAGAAATGGGTGCCTGCATAAAAATCTAAAAGATGCGGATGCTACCAAGAAAAAGAACAAAACATTTCAGCTGGTTCACTATGAGGAACACCATGTCCTTGTACATAAACATTGCATGCCTCTTCGCAATGCCTCAGACTTACCTTCTTTTGTTACTGTGTGTTTCAAAGGGAAAACACCTGCAAATTTCACCTCCTTTCGCCTGCTTTGTTTTAAAGGCATATCCTACAATTCAAAGTGGCGCCACCTGGTGATTTCTAAATAATGTCAATTTTTAGTCAAAACTAGTTTCTTGGGATTTATTCTAATTCTATATGAGTAAATTCAACATTTTGTCCAGTTTATCCAATCTCAAGGGGGAAATAGGCCAATTTGCATTTGCTTGTAAATGTACTGAAAAATATGGTTTTCTTTAATTCTTTCAAAAACAAGGACGGTGACCTATGATTTTTAAACATGAATAAGTAGTACTATATATGTACTTTATTCTGTGAAGATTTGAGGAAAATAACATGGGTTTTATTATGTGAAAAAATACTTTTTAGAATTTCTCTATATATTCTTATAAAAAATTATTGATCTATAAATACAAAACTAGCACGGTGACCCCCACTTTTTAAGTTGTTTCTCAACACTTGGAGATCATCATATCAAATTTTAAGGAAATTGACATTGGTTCTAATTTTCAAGCCAAATTGTCCGATATGCCTTTAAAGGAATATCCTACATATCACACAGGCGCCACCTGATGATTTTAGATATAGGTCACCATCCTTGTTTTTGAAAGAATTGAAGAAAACCATATTTTTCAGTACATTTTCTATGTAAATAAAGCAAATGTAATTTGGCCTATTATACCTATTAAGATTTGATACACTGGACAAAATGTTAAACATACTTTAGTAGAACTAGAATGAATCCCAAGAAACCAGTTTTGACTAATAATTGACATTATTTAAAAATCACCAGGTGGCGCCACTGTGAATTGAAGGATATGCCTTTAAGCAACACGCCGCGCCGTTTACCATCCCCCTTTCATCATGGCCTGTGATTACTTTACGAGTTTAGCTTATTACAAAACCAGGACCACAAAAACAAAGCCCATACACAACCCACCACCTGCCTGGCTGACAATAAAGCATGAAAACTCATTACGTGAACCAAGTATTTCTCCGCGAACAACGTCTGGGGTATTTCTTACGACAGGCGACCGTCTGTTCTTAATAATCGGCCGAGGACTTTCCCAGGGGAATAATTAACAAACAAGGCAGCATGTATTGCAGGAATACGTGCGACTCCAGCATCAGAGCGGGCGTTTACATTAAGTCCAGTACACATCTACTTATTCAGGATTGAACTTTTTTTTTTTTTTTTTTGTTGGTTTGATTTAACGTCCAGTTAACCATTGCAGATTCTCACCAGACTTTCTAAAGGTTCTTTTACACCACGAGGGTGGTGATCGGATTTATGTGATGAATTTAGATAGAAATCTCACCCCTACACATTTACGGAGGTGAGAGTTTTGTTTGTTTTGGTTTGATTTTACGTCCAGTCAACCATTATAGGTCCTTACCAGACTTTCTCAAGGTTCTTTTACACCACTAGGGTGATGATTGAATCTATGTGATATATTCAGGTAGAAATATCACCCCTACACATTTACGGAGGTGAGAGCTCTTTTACTTCCCACACCACATAGACATGGTATGAGAAGGATTGGCCTTTCATATAGCAGTAAATCTACCACTGCTGGGGTGAAGGAGAAAGATGACTGCAGTGGGACCCAAATCAACAAAGTCTGACAACCTTGATATTACATGTCCAGTGCTCTTTACCACTGAGCTAACTCCCCACCCCGGTCACTTTTGTTATGCATGCGTGCAAGCATATCCGGTCTGCACCACAAGGAGGCGAGGCGACCAAAAGGGTGAACAGATTGGTAATTGCTGTCCACCCCAGCAGACTTCAGGATTGAACGATTAGTTCCCAAATTGTATAGGAGTCGGTGAACTTGTCCCAGGCGAATTACGTAATACCTCGGCCTATATCGGAGGTGGTTCACTAATCGTTGCCTGACCCTTGCCTAGCTGTGCTACATCTACCGACTATACCCGACTCTGTTAGGCTGCCTCGCCTGAGACAAATTACCCCACAAGGCAACGCCGCGTGTAGCGATTCAAACGAGATGGAATCGAGATCTGACCTTAAACTTAAATGGGTTTCTGAATTTATCTCACCCCTCATTTGTAACATAATCCCGATTGGATATTTTTCCTAAATATCTCATGAGCATTGGATACAAGTTCCAAATCTTAAGTCTATGGAGAAAAAATACCAGGGGTGAGATAAACTGTCTGTCCTATATATACGTTGCCAGACCACGGTATGGTCTGAGAGGGTCCTCAATGTATCCCGAGAATCCCGGTGTGCTGCCATAGTTTGTTACCCTGCGATAAACCGTTCCCCACTCAATACGCGCATGCGTCTGGACACGTTCTTTCGTTCAGCTAGCACAGACTTTTGGACGTATTACTATTTTGATGTGATTTCAATGTAAATATATGAAAAGAGTAGTATTTCACCAACAGAAACTGTAAGTGAGACATGAGAATTACATGCGGTGATATGTTTAATTTCAGCAAATTGTCCAATCGTGGACTTCCACACTACGCGTGCTTGCACATGCGCACCAGACACTAGTGGGCGATAATAACAGTTTATCGCAGGGTAACAAACTATTGCACTACACTGGGGGCAGAATACAGCCGCCCCCTCGTCCCCAGGGGGCGACACTGGAAACCCCACTGAGCCACACACACACCCCTCTGTTTGGTAACAGGAACAGCCCAGTAGGCACTTCCGCTGGGCTAATCCAGGTATCAAGCACCCTCCCTCCGAAAAAAACTCACCTGGGGGAATTAGACTAGATACCAGTCTTAACTGGAAGTAAATGATATATTACTCATTGATGAGTGAGTGGAGACGTATGAATGAATAACAATTAAACGGTTTGGGTTATATTAAGTCTATAAGTCATTTTTTGTAACCCCCTTGGCACAGTCAACTTGCCCTTTCAGTTATTGCCCCTATACCGTGGTTGTTGTTTTTTGCAGCAAGCTGGAGGTCTATGTGACCACTCTAACCTTTAGGCAGAGTGTATGCCACGCTCAATGAATATTAGGACCGGTAACGGGTACTACTCAATGACCTTGAACTTTGTAAATCATGTTTCTCTCCCTCTGACGAGATCACAAAATTAACTTGAAATCAATGGGAATACATAATAAACTGATGACAAATTCCAGGATATAGCAGTTGACTTTTTTAAATGTTTACAAATAGGTGCATCTGCCAGAATTTCCGTTTGTTCGCTGGCTATCGGCTAACCATCAACTGGGTCATGGAAAATATCCTTCTGACAATAAAGCATACACAGCCATTTCTAATAAACCCCCATCGGCGATTTTATCACAAAATTGATGATTATTACAATAACAATACAGAATTAGACTATATTTGTATGACAAGCAACATGTGTTCTAGATTTAGGGGAGCTTTATACGACTAAGAATACGTCGGAGGACAAAGGAGAGTTGAACGATAAATTCATACAGCATTTAGTAGCCTAGGGGTGATCGTATACTTGAACCGTCCTAGCTCTCGGACTAAAAAGCTTATACAACGACATTAGTCCTAGGATGATCGGAAGACTATTTCTAGATATATCCTGGATCATTAAACAGCACCCTGGGGCCCGTTTAATAATCTAGGGTCCTACATGTAGACCCTTTTATGTATATCATAGAGACCCAGGGATGATGTGGACCAAATTCATTCAACACTTATGGATGACCTTATGGACGGCTAATATTGTCTTAGCAAACAATCTTAGATATCATTAAATGATAACCCTTGTGCGAATTACAGAAAAGGGTCTTCAGGTACGATACTAGATTATTAAACAGGCCCCTGGACCCAGACGATCCGAGGACAATTTATCACGGTATATCCTGGATTATGAAAGCACCCCTCTCAAAAGTTCTCACAGTCTCTGAGTCGTAGTCTGTACGCTCTATGGGAGAAGAATTCTTAACGAACTAGGCTTAGAGCCTTAAGAATCCACTGGCACACAGTATTCTAGGCGGCATCATTGAGATTATAGGAATCTTTAGTTACATTGATGTACGTCTTTAGCAAGGAAGGCAGGGCAGTGGATTATCAAGGCTCTAAGCCTAGTTCGTTAAGAATTATTCTCCTATAGGGCGTAGTGAGAGTACTATCATGAAACATCACAAAATTTCGTATGATTGTTTATATGGCATGAGTTGTTTTCGCGGAATGATATCACAAAGCGGAGCTGAGTGATATCTGTAGCAGAAGATAATGAATGCCATGTAAACAATCATATGAAATTGAGTGATGTTTAGATTTTATCCTACCCTGTCATATGTTTTTAACTTCATATGTCACCCGTGGCATATAAATATTTTATGCCATAACCGTGGCATACAGGCCTACCATGTTAAGTCTATGGAGATTTATATGAGGGTAGGATAATTATATAGAACGTCCTGACCATGCTGTACAATTCACAGAACGAGATGGTAATTTACGGTTTGTACGGACCGAGGCATTTATGCCGAGTTCCGTACAAGCATGGTACAAGCATGGTACAAGCATGATTTGTACAAGCATGGTTGGACGTTAAATATTTACTATATACCCGAAATATAAAAAAAAAATCAATTTCATTTGGCTTAACAATCAATTTTTTAATAAACGTGTATGGCAAGGTGGTCCGTATTTTAGTGTACAGACCAGCGGTCTGTACAGTATTTTTACGTCATATGGCGAAACGGTGCGTATTTACAGTAAATACGGCATGGGTATATAGTAAAGAATACGACTTAGAGAGTGTGAGATCTTATGAGAGGGGCGATTAAACGCACCCCATGCTACCAGTCTATGAGCTGGCAAGGTGTGTGTGTGTGGGCGGATAGGCGGGAGGTGGGTGCTGGGGGTGGCTTATCCCATGTCGGTATTTACCTGGAGAGCGTAAACAGCAGGTGTTTATTTGTGAAGCGAGGCGGGGTTTGCTTACAAGTGACGACCTGACTCCGGGGCACCGCGCACCACCCTGGTAGACGGAACACGGACGTCTCGCCCCCTTCGGCATCTCGGACCCCGTTTCGTGGTGTCATCTCGGCCCCTCGCGGCCGCGTTTCGCGCTCCCTCAATGATGCCCCAGTCACACTGGCGTAAAATTTGGCGTTTCTTCTACGTATTTGAATAGACCAGCGTAGTGGTCTCATTGCTTTCTCTCGAGATTAGCAGATCAGAAAAACTACATTACTAAACTTTGATTTCGGCATGGCTCCAAATAAATCATAAGAGAAAAGGTATTTCTGCCAATAGATCTACAAAAAAGAAGTACAGATTCTAGTTTTTCCATCCACGAGATTCTCACTCTCGTGGCTCTTCAATCTCCACGCCTAGGTCTGGTTCACTATGTCTCTATGTGCGGGAGCCACTTCAAGCGGATTCGACGGAATTCTACCGTTTTAAATATAGTAGGTAATAATTACCCGAGGTACTTACCTAGTACTGAAGGGGAACTGATGTTCCTACGAGCCTAGGACACTATACTGGTGCCCTCGGATAACAGGGAAAGAGAGTGCACAGCGTGCAGTGTTAATGGATCCATAATTAGCAAAACCTTCATCAGAAAGGTCATTGAGAAATGTACAAACCTGAAAAACAGAAAATAGTTCCGTAGTGAGTAGGAATTGGTCCACGTATTAACTACGGATTTGGAACGTATCTGTTTGCTTTTCTTTCTAACGCCCCAGTCACACTGGCGTAAAATTTGGCGTTTCTTCTACGTATTTGAATGAGTGGGGAACACATATTAGCTACGGATTTTGAACGTGTTTGTTTGCTTTGGTTTAACGTTTTAGTACGCTTCTCAACGTTCATCAACGCTTATTTACGCTTCTGTACGTATTGTTGCGTTTTTCAGCACATTCCGACTTTCCTTTACGTATCTCCGCGTTTTGCGGCGTTTTGAGGCGTATTTTTAGATTTCAAAATACGTAGAAGAACGTAGAGGTGTGAATACGGAAAAACGCCGTTTTTACGCCAGTGTGACTGGGGCATAGCAGGGTTACTGGATAGGGTTAAGGTTAGGGAAAGGGTTATGGATAGGGTTAGGGTTAAGGTTTGGGATAGGGTTAGGGCTGGGTAAAGTATAGGGAAAGGGTTAGGGTTAGGGATAGGGTTAGGGGAATGTTTTTCTCTGTGTTTTCTTGTCAGTTATCACATTGGAAGACATTTCCCATTTTCGAGCATGAAGGCGTGAAAGCTGTGAAAGCGGGAGGCCGAGGTGCCGATGGGTCCGAGGTGCCGTAGGGGGGCCGAGACATCCGGTAACCCTGGAGGGGCCGGACTCGGGCCTACCCCCGCCTGGAGGTAGACCGCCCCCCGGAGGCTTATCGGTAAATAGTTGACTCGATCTGTGCTGATAAGGATGGAGATAACGCCGGGTGTTTTGCTGATCAGATACCACGGCGCCATAGGCCGACTCCGGGATGACGGAGATACGGCCGGCAGGGGCCTGTTTAATAATCTTGAAGTTTGTTTTGGTTTGGTTTGATTTAATATATAGATTAAGAAGGAAACCAATGAGGTGAAAATAGCTTGGTTCGTACTCCACCGAGATTGACTGCAGAGTAATTCACGAAGCGAAGCTGAGTGAATTACGTAGCGGTCAAACGAGGTGGAGTGCAGACCAAGTTATTTTCATGAGTGGGTTTCTGATTTTATCTCACCCCGTATAACATTGTTTATTGATGAAATGAATCACCAAATTAGCCATTGAGTATTGGTTACACGAACCTCACGGCCGTGGAGTACGAGTTCCTAATGTTAAGCCTATGGAGAAAAATACCGGGGTGAGATAAAACCATTATACGGCATATAGCCTATGATCCATGGGGGCTGCCATGACACCCCCGAGTAGGTGTTCCTCATGAATGGAGGTGAAAAAGTAGGTGTTCTTCATGAAAGGAGGTGTAAAAGAAGTGAGTGATAATTGGGAAGTGTCACAACTCTAGCCTTGCTCACATATGTATATAAAGTGTTCCATGTGAAAAACATCATGTCCTGGGTTTAATCATTATGTCATCCTGCCCTAGGATGGGTGTAGAGAGTCAAAGGAACCATGGTAAAACATTGACAGGCAGTTGAATTTCGTAAGAACAAAGAGCCTGAATACAGGTTTTGTCCCGCCAAAGGGGCCTGCCATACTGCTAGCCACCTAGTGACTGCTTCATGAACTAACAATGGCTCTGTCCCCTAAAGGTCCTTACCAGACTTTCTCAAGATTCTTTTACACCACGGGGATAAAGCCCAATGCCCATCTACCGATTTCGGAACATTTATGTACGTTTGTCGGCGACAAACGGAGGGTAATTTGTCTCAGCCGAGCCATCCTAACAGAGTCGGTAGATGTAGGACAGCTAGGCAAGGCTACCCAGCGATTAGTGAACCCAGCGACTCGGTTTCTTTGGTTTTTGCCCTCCCCCAGCGATTAGTGGACCATACACCGATTTTATCAGTGTGCAGGTCGAGCGAGGGGTTACGTAATTTGCCTGTGACAAGGTGACCGACTCCTATACGATTTGGGAATTAATCGTTCAACCCTAAATCGGTAGATGGGCATCCGGCTTTAAGGAGAAAGATGGCTGCAGTGGGACTCAAACCTACAAAGTCCCTCAAGCTCATCCACTGAGTTAACTCCCAAACCCACCCCACTCACCTAGAGTTCCCCGGAGCATCCCACCTTACCACAGCACCCAAAACCCACCCAGAGTATCTCTGATTTTTGTTTGTTGGTTTGGTTTGAGCTAACGACCGGTCAACCATTGTGGGTCCTTACAAGACTATCTCAAGGTTCTTTTACACCACAAGGGTGGTGATCGAATCTATGTGATGAATTCAGGTAGAAATCTCACCCCTAGACATTTACCGAGGTGAGAGTTCTTTTAGTTAGTCACACACCAAACAGACATGGTATGAAAAGGATTGAACTAAAACTGAAACGAATGATGTAAACAAAAGAAAAATAAAACCTGATTGCACATACAAAAAAAAGATTTAAGGTTGTTTGCTAAAACAGTATCAGCCGTCCATAAGATCATATGCCATAGACATCCAGGGAGGATGTGGGTCAACTTTATTCAACACTTAGGGGAAGAAAATAAATAAAAAAACCTAACACTATCCCTATTCTTAACCCGAACCCAAAACCTATCCCTAGCCCTATCCCAAACTCTTACCCTAACCCTATCTCGAACCCTGTCACTAAACATAACTGGACTAATCTTTCAAATCAACTGGTTTATTTGTATAAAAGAAGATGGAATAAACAAGATATTCCCTCTAAACCGTGTTGACTGCTGTCTTCTTACAGAAAGGATAAGGAGTCAATAAATTACGATTTTTAAATATCCAACATGTTTCGGTGTTTGTTACACCTTCATCAGGGATTGGTTTCTTGTATTGGTTATTTGTATAAAAGCAAACGAGTGAGACCTTTCTTTATACATGAAACTGTCTTTCTCATCTGAAACGGGTCGAGTTCTCCAACCGAATTCTCCAAAATGGGCCGAATTCTCCTGACCAATACAGGTCAGGTTCATTTCGGACCGAGTTCACCAGTAGCCCCTCGAAAAATAGTGCAACAGGCCTTAATATTAACGCTTTTCCTTACCCGAACCCAAAACCTATCCCTAGCCCTATCCCAAACTCTAACCCTAACCCTGTCCCTAAACATAACTGGACTTATTTTTCCACTGGTTTATTTGTATAAAAGCTAACGAGTCAGACCTTTCTTTCTGCATGAAACTGTCTTTTCCAAAAGTATCTGAAATGGGTCGCGTTCTCAAATCGAATTTTCCAAAACGGGTCGAGTTCTCCTGACCAATACAGGTCAGGTTCGTTTCGGGTCGAGTTCACCAGTATTCCCTCTGAAAACAGTGCACTAGGCTCCGATAGTTAGCCACGCGTATAGCCTCGAGGCACTCGCATGTAGACTTATCATTCCCCTCTCTGTGTTCCCGACCAATTACTTAATTAATCAGACGAGTTCCCTTCAAAGTCGTTAACATGCAATGCAGAAAACTCCCTGTGCTACGCTGTGATGCTTCTGAAACACGATTGGCTGCTTGTTTTAGTCACGTGATTTAGTGAACGCCCATTGGTTCAATTCTGACCAATGAAATCCTTCCTCTCTCTCATAAAATGGCGTAGCATGTTATGGTCTGTTGCCACTGAGCGATTATTCGACACTGACTTCTGACCAAGATCGGTCAAAAATGAGGAGAAAGATGCTCTTTTTAGGAATATTTCCATCCCTGTACAAAATTGGAGAGATTCAATTGAAGAATGATGATATAGATAGGCCACAGAAAAGGGGATCTGACAAACACAATATATACTTACCAAGACCTAAGAGAGAAAAGTTAACAAGGATTAAAAGTTGGCATGGCATTGCCATGATTTCGGTTTCAACAAGTAATAAGGGAGGGAGGGGAGGGAGGGAGGTGGAAGCCTGTTGCAATATATAAAAATACACTACTGTAACATAAATATCCAAGACGAACGCACCACCATACTTGGAGACAGAGTCTTGACCAATACAAAAATAGGCTACTGTCGCCTGGTGCGGACCACATCTGACCTGTGGGGCTCCATCCACTAGTAGGGATTCATTGAACCGCAACGGGTGCCGACACCAGACGTGTTCGAGGGAATCAGGTCAAATAGGTCACCAGCAAACAAGACATAGTCAGAGGCTCAACTTAACATAAATATAAGGATCGAACGCACCTACGACCTAGCGAGGTAGGGAGGGAGGGAGGAAGAGAGGGAGGGAGGTGGAAGCCTGTTGCAATATATATAAATACACTGAACCGCAACAGGTGCCTATACAATATATAAAAATACACTTCTGTCGCCGGGTGCGGACCGGTATCGATGGTATCGAGGGTATAATTATTCAGAATATATTACTTTAATGTATTATAATGTAAGCCGCAAAAACCGTTCCCCGTCTCCCCTAATATATTTCGGTCTTGACCTACAGGTCAAACCGAAATAATAAAATCGAGTGTTTATCAGGGGATAATTTTATGGAATTCATTATCAAAAGAAGTGCAAGATTCGGCTAAAAAAGAAAGTTTTCAAAAGGAGTTAGTTAGAAAACTATTAAAATAAAATGGGGAGGGTGACATAATCAGAAATAGGCACAGTGTAAAGGTGTATCTAGATTTAAGGGAAAGGTTATAAGAAGATGTCTTATAGTGTTATCTATATATGAAGAATGTATGTTAATGATATATCCTATGATAACTATATTTTATATTAGAATATCTTTGATGCTATGTTAGACTCTCATATGTATTAATATCATTGTATATATCATTACTGTTGGTGATGTGTAAAATCATTGTCGAATTTGCAAGGAAAAGCGATGTTATACGTCGAATGCAATAAAGACACTTAAAAGAAAAAATAAGAAAAAAAAGACGAAGAAATGAGCCATACAGTGAAACAAATAGAGAGTGGTTTTGGCCCAGTGAGATTCAGGTCAACTATACAGTGTAGAACCGTACAAAGGCGCTATCATTACTATGTAAGGAGTCATTGGCTACTGGGACTACTACATTCCTTATATGGCAGTGATGAGATAACATTTTAATATCTCACAAACATTCATTCTTCCTGCTCCCTTGTTATTGAATTCCTTTGAGAAAATGAGGACTTTCTCCTTTGTCTAAATCCCTCCAGAAATTGTTCATACAGGTAGCAATATCTCATAAATATTTCTTTATATGTTTGGTGCTGTCATAAGTTGTATAGAAATGAAAATGCAAGGTGAAGCTATCATGCGGCAGCAATGTAGCTTAAACGCTGATAAAGTAATAAAGGAAAGTGGCATTCTTTCACTGAATTTGCATCCAATACCAGCAGTATCCATAAACACCAACCCATATGATATGCTCAAGCATGAACCATGTTTACATCAAAATAGGAACCTGTATAATAAAGCAGTGTTTATGGCGGCACTGCATGAGAAGGACACAAATAACTTTCTATCCATGTCTGAGGAGTTCCCATCCACAATGTCACCACGCATCTCATTGGCCCGTAGTTCACAGCTGCTGCATATAAACGGGCGAACTTCAGCCAATGGGAGCCCTCGTTACGGACGCATCGCGGCATGCCTAGCGAACCGGAAATGGAAACAGATGATGGGACTTTGTCTCGACAATATCTCATCTGACATCAGAAGAGTATTTAAGTCGCGTGGGCTGCTTAAGTCACATGGTGTGCTTAAGTCAGATAGTATGCTTAAGTCACATATATCTTTTCGTGTAATTCAGTTTATCAACGTTCGACAGATAGATAGTTGCTGATTTTGACCAGCAATTTTGCCAATATAAGTCCAGCTGTTTGAATTTCATTTGCTTATGCTCATCAATGCATCAGACATCACTTTTTTTTCAAATTCCACGCTCATTCATCAATGATAGACATCCTTATTTCATGGATTTGATCTCTCGTGATATGACCCTAGCTGCTACTAGCGAAGGAAAAGTTTATGAGTGTGTGGGTGTGTATTCATAGAAAATGAATTTTCTATGCGTGCAAAGTAGTGCGATAGTGAGAAGATCGGCATCCATTTTGTCTTTTCATTGATAACTTGAATTTGCAATGCCGAATGAAAAAATACAATACTAACTGGTTTCGGATATTGTGGTTGTATCATCCTCAGACTTGATTCGATGTAATATCCTCGCATATACTCGGGCATTGCTACGTGGCAATTTAACAAAGAATACAGCCACGAGAATCCGAACCCAGTTGATATTGTACATATATATGTGTGTATTTATGTATACACATACGACAGTATTCAACAGCCCCTACCAAAGAGATACAAGAACTTGGAACTCACTTGACAAAGAATTGCAAACTGCCACAGACAAAGATACCTTTAAAAAACTGCTGAAAACGAGATACAGAAATAGATGAAGTCCGACGGTATAATCAAAACTACAAGGCTTTGCTTTTTAAGTGTTGAGACTGTGATCTATGAATATTGTCCAAACAAACTCATTCCATTATTCTCTTTTTTTCACTCTACATGTGTTCAGGATACTAATTTATATATGTGATAACCCAAACAATAAACTGTATCTGTTATTTTGAAATGCCTGAAAAACTCAACTTTGTTGAGAGGCATTGTGAATAAAACAAAAACAAAAAAAAAACATAGACACACTATGAGAGAGTCCGGGAATCAGCGGAAACACATAGCTGATTCCCGGCGTATTACCACTTAGTAGACTATACCGCTCACAGGGGACCAGCGGCCGGGGATGTAGTTCCGGTTCCGGTGAGGCTGTACTTCCGGTACGTTGCGCCTGCGTGCCGTCGTGTGGTATTAACTGGCGGCAGTAAAGAGTAAACCATTACCAGGTCGGATCTCAGGTGGCGAGAGAAAGGTGGCACTAAGTACCTCACTGCTGTTCCGAACACTGTCTCTTATGCCCCGTTCACACTGTGCAATCGGTCTGTTTGTTTGTTTGTTTGGTTTGATTTAACGTCCAGTCAACCATTATGGGTCTTTACCAGACTTTCTCAAGGTTTTTTTACACCACGAGGGTGGTGATCGAATCTCACCCTTACCAATTTATTGAGTTCTTTTACTTCCCACACCACATAGACATGGTATGAGAAGGATTGGTCTTTGATATAGCAGTAAATCTACCACTGCTGGGGGTGGGACTCGAACCCACAAAGTCCTACAACCTTGGGGTTACTAGTCCAGTGCCCTAACCACTGAGCTAACTCCCCACCTACCAGCGACTGGCGCAGTGTGTGAATGGTGCACTTCCTGCTAGTCGGCGACTGGGCATACCAGGTACACCCGATCACCGACAAGTACCTTAGGTATGCCCAGTCTCTTGCGATGTGAATATCAAACATGTTTGATATTTGGTACAGCTAGGTGCCGGCTAGTAGTCCCTCTACCCTGCCATTTACAGGCCTTCTATTCACAGGGGCAGTGGATCACACACATTTATAACCGGAATTACCTGAGACAAGCGGTACCGGAGGTATGCCCAGTCTCTTGCGATTTGAATATCAAACATGTGTGGTATTTAGTATTTAGTACCTCCAACCCACCAGTTGTAGGGGTGGTGGTTCACATACATTTAACCGTAATTGTCTCTGCTCAGGACAAAACCAGTGAATCGGTGCAGATCTTATTAAATTAAAATTATTACAATAATTTTAATATTACTAATATATACGGACCGAGGCGTTTAAGTCGAGTTCCATACAAACTGTAAATTATCATCGAGTTCTGAGAATTATACTGCATGGTTGGACGTTATATATTTACTATATACCGATTTTTTTTTAAAATCATTAATTTCATTTAGCTTTACAACCAATATCCTAATAAACGTGTATGGCAAGGTGGTCCGTATTTTAGTGGTCCGTACAGAATTTTTACGTTATATGGCGAAACGGTGCGTATCTACAGTATATATACGGCATGGGTATATAGTAAAATAAAACCCCGCATAAACGGAGACCCTCCGCTCTGGGCAAAAATTCCCTGGACTCAAAAGAAACCACATTTTACACGGGGAACAACCCATATGTCCTTCACCTATTTACAAAATCTCAGAATTCAGCTTTACACAAAAATATTGATCACCAAACTTTCAACTCTCGTAAATCCGGGCGCTGATACAAGTCAACCAAAGTCAACATATTTACCCCGCAGTGCAGTGGGTAAAACGTGGTTGACACGCGAACTCTGCCAGGTTCTCTTTCACGGGCCTGGAAGAAATCCTAAACCAACACGAAGACCTCTCCTAACTTTCCGTCCTACACAGCGAACATGAACAATGGACATCTCAGTTTTCTGTCCTGTTCACTGCCGACAGAGATGTCAGTTGGAGACTTTTTTCATTTATTAGTTTGTTTGTGTAGTTTAACGTCCAATATATCTTATTAGACGTATGTGTAACTATTCCGTAGCGTCTTTTTCCAGTTATCGGAAAATAATCTGTTCTATTAGACTTACTTTGGATTTGATGGTGATCTAAGCTATGAGATTAATTTAGGTAGAAATCTCATCCTTACACTTATACGAGGTAGGAGTTCTTTTAGTTCTCACACCACATAAACATGGTATGAAAAGGACTGGATTTCGATAAAGCAGTAAATCTACCACTGCTGAGGATGAAGGGGAAAGGTGGCTGTACACCACACCACATAGACACGGTATGAGAAGGACTGGACTTTGATATAGTAGTAAATCTACCACTGCTGAGGATGAAGGGGAAAGGTGACTGTACACCACACCACATAGACATGGTATGGGAAGGATTGGCCTTTGATACAGCAATAAGTCTACCACTGCTGAGGGTGACGGAGATGAGTGGTTGTATTGGGACTCAAACCCATAAAGTCCTACAACCTATCATGGGTTCGAGCTCTGATCCTAAACTTGATTGGGTTAATGAATTTATCTCACCCACCACATTGACTAATTAGCTAACATTAGTGACATAATTTCCCATTGGATATTTTTCCTAAATATCTCAGGGGCGTTGGATACGAGTTCCAATGTCAAGTCTATTGAGAAAAAATAACAGGGGTGAGATAAAGTATTAAACCTGCACCTTAGCAGCGGGTTGTATTATATAGTTCGTTTGGTTTGATTTCACGTCCAGTCAACCATTAAAGGTCCTTACCAGACTTTCTCAAGGTTCTTTTACACCACAAGGGTGGTGATCGAATCTATGTGATGAATTCAGGTAGAAATCTCATCCCTAGACATTTACCAAGGTGAGAGTTCTTTTACTTCCCATACAACATAGACATGGTATGAGATGGATTGGCCTTTGATATAGCAGTAAATCAACCAGTGCTGGGGGTGAAGGAGAAAGGTGGCTGTACATCACACCACATAGACATGGTATGAGAAGGACTGGCCTTTGAAATAGCAGTAAATCTACCACTGCTGGGGGTGGGACTCGAACCCACAAAGTCCTACAACCTTGGGGTTACAAGTCTGGTGCTCAAACCACTGAGCTAACTCCCCACCCCCAGTATTGCTTAGACGTTCAACCATCGGTAAATAATAACACCCTTGTTTTACAGAAGGAAAAAATAACTCTACTGTAGAAACAAATGCATATTTCCATTGGAAAATAAATGTAAAGTTCCCATCTCTGTGCCCCAAATCACCATCCGCATGCACCAAAATATGAACTGCCGAAAGCACTGTCAGTACAAAATACTCTCCTTTAAAAAAAAAAGATTTATTGATTATTTTTGGTTAAATCTGAAGATCAATGGCGCTGAGCTGTGATTGATGGGAACCGACATTGCAACGGAGAATGAAATCACCTACTCTGCCCATTTTTACCTCGTTTTCTGCTTTTTTTCTTTATTGAGGAAAGAAAGCAAATGCCACTTAATTGGGGGTCGAATCCGTCGGTAGCAAACCACAACAAAGGACAACTGGATGATAATCCGGGCTACAGATCGTCTCCAATAAACCTCACAGACCTGGGTGACATTCCTGCTTGCAGGATTAAAA
The DNA here is from genome assembly GCA_950022655.1 of Alentia gelatinosa. Taxonomy (NCBI): domain Eukaryota; kingdom Metazoa; phylum Annelida; class Polychaeta; order Phyllodocida; family Polynoidae; genus Alentia; species Alentia gelatinosa. The sequence continues at coordinate 7,613,657 of OX465586.1, forward strand.
CTGAAATCCTCGACTTGGCCAATATTTGCTTTATCTTTGGGTTATTTTCGATATTTATGTCAAGATTGACGTTACGAGGCTTTGTCTGGTGGCTCAGGATCATTTTCGATATTTGTTTTAATTTTTGGCTTATTTTCGATATTTGTTTTATTTTTGGCTTATTTTCGATGTTTGTTTTATTTTTGGCTTATTTTACAGGAAAATGCGGGATTAATGAGAGTGAGAGGAAATTGATCCCTGGCGACAAAGCCAGCAATCAGATCATTGTGAAGGGGGATGGGGGATGACAGTGAGGCAAGGTCACAGCAAGGTGGGTGACTGGAGAACTCGTCCCGAAACGAAGTCGCCCTGTAATTTACAAGAAAACTCGCCCCGAAGTGAAGTCGTTCTGCACTATACATGAGAACTTGCCTTGTAAAGTCACCACATAGTTTGGTTAGATTAGATTTAATTTGATTTGATTAGTAAGATTGGACTCTCCCCGTTTCGGAGAATTCATTCCTCAAAGTCGCCCCATAGCTTAGAGGATAACTCTCCCCGCTTCGGAGAATTCGCACCCAGAGGTGACCCCATGGCTTAGAAGATAACTCTCCCTGTTTCGAAGAATTCATCCCTCAAAGTCGCCCCATAGCTTAGAGGATAACTTTCCCCATTTCAGAAAATTCGCACCCGGAAGTCGCCACATAGCTTAGAGGATAACTCTCTGTTTCGGAGAATTTGCAACCAGAAGTTGCCCCATAGCTTAGAGGATAACTCTACCCGTTTTGGAGAATTCTTCCCTTGAAGTGGCCTCAGAGCTTAATTGATAACTCTTCCTGTTTCGGAGAATTCGTCCCTCGAAGTTACTCCATAGCTTAGCAGATAACGCTCCCCATTTCGGAGAATTCGTCCCTCGAAGTGCCCCCATAGTTTACAGTAAAACTCACCACGTTTCAGAAATTGCCCCATAGCTTAGCAGATAACTCTCCCCGTAACTGAGAAGTCGCACCCAGAAGTCGCCCCATAGCTTAGAGAATAAATCTCCCCATTTTGGAGAATTCGTCCCTCAAAGTCTCCCCATAGCTTAGAGGATAACTTTCGTGTAACAGAGAATTCACATCCAGAAATTGCCCCATAGCTTAGCAGATAACTCTCCCCATAACTGAGAATTCGCACCCAGAAATCGCCCGATGGCTTAGAGGAGAACCTGCCCCGTTCCAGAGAATTTATCCCCCGAAGTGCCCCCATAGCTTACAGGAAAACTCGCCACGCTTCAGAGAATTCGGCCCTGAACTGGCCCATGGTTTACAGGAGAACTGTCTCCGTTTCGGAGAATTCATCCCTCGAAGTCGCCCCATAGCATGATACAGGAAAACTCTCCCAGTTTTGGAGAACTCGTTCCCGAATTGCTCCACCGTTTAAAGAGAACTCGCCCCATTCTGGACGATTCGCCCTGCGAAGTCGCTCCTATACAAGAACTACCCTAGCTCCCAGCACAATGGTAAGAATATCAATGCTCGATAGTTACAATTTTATAAAAGCAATAATGCTCTTTTAACAAAAAAAGATTATATAATGCCAGTTGGGTTAGCCAATAAAGTGGAAATATTTTTCATGTGGAATTCACTGCCTCGGAGAGACTAAAAAAAACATGAAAAACACAAAGTTATTGTCCCTGGAAGGGGGTTGGGGTGTATGTGTAGGTTTGAACCACTATGTATTGGTGTAAATGAGGCTCAATTTATTCCCATTTTGTTATACACAAGAATCTTTTCTTTTATAGATTGAAAATGAAAACACAGATTTCCTTAGAAAATAGGAAAGCTGCCATCTCTGAAATGAAAAACCCACAAGACAGTGACATCTACCACAGATACTCACCGATCCGATCACCGATTATAATCGGGAACAAGAATGTCGCTGTCTTATACCCTCAACAGCGCTTGCCGATCACACCTCTCCACTTGATGACCTTGTACAGCGACCCGATTGAGATCAAAGGGAGCGAGCGGGAGCCGGGCCCTGCTGGGCCACAGACGCTGTTGTGGATTCACAAAAAATAATTCAAAGTTGGACAACTCTAGATCCAATTAGACTAAGAATATCAGGTTTCAGGTTTATCATCCCTCTGTCTCCCCTACAAATCGATATAAGGCACTTGTAAATTGCACTGGGGGATAGGTGACATCGCAATCCAAACGGCCTTCTTAGAATCGTGAACGATTGGTGAAGTGCATACAGCGACACGATTAAGGTCTGGGAGAGTCGGTCATTACCCCAAGGCAAGTAATGCCCGACCTGATTAAAATCGGGTCTGTGAAGTGCGTACAGCGACACGATTCTGACCGACCGGACGGATCCGTCGGGCAAAGGTGTGATCGGGCACAATGGTCGGGTCGCTGTCTTATAGGCTTTAAGAATATCAATGTTTTCGTTGTATCCTTGTTCCCAAAGAAAGACCTAGCCCTTGTCAGAGATCTGCATATATGCATATTTCTAAAAAAGCTGATTATATAACCAGAAGTCTCAGCCCCTAACACTCGTATGTACACGTGTATGGTAAATGCGGAAGTGTAATTATGGCTTTGATGATACCTGCCACGTAAACAGACGTAATTAATCTACAAGGACTGCAGGAAATGGCTGATGTCACTGCAAACAACTTTCTTGTGGTCGGCAACACAACGGTGTATGCTTATTGAGTGTGAATCTACCTTCACCTGCACCGCATGGTGTTCACTTATTGAGTGTGAATCCACCTTCACCTACACCACATGGTGTTCACCTATTGAGTGTGAATCTACCTTCACCTACACCACATGGTGTTCACTTATTGAGTGTGAATCTACCTTCACCTACACCACATGGTGTTCACTTATTGAGTGTGAATCTACCTTCACCTACACCACATGGCGTTCACTTATTGAGTGTGAATCTACCTTCACCTACACCACATGGTGTTCACTTATTGAGTGTGAATCTACCTTCACCTACACCGCATGGTGTTCACTTATTGAGTGTGAATCTACCTTCACCTACACCACATGGTGTTCACTTATTGAGTGTGAATCTACCTTCACCTACACCGCATGGTGTTCACTTATTGAGTGTGAATCTACCTTCACCTACACCACATGGTGTTCACTTATTGAGTGTGAATCTACCTTCACCTACACCGCATGGTGTACGCTTATATGCATTTTTCTACGGGGCATTGCTGCACCTTATCAACTTGGTTACGCAATGCCTGCAGCCAAACAAACACCTGGCAACGTATTCTTTACCATTGGATCATTGAGTGTATGAGCGTAATGCATTTATAATACCCATGTGCATTATTTCCAGAGAAATAATAACGATTGCATCATATTTTATGGTATTCCAGTTCCAATCTGGTATGTCATATGTATGGCTTAAAGGCTACGACCGTGTGCCACTCACATGGCATTTACCTTTAATATCCCACCAGACGGTGCCGGGTGATATCAGCCTTCTTATCACCCCTTATCACCTGCCAATATTGATACGCACTCGTAGTGCTATAGTCACGCTTATAGATGAATGATCTAGCAGAAAATACATACACAATATTGCCTGGTTTCTGATACAAGCGGCCGTATGCTCCGAGGAGTAGACGCGTAGTAACATCTGTGAGTATGCGAGGGTATTGCGCAGATTCAACTCCGAGGATACAGAATACACACTCCTTAAATGTCTTCTATGGATAGTTTGTATCAGGTGGATAACAAATACACAATATTAACTGGATTCAGATACAAGCGGCTGTAATCGCCGAGGACTAGACGCGTAGTAATATCAGAGTAAATGCGAAGATATTATGGGTCTAGTACGAGGAGATTACGACACTTTTATTTGATACCAGTATATATTGTATTTTTTCTTTCAGCATTGACAATTTAAATCATCAAAAAAAAATTAAAAAAATATAAAAAACAGCGATCTTCTCATGCAGTACTTTGCCCTGTGAATTACACCGACTATTATGCAGACTCCGTAATCGGGGGATACTAATAAGTAGGACAATAATATTTTATGTGGAGGAGTGGGAGGAGTGACTGAAGAACCCATTGCCAGTAGTATATCAGTTGGGGGTAAACATGCGATGATGGTGGTTTGTGGGGAAGGCATTACTACTAGGACCAATTGTTACATTCCAATTTATCTATTTGAGAAACATGTCTGTACTTTCCCTTGGCCTCACTGATCAAGCTTGCCCTGCGTAACACTCCTCGAGGGATGTCCCCCAGTTTGGTTTGGTTTGTTGGTTTGATTTGACGTCCAGTTAACCATTGCAGGTTCTTACCAGACTTTCTCAATGTTCTTTTACACTACAAGGGTGGTGATCGAATCTATGAAATGAATTTAGGTAGAAACCTCACCCCTACATATTTACTTCCCACACCACATAGACATGGTATGAGAAGGATTGGCCTTTGATATAGCAGTAAATCTACCACTGCTCATCCCCTAGTTACCAGTCCATACGATCGGTCCCACATGTAAACACTAAGTAACAGTATAGCGTGGCATCTCGATGTAATAAAGAAGAAACCAACAAGTTTTGGTCAAAGTTGTTGTTCTCTACGAGTTTGATGTGGAATGATATGAACGAGGCGACAGCCGAGTGAATATTACTTAGCATTGAAACCAGTTGGAGAACGACTTCTTTGACCAAAACGAGTTGCTTTCTATATTTATCTCACTTCTATTTACACTAAAAGAATGAACAACACACAGGATATAAACCATGGAGAACGGACTACAATACTCGCAGGGGCATGGAGAACGAGTTCCCAATGTTAAGCCAATGAACATTAATTCCAGGGGTGAGATGATTATTCCAATGTAATAATTGTGGGCGGGTGTAGCGGGAGGTTTCTGCCCTAATGCTCTTTCTGCCTCAGCCCATTGACAGGCCACTGATTCATCCAATCACCGCACACCTCTCCCACAGGCCCGCCCCGCCGACAGGCCACTAATTAGACCTCATTACGTATGCAAATCATCTTTTGTTTAACCATTCAGTGCGGCCTCTGCCACACGCTCCCAGTCTCCACCCATCTAATCTGTGAGAGTGGGCACTCTCAGAAAAAACAGACAACAGAATCAGCCAAAGTTCTCAGTCTAAATGGGCACAGAGCGTGGACTAGTGCCATGGTAATCCGCCAGGAGTGGGGGGAGTTCTAGTGTGACCTGTGGAGATGGCGCCACTGTAGTTTTTGGTTGTTTGTTTGTTTGTTTTGGTAGTTTAACGTCCAATGTGTTCTATTAGACTTACTTTGGGTTTGATTGATTTAATGAAATGAATTTAGATAGAAATCTCAACCCTACATATTTACCGAGGTGAGACTTCTTTTACTTCCCACACCACATGTGTAGACATGGTATGAGAATGATTAACCATTGAACCACTGTATTGTGTGTGTGTGGGGGGGAGGCACCCACTATAAAAGACATTGCTATTGTGCTATGGAGGCCGCCATCTAGCCCCCGGGCGCCACACAAAATACCAGGTGGCGGGACCTATTATCAATGGATTTTATCAAAAATATTTTTTTGTGGCTTGCCAGGGAGGAATTTTAGCGTGGTCTAAATATGATCTAAAGATTATAAGAACAGATAACAGTAGTTGCCCCGCCAACTACAGTGGCACTATCTTGCAAGTTCCTGGCGGATGATGGCGGAACTAGCAATCACTCTGTGCCCTATAATAATCCATTAATAACAGAACCCACCACTGGGTGTTTTGGTTAGACGTCAATGACGATTGCGGTGCATCAAATCTGGTGGAGTATTGTGTATTTATCCGATTCTCGATTCAGTTCTATATGAATAACTAATACGCCAATATCAAGACACATGCGAAAACTTCTATTCCCTGAACCAAGAAATATGCCAGTTCTATAAATGGGTAACTGGTAATAACGTTATAGAGTGCTCAGAAGCGGAAGTACACAAAACGTAATTACCCGTTACAAGAAGCAGCTTCCGGATCCATCCCAGAACGAGGCTCGGAATCTCCCTCTGAGCGGATGGCGTTCTTCCGGTTAAAACTTTTCACATTAAATATATGTTTTTTTAAAAGGTAGTCATTGAAACTCACGCAGAAATAATATTAGGGTGAAATAATGCCTCAAAGGTCAGTCCCGTAAGAATATCTTTTAGAATGTAATTGGGCCGTATAGATTTAGAAACACAAAGGTGGCAATAAATGGATGATTTATATTTCATATATAAATATATATATATATATATATATATATATATATATATATATATATATATATATATATGATTCGGATACGTACATATGTATCTCTCTGCCTCTATTTGCCACTCTCTGTCTATGTCTCTGTCTGTCTCTGTTTCTCTAAGCCTTTATCCTTCTGTCTGTCTATGTCTTTGTCTCTCTGTCTCTCTGTCTCAAACGTACCCTGTTTCTCTGTCTTTATCTCTGTGTCACTCTCCTTGTCTCTCTATGCCTTTATCTCCTATCTCTAACTATCTCGCTTTGCCTCTCTATGTCTTTATCTATCTGTCTCTATCTGTCTCTCTGTGTCTTTAACTCTCAATCTCTCTCTCTCTCTCTCTCTCTCTCTCTCTCTCTCTCTTTCTCTCCACTCTATACAGTAGAACTCCACTTAAAGAGAACCTCCTGCATCTGGATGGTATACATGCTGCACTTGTTATGGATTTGTCAACTGGAGATGACTCGCCAAGGTAAACTCTCATATGTGTTACTCACTGCTGCATTTGAGAAGACAGCAATCAAGATTTAGAATTGTTTTTTTTATTGAAAAGAATGTGAGTTTTTCAGACATCTAAAGGCATTTAGAAATAAATCACAGAAAGAAACCCGGAAAATCCGGCGGGGCCCTGGAGCCCCCAACCAAGGCGCCCCCCCCCCCCCCCCCCTCGGAAGCTCCTGAAATTTGAGCTTTTTCTGATACTTTTGGGGACATTTATGGCCGATAATTTCAAAAATTAGCGATTTGAACTGGGAACTGCCGACTGAAAAATTAAAGAAATTTCTCATCGCATATGCACTGATCTCGAAACTGACATTGGCGATCAGAAAAAAAAACTGGAAAATTCCCATCCGTATGCCAATCCCATCAATGATAATTCATTTCCTTTGCAACTGACATTGGTTTGTAATGATATTTGACATTGCAGCCTCGGAACTGAGAATAAAACCTCTACGTCGGTTTGCGTGGATCCTACTAATGTTACTGTTTGTCGTGCGACATTCAGTTATTTATATTTAAATCGGCGTGCTGTGAATTGTAACACGTCGTATGCGGACCATTAATGAATATTCAATGTCAGCAACAATTAGAGGAATACAGCCCACATGTTACATCTCTGATAAAATGTCTGATACACGAAGCAGGGCGACAGGTATGTGGTTCTGTTAAATATATCTTCTTCTGGAGGCCGCAGAAAATACAAGTGAAGCAGCTAGATTTAATTGTATAATCACATTAGCCAACTTCTACATATATCATGTATAAAGAACTGTTAGACCAAGGAGTTGTATGTGTGATTTTCTGACAACTTGAGAAAAGCAAGGCATCTTTCTTGCTTAGGAAGTGGGGGTAAATGTTTTAAGAAGTGGGAAGGAATACTAAAATGCTTAACACCATCATTTTGACCCTTCATTTAATATCCTTTGTTAACTTCCCCAAACCTCCATTTGTACTTCACTTAATCTCACCCCTGGTATTTTCCCACATAGACTGAACATTTGGAACTCGTATCCAACGCCCATTGAGTATGTAGAAAAAATACTCAATGGGGGAATCATGCCACAAAGGTTAGCCCATTAGTCAATGTGATGGGTGAGATAAATTAAGAAACCTATTCAAATTTCGGGTCAGAGCACAATCCTTTGTTCCTTGTTCAATCATTTTCAATCAGATATATAACACTGAGAACAATATTTTTTAAAAAAGCAATATGATCTCATGCAAGTGAATTCTTAACGCATACTCTCGCAGAACTGGATGAGTTTTAATCTTAGCCACCGTATGCCACGACTGGAGTTGGGCATAGTGACTTCATGAGCCAAAACTCCAGGAGTGGCATGCGGTGGCCAAGATTAAAACGAATCAGGTTTTGATTTTATCCTACGCTGTCTCCTCGATTTTGGAATATTACGTGATAACAATTCTGTATGCCACTGGTGGCATATAAAACCTTGTATGCCAGTCAGCGTGGCATACGGAAACTCAATGTTAAGCCTATGAGATTTTATATTAGGGGTAGGATAAAACTTCAAATTGTCCTCACGGAAATCACTCAAAGCTTATTCTGTTTGGACATTTCGTTATACTTCTCAGTGAGATGTGCGTGATGTGGGACTTATTCATGTGGATATTTCAGTAATCATGATACCTTGACATTTCCATTTTAATTGGCACATTAATGGATCTGACTTTTAATATTCCTATGTGCCACAAAGGTGAGCGACATGATAAGGTTATTGTTCGCACAGATCACGAATATTCATTGCAACGCCTTTTCTCAGACCATTCATTCTTTTAATAAAAACTTGATGTGCGTTTTTTTGTTTGCTTGTTCAACGTCCCAGGAGAACCCTGAAGATATACAGGGATTTTTTTTATCACTTTTATTCGGATAAGTACACAATTACTTCGAGCTCCGAACAGCCACTTCCAGTTGTGAGCAGCTCTGAATAGCTCTAAACAGCTCTGAGATGATCTTAGCAGCTCTGAACAGCTCTAAGATGCTTTTAACAGCTCTACAGAGCTCCGTGATGCTCTGAACAGCTCTGAATAACTACAAGATGCTCTAAACAGCTCTGAATAACTCCAAGATGCTCTGAACAGCTTCGAGCAGCTCTGAACAGCTCTAAGATGCTTTAAACAGCTCTGGCCAGCTCCAGAATGCTCTGGGCAGACCCTGCCTGCTACGAACAGCTCTTAACAGCTGTGAATAACTGAAAAGCTCTGAACAGCTCCAGAATGGTCTGAACAGCTGTGCCATGTCCGTTGAATAATCCAGGATATGTCCTAGAAATGATCCTCGGACCGTCTTTTGGGGAACTGTCGTTGTATACATATTTTAATCCTAGGGCTAGGATGGACAGGATCAAGTTTCGGTGGACAAAAGTCATTTCATAACAAAATCCTGAAGGTGGGACTTCTACAAAAAATTGTCCCAACTCTTCCAAACTTATCCTCCGAAAATGACATCTAGAAGGCAGTACTAGATTTTAACCATTTCTCGAAATATAGTATAATAGGTGTTATTTTGGCCAATTCAGCATTTTTTCACCAAAATAGATGGTCTTCATCTAATTCGAAAGGCTGAGCCTCGTTATCAGTTCAGAAAGAATCGTTTAGAGGATCTCGATGATTGTAGATTTATGCAACGATTCCGACTGGATCGCGGGACATATCCTGGTCACATGGAGACTCAGAATATTGCCCAACAGTCTGTCTACCTCGAAGAGGTGGCCTGCCTGTCAGTCTCCTAGGACTTGTCCTAAGAAATTGTCCGTGTCACAAGTAGGACACAATTTGTAGGAGGGATTTTATCGTCCACCGATGATCTAGTTTCTGAAACAAAATTTGGCAAGGATCGTCCAAGACCTCCTCCGTCCTGAGATTATCCTACCCCTAATCCCATTGGCTTAACATTGGGTTTCCGTATGCCATGCTGACTGGCATACGGAGTTTTATATGCCACTAGTGGCATACAGCATTGTTATCACATAATATTCCAAAATCGAGGAGATAGGATAGGATAAAATCAAAACCTGATTCGTTTTAATCTTGGCCACCGCATTCCACTCCTGAAGTTTTGGCTCCAGACTTCACTCGGCTTCGCCTCATGAAGTCACTTTGCCAAACTCCAGTCGTGGAATATGGTGGCCAAGATTAAACCTCATCCAGTTTTACGATAAGATCTTATCCTCCCGCCCCCAGGATACATCATGGATTTTTCGACAGCCCCCTGGCCTTTATCTCACCCCGGTATTTTTTCTGCATAGACTTAACACCGGGACTCGTATCTAACGCCCATGAGATATTTAGGAAAGATATCCAATGGTGGATTATGTCACAAATGTTAGCCCATTTGTCAATGTGAAGGGTGAGATAAATTCAGAAACCCATTCAAGTTTAGGGACAGAGCTTGATCCCATCTCGTTTGAATTGCAACGTAATTCACGCGCCTTCGCCTTGTGAATTACTGTGCGATTAAAACTCGATGGGATACGAGCTCAGACCCTAAACTTTCATAGGTTTCCTCTATAGTATCTCCTTAGGCTTTTATAGGCTTGTTTCATAGGCTCGTTGGTTATTGTCTGAGAAATGAGACTTTGGACCACGTAGGACGTAGAGGAGGGCAGAAAGGGGGTCACAGCCACCCCCTCCTCCCCCGCCCACTGATTATACAGATAACGTGACCCCGCCCATTGATAACCATGGTAACCGGGGCCGCCTGACTGCACCCTCCCTCCCCCGCCTATTGACGACGGGAGAGGCGTCGCCTCCGTCGCCATGGTTACACGCCATCTGGTGGCAGGACAGCTGGACGTGCAAACAGTTCCGGGGTCAAAGGGCGCGCAGAGTAGCGCAGAGATTTCTTTGTGTGAGCAGTGAGCCGCTGCCAGCACAGGGCTGTACAGAGCATCCTAGAGCTGTTCAGAGCTGCTAAGAGCTGTCTAGAGCTGCTAAGGGCTGTTCAGAGCTGTTCAGAGCTGCTCAGAGCTGCTAAGAGCTGTTCAGAGCTGCTCAGAGCTGCTAAGAGCTGTTTAGAGCTGCTAATGGCTGTTCAGAGCTGCTAAGAGCTGTTCAGAGCTGCTAAGGGCTGTTCAGAGCTGCTAAGGGCTGTTCAGAGCTGCTGGGAGGTGCACAGAGCTGTACAGAGCATCCTAACGCTGTTCAGAGCTGCTAAGAGCTGTTCAGAGCATCCTAGAGCTGTTCAGAGCTGCTAAGACCTGTTTAGAGCTGCTATGGGCTGTTCAGTGCTGTTTAGAGCTGATCAGAGCTGTTTAGAGAACCCAGGAGCTGCTCACGGCTGTTAGGAGTTATTTGGAGCTGTTCAGTTATTCAGAGAGTTAGGAGTTATTTGGAGCTGTTCAGTTATTCGGCTTGCAACTGCCGTGAGCAGCTCAGAGCTGTTCAGAGCATCCTGAAGCTTTTCAAAGCTGTTTAAAGCATCTGGCGATTCTGACCCTAACGCAATCACAAGTCTAGGGACGGGTTCTCGTGCATATTGCCTAATAAGGAGGGTCTTCATGGGTGAATCGTGTTACTTTATTTGCTCAAGTCACATGGCATCTGAATCTTAATATTATTTTGTAGTTCCCCTAAAAATGGCCAATATGTAAGAATTATATTCTTCAAATATTTCCCGTCGTGATCAATCATTTGCTATATAAAATAATAAAAACAAACAATTTGATAACTAATTAGATGCCACAGAAAAGTGGTGAACTAAGATTTCACAGGAGGACATTTCACTGAGATCATTGCGCATGACAAGTTCGTATGACAGTGTACTGCACAGGGTGTACGTAATGGGAAGTCACGTGACAAGTCTGTATAACAGTGTACTGCATAGGATGTACGTAACGGGGAGTCATGTGACAAGTCTGTATAACAGTGTACTGCACAGGATGTATGTAATGGGAAGTCATGTGACAAGTCTGTATGACAGTGTACTGCACAGGGTGTAAGTAACGGGGAGTCACGTGACAAGTCTGTATGACAGTGTACTGCACAGGGTGTACGTAACGGGGAGTCACGTGACAAGTCTGTATAACAGTGTACTGCACAGGGTGTAGGTAACGGGGAGTCACGTGACAAGTCTGTATGACAGTGTACTGCACAGGGTGTACGGAACGGGGAGTCACGTGACAAGTCTGTATAACAGTGTACTGCACAGGATGTACGTAACGGGGAGTCACGTGACAAGTCTGTATAACAGTGTACTGCACAGGGTGTACGGAACAGGGAATCACGTAACACGTTTGTATAAAAATGTACGGCACAGAATGTACGGAACCAACACACTTGACAAAACGTTTTTTTCATGTGAAATTGACTGCCTCAGAGAAACTGAGAAAACATGGAAAACAGATGGTTTACTACCCATGGAATGGTACTAGGGTATGTGGGGAAGTTTGAATCATTGTTTATTGGTGTGAATGAGACCCAGTTTATTGTTTCTATATTTTACACAAGAAAACATGGATTTGGTAAATTGAGCTGATCAGAGCTGTTTAGAGAACCCAGGAGCTGCTCACGGCTGTTAGGAGTTATTTGGAGCTGTTCAGTTATTCAGAGAGTTAGGAGTTATTTGGAGCTGTTCAGTTATTCGGCTTGCAACTGCCGTGAGCAGCTCAGAGCTGTTCAGAGCATCCTGAAGCTTTTCAAAGCTGTTTAAAGCATCTGGCGATTCTGACCCTAACGCAATCACAAGTCTAGGGACGGGTTCTCGTGCATATTGCCTAATAAGGAGGGTCTTCATGGGTGAATCGTGTTACTTTATTTGCTCAAGTCACATGGCATCTGAATCTTAATATTATTTTGTAGTTCCCCTAAAAATGGCCAATATGTAAGAATTATATTCTTCAAATATTTCCCGTCGTGATCAATCATTTGCTATATAAAATAATAAAAACAAACAATTTGATAACTAATTAGATGCCACAGAAAAGTGGTGAACTAAGATTTCACAGGAGGACATTTCACTGAGATCATTGCGCATGACAAGTTCGTATGACAGTGTACTGCACAGGGTGTACGTAATGGGAAGTCACGTGACAAGTCTGTATAACAGTGTACTGCATAGGATGTACGTAACGGGGAGTCATGTGACAAGTCTGTATAACAGTGTACTGCACAGGATGTATGTAATGGGAAGTCATGTGACAAGTCTGTATGACAGTGTACTGCACAGGGTGTAAGTAACGGGGAGTCACGTGACAAGTCTGTATGACAGTGTACTGCACAGGGTGTACGTAACGGGGAGTCACGTGACAAGTCTGTATAACAGTGTACTGCACAGGGTGTAGGTAACGGGGAGTCACGTGACAAGTCTGTATGACAGTGTACTGCACAGGGTGTACGGAACGGGGAGTCACGTGACAAGTCTGTATAACAGTGTACTGCACAGGATGTACGTAACGGGGAGTCACGTGACAAGTCTGTATAACAGTGTACTGCACAGGGTGTACGGAACAGGGAATCACGTAACACGTTTGTATAAAAATGTACGGCACAGAATGTACGGAACCAACACACTTGACAAAACGTTTTTTTCATGTGAAATTGACTGCCTCGGAGAAACTGAGAAAACATGGAAAACAGATGGTTTACTACCCATGGAATGGTACTAGGGTATGTGGGGAAGTTTGAATCATTGTTTATTGGTGTGAATGAGACCCAGTTTATTGTTTCTATATTTTACACAAGAAAACATGGATTTGGTAAATTGAAAATGAAAACAAGGATTTCCTTGGGAAAAGGAAACCTGCCATCTCTGTGATAAGCAGTGTACGGCAGGATGTTCAATACACAATGAGTAACGTGAAAAATTTCACACGTAATAAAACGTATTTTTTGTCACCACGTGATTTGATTCGGTTTATTATATTTAACACCGTAAACAGAGTCCTACTTTACTTTAGAAATAAATATAATCCATTGTTGATATCGGAGCATTAGGGATTGGCTTCTTTCATCTAATTACAATTTGGAGAGTGGCTTTACGTTTTTATAAACCTCTTCTCAGCGACAGATTAGGATAAAATCTCGTGTTCAAGGACACTTCTCTCACACCCGATCCTTAGAATGATGATAGGTTAAACCTCTGCGAGGAGAGTGTAACAAATGGAGGCCAAGGTAACCTCAAAGATGCGAGTTACTGCAAAATATTTGATATATTAAAAAATAAATATGTCTAAGCTTTCTTAAACAAATTAATTTGGATTTGGTGAAAAGGGGATGATCATCATACATCGAGTCTGATAAATAACGTCATTTGGTACTTTACTCAATATGGATAATACAGCTGTCTAGAAACAAGGGTTTAATCATAAATTATTCATATATCTAGGAAGGATATAGCAGCAAAAACCTCCGTACTCTATGATATAGCCAGAAAATGTTTTTTTTAACAAGAATTACCATTATCGATGTGAGCATGTATTTATAACAGGCTTAAACAAAGCCTTCCATGAAAAGTGTACCGCCACAGGTATAGTAATAAGAGAAAACGTAGTTACCGAGCCTGTAGGGTAAAAGTTCGAGGTCTTTTGTACAATATTAAATATGCCCCGACGCCAGAGGTGGAGGGACGTATTTATGGTACAAAAGGTCGAGAATAGCATCCCTATGGACGTGCTATTATTGTATATACCTGAATTTAATGGAAAAAAACGTCATTTTATTCACTTAGTTATGGATTTATAGCCAAATCACTACATCACAGTGAGCCCGAATTTTATTTATAATACACCCCTAGCAGCAGATAGTATTTCATAGGAGTTCGGCCATAGGTAGTGATAATATACGGAAACAGGCTTACTCTCTTCGTATGTCAAAAATACGCGTTGAAATTATTGATCACATACACCCCAATGCCGTGGGTAGAGGGATGTATGTGATCAATAAGTTTACCAAGTATTTTGATGTTCGAAGACAGTCAGCCTGTTTTCATATTATCATATACCTAAATCGACGAAATTTTACCTTGTCACATGATCACATACCCCATATGTCACAGTGTGGTATACGGATATAAATACACCATGGGTAAGAGCGGGTAGTATACGTAGTTCATACAGCCACAGGTATATAATAATAGAAAAGACAACACTCTTTCTAGCTTATCCTATAAAGCAGCCAGTCCAATCTGACGGCAAGTTGATGGTGTTTTCCGCTGTAGTAACAGCGCGGGTCATATCACTACGAGAACAAATCTATGAGACGAAGATGACAGACAAAGTGGGAAAAAAGGAGCCTCGAACCCTGGATCCCCACATTCCGCAGGCCAGCGTGCGCTACTGACTGAACTATCCCGCCGCGGTAGCAATTGAGATGAAAGGGTTGGCGGGAGGACACGCAGGTAATGCCAGGATCACAATTACAGTGGCCAAATTGAGTTTTAACCTGGCACTGGCCTGGTTAATGAGCAAATTAGTGAGCCCCGCCGCGAGCTGCTCTGAGCCGCTCGATCCCCTCACGAAGGAGCTGCGCCGCTCTCCCTGATCCCTGGTCGGAGCCTCCTGGCAAGCTCAGGCCACCACCACCCTCCTCCTACTCCCTACCTATCCCGTTTTCCATACAACCAACACCCCCGAGCCTAACGCAATCAACTTGATTAAACACATCGAGCTTGATTGAGCAGGTCACCCTGCTATAAATAGACCCCGAGCCCGCCCGGGGGTTGGTGGCCATAATGCATTTAGATGGGGTATGGATGGGACTTGGGGGAGCGGTGGAGGAGGAGGAGGTGGAGGAGGAGGAGGAGGACATGGGGGAGGGGTGGTAGGGTTGGGTGGGGGTAAAATCGATGTTTTGTGAAATTTCATTTGACACCGTAATTGGGAAGCATTGATAATAGGATTAGGGCCGGCGGCAGCTTTCATCAAGCAGAGATTAATAGCGGGAGCAGCTCGATTAGAACAACACCTACATGCCGCCCGGCCCGCTCAGCTGCTCACAACCTCCTCCTATATTACCATATCAGCACCAATTGGTGAATGTATGTCAGCACCAAGCTGGCCCAATCGGTTCAGGTCTGTCAGCATCATGTTGGCCCACTAGGTTCAGGTTTGTCAGCACCAAGTTGGCCCTATTGGTTAGTGTATGTTACCACCAAGGAATTGACCCAATCAGTTCAAGTCTGTGAAGCACCAAGTTGGCCCAATTGGTTAATGTATGTCAGCACCAACCTGGCCCAATTGTTTAATGTATGCCAACACCAAGGAATTGGTCCAATCACTTCAATTCTATGAAGCACCAACTTGGCCCACTTGGTTAATGTATGTTAGCACCAAGGAATTGGCCAAATCAGTTCAAGTCTGTGAAGCACCAAGTTGGCCCAATTGGTTAATGTATGTCAGCACCAAAAATTGGTTCAATCGGTTCAAGTCTGTCAGCACCAAGTTGGCCCAATTGGTTAATGTATGTCAGCACCAAGGAATTGGCCCAATCAGTTCAAGTCTGTGAAGCACCAAGTTGGCCCAATCGGTTCAAATCTAGAAGCCCAATAATCAGTTAACGCATATCAGCACTACAGAGTAGGCCCAATCAGCTTATGTATGTCAGCACCAAGGAATTGGGTTGATCGGTTATGATCTATAAACACCAACGAGTTGCCCCATTCCATTAAGTTAAAAGTCTGTCTACACCAAGTTGGCCCAATCAGTTTAAAGTATGTCTTTACCAAGCAGTTGGCCCAATTGGTTAAAAGTTTCCTATTACACACGAGAAACAATAGTTGGCATCACCAATGTTATTTGTATCGTTTCGTTTTCTCTTTTATTATTTTCTAACTCTCCAAGTGATGATATTGTTGTGAGTAATAAACTGATATATGATACATAACTCAACTACTACTCCTCACTTTAACTGTACAGCTCCTTGTGTGGCCTCACAAAGTGATTATTGAGGTCTCTGACCTTAACCATGTGGCTTAAAAAGGTTGCTTTGAAATGTATTTGCAATTATTGTAAAGAAGGTAAACCACCTGATACATAGTTGTCATATACCTTTTTTTGTTTGTTTTAGCAATCTGTGGCAGTTCGTTGAATATGGTATAATGAAGAAGTCGGTTTCTGTGTAAATAAATGCACTTACTTTTATGAAACGGCTTTTTGGATATGCCAGAGAATTCTTACCTGCAAAAGAATAAGAAAGACATCTGGTTATGGATCATAAATTCACAGGAAATTGGCACAAATAAATGTATACTGAACATGCATCAGGGTTTTCAGGTGGGATCAGAAAAAAAAGAAGGGAATTATTTTCTATTTGGAATTTGCTGCCTCAGAGACACCAAAAAAAATGTGGGAAACATGTCGGTGTGTGGCAGGGCATGACGCAGAGGGTCTGTGGGGATTTCAAACTGGTTATAAAGTTATTCGCATGACTTTAGGCTCAATTAATACCATCTTTGTTAACACAAGGAAAGTAAATAGTATGATCTGAATATGAAAGTAAATAGAAAAGTGAAACGGTTCCATCTTTGACTCTCCAACGCTAGCCATTGATCGAAGTATATAATTGAATTGTTTTCTTTTTTTTCGTTCAGCGCGCCCTAGCCGTGCAAAGATATCACTCTCTCCTATGTCATTTTCCACTGGCCGACGAAAACGGTACCGACTAATTGTGTTCCCCTTAAGGGTGGCGTCCACCACCCATGACAAGGCTACGACAAGCGCAGACAGGAAAGTTCCAATCGGCGCTTGTCGCAGCCTTGTCGTAAGAAGGGGGGCTTTACGACAGCGTCGTCAGGGCATGTCGGGAAGTGCACGCTCCACCTATCTGCCACCTCTGCGACACGTTCCCAACACGCCATGACACTCCACGACAAGGGTCCAGTCATGGTAAATTGAACATGCTCGATTTTGTCATAGCCTTGTCGGAAGGCTCCCGACAAGCTTCAAATCGTGGCCTTCTCGTGGTCTTGTCTTAGACTCTAGTCGGGAACTGGGGTCCACCAACCACGACAAGGCCTGCAATCGTAGGCCAATCGTGGACCTTGTCGGGAACCCATGGTCGTAGCCTTGTCATGGTTGGTGGACGCCCCCCCTTTAAAGTCGGTTGGTGGTGGCCAACAACTGCACGTCGGTGTCGAAGAATCCGTAAGGGTGCAATGTATGCCTTGTTTCTGCCGCATTTGACAGCTCAATACCAACAGAATTGTCCTCCTATAACAATGACCATCACCAACGATTTCAAACCCTTTCATTTTGTGGGTTGTTGACAAAGTCGGTGGCCTTATTGCATAATCTATGCACAATTAATCGGTGAACACTTCTCTACATGTCTGTTTCCATTCACCGATCTGGCGTCGGTATATAAAAAAAATCGATCGGTGCGTTCCCAACTGTGGTGACGAATAGTCGGCCAGTGGAAAATGGCGAATAAGGTACCAAACCAACCTGTGGGAAAAGTTTTATTGGCATCACACCTCCACGCTCATACTCCGGAGGGCTCCGGAAGGTTCCGGAGTATCTCCGGAGGGGTCCCTCCCACCTCACCCTGACAATGCATTCTCATCCCAGATCTCATTTTTTGCTCATTTAATCGCTGTTAAGTGGTCCAGGTCTCTCTTTTTTTACCCATTTTTTTTCTTTTAAAATCCAATCTGGAAGAAGAATTGCATTGTTCCCAACCTACCAGTAAAAAATACCCCAGAACAGTTAAAATGCGATTAACCAGGGCGCATCCTACACATTGCAACATCAGCAATCCGGCGATTTATTTTGCAGTTTACTGAACATTGATTGGAGAATTGATCTTTTGTAGGCAGAAAACGGGTCAAGTGAGAGTATAAATAGATTATAATCACCCCATTTATTTTCAGAGGCATCAGCGCGTTGCATATTTCACTGCTTGGTTCTAGGAATACGTGAGCAAAAAAAAGCTCATTTAGGTTTCATAGCAGAGCTTGTAGAACGTCGTACATCAGTGGTATAGGCCTCCGGTGGCTATTACATGCTATAGGGATATATACATGACATTACTATGATTTCGATCTGAGTGGCCGTATTCTCCGCGTAGTTGACGCGTAGTAAAACTCTGAGCGATAGCGAGGAGTATTGCGTAGCATCGGCTACAAGGAGAATACGGCCACATAGATCTAAATCATGGTAATGTTGTATTTATTACTCACCTTTCGACTAATTATAAATAATCTTGTAAATAATGAGATATTCGACGCAAGCGTCGTGCATTGTTAATACAAATAGTTCCTATAATGCCCGTCAGGTGGCCAAAACAGCCTTTTTCTCCTAGGAGATCTGGAGGCTCCATAGCGATCAAGAGGCTCCATAGGCTTAGTACTGGGTGGCTATTAAACAATATTGACTGGTTTCAGATACAAGCGGTCGTATAGTCCGAGGAGTGGATGCGTAGTAATGTTAGAGCATATGCGATGTTATTGCGCAGAGCCAACTCCGAGGAGCATACAACCACTTTTATCTTAAACCAGTTGGTATTGTATTCATTATCCACCTTTTCTGGGCAAGTGGCATGTCGATATCAGGTCGTGTTAGTTATGCACTATTTTCCGTACGCACTACGTTTCTGTATGCACCCCCGGAGCATACAACATCTCCGTATGCGCCCAGTATATTCATAATTTCATGCACACTCCCTATGTATTTTCCATGGACACTTTGTATTACGTGGATAATAAATTATTTTACCTAGCTAATTAGAGAAAAGTAATTAGTGTTTTGAGATAATGTTTATATTTTAAAGACGCATCCTGCTATTCACCTAGTAAGGCGCCACCTAGTTATATTTAATCATTCATCATTTTATTTATCCATTTAGATACCACACCACATAAACATGGTATGAGAAGCACTGGTCTTTCATATAACAGTAAATCTACTACTGCTGGAGATGAAGGAGAAAGGTGGCTACACACCATACCACATAAACATCGTATGAGAAGGACTGGCCTTTGATATAACAGTAAATCTACCACTGCTGGAGATTAAGGAGAAAGGGGGCTGTACACACCACACCACATAGACATGGTATGAGAAGGATTGGCCGTTGATATAGCAGTAAATCTACCACTGCTGGGGGTAAAGGAGAAAGGTGGCTGCACACACCACACCACATAGACATGGTATGAGAAGGATTGACCTTTGATATAACAGCAAATCTACCAGTGCTGGGGGTGAAGGAGAAAGGTGGCTGTACACCACACCACACAGACATGGTATGAGGAGGATTGGCCTTTGATATAACAGTAAATCTACCACAGCCGGAGATGAAGGAGAAAGGTGACTGCGGTGACACTCGAACCCACAACCTTGGGATTACAAGTCCAGTGCCTTAACCACTCAGCTAACTCAGTTCACAGAGAAAGGTGACTTGAACCCACAACCTTGTGATTACCAGTCCAGTGCTTTAACCATTGACCCTACACTCCCTACTTGAAACCGTGTTAAGGCACCACACACTAAAAAGTCCCAGCGGCTTCAGTTCTGAGCTAACCTCAACCAAATATTTGATTAAAAACTTTAGCAAGCACTCAAACCCATAATGAGTTTGAAGCCTCAGTTAAGAGGCCAGTAATCCCATTGAGCGGTCAATATTTACAATCCCTCTTCTGGCCGAGGTGCATTTTGCACTCTCCTAGCAGAGATCCTGTGCTCTGCTTCCTATGGCCGCTTATATCTCTGCACCGACCTGCCTGTTTGGGACAGAATCTGTCCCATCCGCCAGTTTTTTCCAAATATCCTAAATCCTCAGTGCTTTGGGGTGTATTTTTGTGTTCTACTTGTAACTAGAGAGATACATATTTCTATGGTAGATAATAAATACTCATTTCTGTTATTTGTTATTTCAAACCAGACATAGTCTCAGGGATTACTTTCTTCGGTGGAAAGCACCTCATGTTTTATTGAGTTTCGTTTTGTCAACATGATATATGTGCTCACTTGAAGTGGCAGTCTAATCAACTGTAGATTCACATAATAAAGTAGTTTAGAGCTGGAAAAAAACACAGCTAGATTGTCTATGAAGCTCAATTAACAATTCCCATATTTCATAACTCATAATATATGAGTTCTTTGAGTTTGATTACTTTTGACAGTTGCCTTGTTTTGAATCTGAACCTTGGATTGAGGCAGAGATGAGCAACCGCTAGCGCTGCAAAAGATCTGGGAGGAGAGTGTGCATTTTGCCCCTGCAGCCAAGTATTCATTACACCCGTCAATATGGGAATGCTTGGAGAGGAGGAATTACACTTTTAATGGCAGATCTGAATGTTAATTGGTGCGTTTTAATTTACACGACACTTTACTCGTTGTCTGTTAAACGATATCCCTCATCGAGCTAATTTAAAGGCAATTCGATCGGTGTACCGGTTTCCTGTAATGTCTATACGTCCTCCTCATTTGTCCATATTCATTATGAATTATGCTGAGGCACAATATGAAGCACTCATACTGTTACACTAACATCCTTAGAACCGACTTCTATTACAGCACAGGTTCGTTTATTCGTTTGATTTGGTAGTTTAACGTCCAATATCATCTATTATACTTACTTTTGTTGCGAGGTGATCGAATCTATGAGATGAATTGGCCTACTGGGGTGGACAGCAATGATCAATCTCTCTGAGATGAGAGTTCTTTTACTTCTCATACCATATGGACATGGTATGAGAAGGAGTGGTCTTTGATATAGCAGTAAATCTACCACTGCTGGTGATGAAGGAGAAGAGTGGCTGCACACCACACCACATAGACATGGTATGAGAAGGACTGGCCTTTGATATAGCAGTAAATCTACCACTGCTGGTGATGAAGGAGAGGAGTGGCTGCAGTGGGACTCAAACGCACAACCTTGGGATTACAAATCCAGTGCCTTAACCACTCAGTTAACTCTGAGTACCTCTGTGCATCTTACCTTAAAGAAGAAACCAAGTTTTAGCTAAAGTCGCTGTTCTCTATGAGATTGATACAGATCAATATGAACTAGGCAACAGCCGAGTGAATATCATATAGCAATCAAGCGATTTGGAGAACGACTTCTTTACCCAAAACGAGTTACTCTCTGTATTCACCTCACCCCTGTACACACTTAAAGAATGGACAATTAACGGGATATAGACTATGGAGAATGGACTGCAATACTCGGGGATGCCAGTTGGGGTATGACAAAAACATTGAAATATTGTTATAGCAATACAGGGTTTAAACATATGCATTGCAGTGGGGAATCAATGGATCAAGGAAAACTCAAGTTTTGTATATGGGTCAGGGGTGAGGTTCAGTGGGAATCCTGGGCTGTGACTGAATTGGCTTATTTAGAAGTTGGTATGTCAACATTACACAAGGAAAAATATCATTCATTCTGAAGATGATACCATGAATTGTAATGGAAATATTGAAAACTGGCACCCCTGCTGATACCCATAGGGGCATGGAGAACGAATTCCCAATGTTAAGTCTATGGGACATAAAATACAAGGGGTGAGATAACACCACATCACCCTGCCCCACTTACCAAACACACCCAGAGTACCTCTCAGCATCCCACCTTAAAGAAGAAACCAACAGGTTTTGGTCAAAGTCGTTGTTCTCCACGAGTTTGATGCGGATTGATATGAATGAGGTAGCATTCAAACGAGTTGGAGGACAACACCTTTGACCAAAACGATATCTCACCTCTGTAGACACTAAAAGAATGGACAACACACCGGATATAGACCATGGAGAACAGACTGCGATACTCGAAGGATCATAGAGAACGAGTTCCCAATCTTAAGCCTATGGGACAGAACTTCGAGGGGTGATATAATCGAGGGAAACTATGTTCCGGTGAGCAAAAGTCATAGGGGCATGGAGAACGAGTTCCCAATGTTAAGTCTATGGGACAAAAATACGAGGGGTGAGATTATGAAGAGACGTCACGAGTTTGAGTCTGATTTTATTTATGTCACGCATTTTATTGGCTCCGAAATTTCACAAGTCGAAGACGAGTGACATTATAAAGCCAACAAAATGAGTGACATAAATAATCTCAAACTCAAACGAGTGGCGTCTAGATTTTATCCTACCCTATTTCCACATTTCTTCAGCATTAGAAAGTAGTGACATAAACAACACTTTATGTCACACCCGTGACATAAAGAAATCCCATGTTAAGCCTATGGAGCGTTTTATTAGGGGTAGGATAATATAAAGAGACGTCACGAGTTTGAGTCTGAGTTTATTTATGCCACGCATTTTGTTGGCTCTATAATTTTACTAGTCGAAGACGAGTGACATTATAGAGCCAACCAAAATGAGTGACATAAGTAAACTCAAACTTAAACGAGTGGCGTCTAGATTTTATCCTACCCCATTTCCACATTTCTCCAGCATTAGAAAGTAGTGACACAAACAACACTTTATGTCGCACCCGTGACATAAAGAAATCCCATGTTAAGCCTATGGAGGTTTTTATTAGGGGTAGGATAAAACACCACATCATCCTGCCCCACTTACCGAACCCACTCAGAGCAGCTCACACACCTTGACCTTTAGCGGTGAGAGCGGTGTACCTGCCGCCTCTCCAGGCCAGACCCCATTACCCTGGGAATATTCCACAGCCTTGGCAGGCAGGTGCAAAAGACATGAGGGAGTCTGTTTTAAGGCCCTTCTTAAAACCTAATTATTCACAAGTGGCAAGCCAATTACCTGCGAGCAACTGCTGCTGAGGTGCCGCCCCAAAGGCAGTTACAAAAAAGATTGATTTTCTCTTTTTTGTGAGTCTCAACGGGAATTCAATCAAATATCAATTTATTTATTTATATATCTAAGTCGGAATTAAAAAAAAGGCGACCATTTCGCCGTTGATGATCATTTACTGATTCCGGGACTCTCACCGAGGAATTCCGCGATTCCACCACCCTGGATCAGTTTCTCTATAATTATTTATTATCGATCGTATACAAAGAAGCCATTGAAAATGTATGGGGACTCAGTAAATCACGACCCATTATATAAAACCAGTCAGATATCATAACTGTGGTATACGGATTCAAATCTGTGGTATACGGCCTCAAAGCCATGATTTACGGGAAAATAGTCCCTTTGTGCTATAGTGCAAAGTAATAGTCCCTATCGTTATACCCTTTGCTATAGCAATTAATGGGTTTAATTTATTCGAAAAGATGGCTAATAAATACAACGGTGGTTATATGAACAGGCAGCTCTGTAAACCACTCGAGGTTGACGTCGGAATACACTCGCAAGCGCTCGTGTATTACTACATGTTAACCTCAATAAATATGTCACTTCGGTGGCCATCATTGGTAACACATGCTACATGCCGCCGATTTCCATAACACTGTTCCTGATTGGCTAAGGTCAAAACTGGTATGAAATTCTCAGCCTTGGTTTAAATACATGAGCTTTTGGAGGAAAACTTGATATTTCACATGCCTACCAGCAGTATGCAGTGATGCCAGTTGGGGTCATGAAAAACAAAGAGGAAGTATTTTTATGTGAAATGTACTGCCTCAGAGAGACTGGAAAAAGATGGAATACATATTGCTATTCTCCATAGAATGGGGCTAGAGTGCGGGGAGGTTCAAACCAGTGTTTATTGGTGTGAATTAAGCTCAATTCATTCTCTCTTTGCTTTACACAAGAAAAATGGATTTGATGAACTGAAAATGAAAACAAGGATTCCCTTGGAGAATAGGAAACCTGCTATCTATGTAACTGGAGTGTTTGACAATAGATACATAATAACAGACTGTAGTTGATTTATTAAACCATACGCACTTTCTACGTCTCTTGCAGACACTATGCCAAGATTCCAGTACCCACATAAACATACCTTCTCCTGGTGGCCTTTCCCCAAGCCTGGTTACCTGGCCAAGCCCGGTTACCTGGCCAAGCCTGGTGTCCTGGCCAACTCCTCCCACCTCCTGGAGGGAGAGCCTCCCTACATGCCCCTCTCCCCCTCCCTCCCTCCTACTCCGGTGAAGGCTAGGAGTACCCGAGAGACTGGCCAGCTCGCACGCAGCAAACAAGTCGTTTTTCTCCCGAGTGGCCAGGTTTATTTACCTGCGTGCGGTTTCTCACGCACGTGCACGTCGGTCCCTACCTGACGTGGGGGAGGGGGGAGGGGGAGGGGCAGGGTTTTATATAGAACTGCATCGAGAATCATTATATATAAATACACAATAATCCACGAGTTTGGATGCGCCGCAATCGCCATCGAAGCAGAGCCGAGTGACAATTACGGCGAATTGAAATTCGTGGTGTATTGTGTACTTAATGATTTTAGTGCGGTTCTGGATTTATTTCACCCTTTTTGAATAGCACCACAATATCAGGAAAGTTCAAATTACTCCAGTTGGTTGATAGTATAACGTCATCTCATATTCACTCCGCAACGGTCATGGCATAGTATTGTCACTTTACCGGGGGTGATCATTGAATATTTTTTTCTGACGTTATTCCAATAGATAAACCTGACGAGCAGGGAGGAGGAGGGGCAGGGTTAGCTCCATACATGACAGGTGGGGAGTTGGAGGGGCGGGGCTAGCTCCATACATGACAGGCAGGGAGGAGGAGGGGCGGGGCTAGCTCCATACATGACAGGTGGGAAGGAGGAGGGGCGGGGTTAGCTGCCTACATGACAGGCGGGGAGGAGGAGGGGCGGGGTTAGCTCCCTACATGACAGGCGGGGAGGAGGAGGGGCGGGGTTAGCTCCCTACATGACAGGTGGGGAGGAGGAGGGGCGGGGTTAGCTCCCTACATGACAGGCGGGGAGGAGGAGGGGCGGGGCTAACTCCCTACATGACAGGCGGGGAGGAGGAGGGGCAGGGCTAACTCCCTACATGACAGGCGGGGAGGAGGAGGGGCGGGGCTAGCTCCCTACATGACAGGCGGGGAGGAGGAGGGGCGGGGCTAACTCCCTACATGACAGGTAGGGAGGAGGAGGGGCGGGGCTAACTCCCTACATGACAGGCGGGGAGGAGGAGGGGCGGGGCTAACTCCCTACAAGACAGGCGGGGAGGAGGAGGGGCAGGGCTAACTCCCTACATGACAGGCGGGGAGGAGGAGGGGCAGGGCTAACTCCCTACATGACAGGCGGGGAGCAGGAGGGGCGGGGCTAGCTCCCTACATGACAGGCGGGGAGGAGGAGGAGGGGCGGGGCTAGCTCCCTACAAGACAGGTGGGGAGGAGGAGGGGCAGGGCTAACTCCCTACATGACAGGCGGGGAGCAGGAGGGGCGGGGCTAGCTCCCTACATGACAGGCGGGGAGGAGGAGGAGGGGCGGGGCTAGCTCCCTACATGACAGGCGGGGAGGAGGAGGGGCGGGGCTAGCTCCCTACATGACAGGCGGGGAGGAGGAGGGGCGGGGCTAACTCCCTACATGACAGGCGGGGAGGAGGAGGGGCGGGGTTAGCTCCCTACATGGGGGGTGGAGGGCAGGTTTAGCTCCATGGTTCGAGCTGCTCATTGGAGCTAATCACTGAGCCAGAATAGTTTGTTTGGGTTGTTTAACGTCCAATATGTTCTATCTTACTTTGGGTTTGACTGAATCTATGAAATGAATTTATTTAGAAATCTCATCTCTAAACATTTACTCAGTGAGAGTTCTTTTACTTCCCACACCACATAGATATGGTATGAGAAGGATTGGCCTTTGATATATCAGTAAATTTACCACTGCTAGGGGGTAAAGTAGAAAAGTGGCTGCAAACTCACAAAGTCTGACAACCTTGGGATTACGAGTCCAGTGCTCTTTACCCCTGAGCCAACTCCCCACAAACACTGAGCCAGAAGTATCTCAAAGAGTCAACATGTTCAGGTCTGTGATTATGAATATTTACTAAATTACTTAAATCCGCCTACAAACCTTTATCCTACCCCTAATATAAAATCCCATAGGCTTAACATTGGGTTTCCGTATGCCACGCTGACTGGCATACGGAGTTTTATATGCCACTAGTGGCATACAGCATTGTTATCACGTAATATTCCAAAATCGAGGAGATAGGGTAGGATAAAATCAAAACCTGATTCGTTTTAATCTTGGCCACCACATTCTACTTCTGGAGTTTTGGCTCCGGACTTCACTCGGCTTCTCCTCATGAAGTCACTTTGCCAAACTCCAGTCGTGGAATACGGTGGACAAGATTAAACCTCATCCAGTTTTACGATATTACAACATGGCATTGAGTGACCATCTCCTGACAGACCCAGGAACTCACTGGGCCGGGAGCAGCTCACAGAATGAAAATGCTCAAATCTGTGAATATATATATATATTTTTTAATAGATCTTTATTTACTTAATTACCAAAATCCACATATAATAGTTTACAACTTGGCATTGACAGACCCAGGAACTCTGAGCCACTCTCTGAGCTGTGAGCAGCTCACAGACATGCTGAGGTGCGGGTCAGAGTGGCGACAGTTTGCATTCCTCTGCCTGCTTGGCGATGCTTTACAGGTAACTAGAATTAACACATCGATCACGTCCCTCCACCATCTGCTCTCTGTCCACTGGTTAGGAGTTTGTGCATCCAGTTGTTCCTGTCATTCCTACTGACCTGAATACTAGGCTCTCTCAAAACTTTACTCTAGACAAGCCATCTCTGTAGGAAAATCTAATATCTCACCCCTGGAAGTTCTGTCCCATAGGCTTAAGATTGGGAACTCGTTCTCTATGATCCTTCGAGTATTGCAGCCCGTTTTCCAAGGTCTATATCCTGTGTGTCATCCATTCTTTTAGTGTGTACAGGGGTAAGATAAATACAAAAAAAACTCATTTTGGTCATTGCTCGCCAAATAGTTTGAATGCTGCGTGATATTCACTCGTCTGTCGCCTCGTTCATATCACTATGTAACAACTACTAATAAAAAATAAAAAATTAATAAAAATCTTGGAGACCGACAACTTTGACCAAAGCTTATTGGTTTTTTTTTTCAAAACTCTACTCTCGACTCTCTGTAGAATACTCAACTAATTTCTCTCATCAGGATTCCAATGAGGGAAGATAATATAGGTGAAGATGGTTTTACAGTGTATCAGAAAGGTTGAGAAAGCAGCCAATGGACAATTTGTAACTTCTCACAATTTGCCCTTGATTGATTCATATGTAAAATATTAAATGTAACCAATTCATATGAATAATTGTCTCTGAAAAGAGATTTTTTTAGTACGCACAGTTAATCCACAAGACATCTACCATAAAGTAAAATATTACTTTCTTTCAGTGAACAGATTTGTAGCAGAAAATTGGTAGTCTATATAACTGCCTGAGCTACATACCATAGTTTGTTTTTTTGGTTCGATTTAAAGTCCAGTTAACCATTATAGTTCCTTACCAGACTTTCTCAAGGTTCTTTAACACCACAAGGATGTTGATCGAATCTATTTGAAGAATTTAGGTAGAAATCTCACCCCTACACATTTACCGAGGTGAGAGTTCTTTTACTTCCCACACCACACAGACATGAGAATGAGTGCCCTTTGACATAGCAGTAAATTTACCACTGCTGGGAATGAAGGAGAAGAGTGGCTGCAGTGGGACTAGAACCCACTCCACCGACCTCCACCCCACTCTAACATACAATAGTAATAATACTTAAAGGGAATCGGAAGTATTCACACGCTGGAGGCATTATTATGAGTGCAGAAGCTGCCTGTTTTTCAGTTAAAGACAGATTCTTTAATTTTCATTCGATAAAAAACATTTATGTAAGAAAATTGGTAGTAAATCAAATATAAAATGTGAAGAAAATATTTCCCCATATCTAACTGTCTGTTACGTCCCAATTTCTGAAAGATGTGTTCTATTTTTTCTTCAGGTAAACACATAGTAAAACAATCGGCAGTCGATCTAATAGATAATGTCACAGAGTAATGCAAATGGTATTTTCCCCCATTTATTTCTGTGTTAGATTGTTTAAGTCCCAGTTCCTGTGTACGATGCATGTGTTGGTAGTTACTGGCTGTTTGGTGGAGCCAGGTAACTGGAGTTAATAGAACAGGACATGTTTAACATGGCAGGCTGCACTGGTTGAAACAGCAGGTGGGCCCAGGCCTCTAAGACTGATGCCTGCACTCAGTACGTCCTAGACTTGCTCAAGTCTTTGATTATGAACATTCATTAAATGATTAAAGAAAATCGTAATACAATTCATTATAGCATGTGTCCTTCTCTGACTGGCCCATGAATCAAAAACTTGTCCACTCTGACCAGAATCTCCTGTTTATGACCCTAAGCCGCTCCCTGTAACCCTATACCTCCCTCTACTCCTCCCCCCCTCCCCTCCTCCAGTTCCCTGGCCGCCTGTGTTGTCATAGCAATATATTTCGCCTGCTCCTGACTATGTCTCTATTGAGATCAAAGTGAGAGGGTATCAATCTCCCAGCAGATATCCTGACCAGTAGCCAGACCTCTGCTTGGGAAGTGTGGTGCAAAATCGCGCCAGTCTACACGGGCAATTACGGATGAGACCAGTCCCTGTGTCACTCAGAAGGGGTGGAGGGGAGGATACAGGGACTGAGGCCAGTCTAAAGCCTGGTTCCCACTGAGCGATTTTTGGGCATTCAGAGGGCACCCGTCAGCGACTATCAGCCAAAGTTTCTAGGAATTTCATGAGTTACCAAGTGGGAACACAAAATGGCAAAATCGTTGGCAACTATTTCCCTACCCCCCATTGTTCGGGCTTGAGTCGGCGACTGGATTCTCTCTTAAAAGGGCACCAGTCTCTTGCGATTCAATTTCAAACATGTTTGAAATATATCAGGGCATAGTCGCCGACTGTGCCCTCCCACCCACAGTGCGACTGCCGTTTCCCGGCGATTATGCCCGGCAGTAGTCTCAGGGGCAGAAATTGCCTAGTGGGAATGGGCCTTTAGTACGTCCATATCTCTCTGTCTACTGTAGCCTCTCCTCTATCTCAAACACGCTCACATGGAGAGTGAGGCAAAGACTGGGGCTCGAGATTTCACTGGTTACCTCCAGGAATGATATATAGGGCAAAGACTGTGGCTGGAGATTTCACCGGCTGCCTAAAGAAATGATTTATTGGGCAAAGAATGTGGCTGGAGATTTCATTGCTTTTCTCCGAGAATGATTTATAGGGCAAAGAATCTGCCCGGAGATTCCACTGGTTATTTTCATGAACGATATATAGGGCAAAGGATCTGCTTGGAAATTACAGTGCTTATTTCTATGTACGATACAAAAGGCACGACTCCGGCTGGAGATTTCACTGCTCATTTCCATGAGCGATGTATGTAGGGTAAAGAATCCGCTTGAACTTGAAGATGTCACTGCTTATCAGCATGAACGATATATTGGGCAAAGAATGTGGCTGGAGAGTTCACTGCTTATCTCCGTGAATGATATATGGGGCAAAATATATGCCTGGAGATTTCACTTCTTCCCTCCATGAAAGATAAATTGAGGAAATACATTGGAATAAAGAGGAGATAAGTGGCTGTTAAGAATGTCTGCGACCATCGTTTTTCAAAGGTAGAGGTCTACTAACGAACAGGATAACCTTGACGGCAGAGGAAAATATTATGGAGAAACCAAACAAGAGTTAGTCCTGTTGTTGTTCATCGCACGACGGCAAGATCGCGTATTACTGCGCGAGGCGAAGCCGAGAGCAGTAATACTTTGTCTTGCCGGAGTGCGATGAACAATAACAGGACTAACTCGAGTCTGGTTTAGAATTTATCCTACCCCGCCTGTCTAAATTACTTCTACAGATGACGTCTTCTACAGATGACGTCATTTGACAAGTGTATCGCACTAGAGCAATATTTTTCATTTTTCTGAACTCCACACTGAATATAGTGACCCAATGTTAAGCCTATGGAGTTTTTTATTAGGGGTAGGATAAAAACATGTTCTACTCAGTATAGTCCCTAGGCCAATCTGGAAAAGAGGCTTATTTAAGGAGTTGGCTGCCCCCCCCCCCCCCCCACCCTGGAAACATTTGTTTTATTGTTTCATCTTGTAGATCCATCCTTCTAGTGTCTAAAGGCAGCGGAAATGAAAATTTGGGGTCTTGGCCCAGGGACTAGTAATATAATCCGGGAAAGGAAGCACACAAAAACACGTTCAAGTTGTATAAAGGTTTCCCTATACAATAGGGAATGGTGATAAAAGAGTAGATATACACAATATTACCATGAATTTGATCTGCGTGGCCGTATTCTCCGCGTAGTTGACGCGTAGTAATACTCCGAGCGATAGCGAGGTGTATTGAGTAGCGTTACAAGTACAGTGTCTTTACCTCTCACCACTAAATACATTCAATGGCCACTCACGTGTAGACAATACCAGAGGGCTGGTTCATTGGTCACTGCAGTCACTCTAAGTAGGTTATCAGCTTTGCTAGAGAACATTTGTAGAATTGTCACCACTTCATAAGCAACTTTAGGCTACTTATCTTAGAGACTTATAGTGTATGACTTACTGAGCCACTTAGATAACTCCCATAGATTGATTGTGAAGGAGTCACTGCTTATAACGATAGGGAACTACATATATACTAAAAGTAACGGTTATAAACCAAGGCACCAAAAGTATTTATATATATATATAATCCACCTAATATAAAGTATCCATAGAAAACACATGTGCAGGGACATACCCGGTGCATACAGATATGTGGTATGCACTGGGGGGCGCGTACGGAAAAATAGGGCATAACTAAAAGTTAAAAACGAACTGATATCAACATACCACTAGTCCAAAAAAGGTGGATGATGAATACAATATAGACAAGATTTGATCAAAGGCAGTTGAGCATACAACCGCATCAACTCCTCGGAGCATAACCACTTGTATCTGAAACCAGTCAATATTAGGGGGAAACTATGTTCCGGTGGGAATAAGTAAAAGTTACGAGGTAAGGCTTGGAAAAATTACTGGCCAAGGCGTAGCCGCGGGCAGTAATTTTTCCGGTACGTGGTTTCCCTATTCCTATATACCTGCAATCGTCAGCTAATATCGATAAAAACCGAACTTCTCTGAACGTCAACCTGGGCAGTTAACGTCAACCTGGGCAGTAAACATCAACCTGGGCAGTAAATGTCAACCTGGGCAGTAAACGTCAACCTGGGCAGTAAACGTCAACCTGGGCAGTAAACGGCAACCTGGGCAGTAAATGTCAACCTGGGCAGTAAACATCAACCTGGGCAGTAAACGTCAACCTGGGTAGTAAACGTCAACCTGGGCAGTAAACGTCAACCTGGGCAATAAACGTCAACCTGGGCAGTAAACGGCAACCTGGGAAATAAAAATCAACCTGGGCAGTAAACAAAAATTATTCCACCCCAGCAGCGTTAGGTAATCATAGGCTGTTTGCTCATAGGTATATAGGATTGTGTATTCCTATATACCTATGGCTGTACTCTCTATGCTTACACCACGTTCTGGGGGTGGAGTAACTTATGGATACTACCCAAGGTTGCCGTATACTACCCAAGGTTGACATTTAGACCAATCAGATTGTCTCTTACAAAATTCATATGAAAAGCGCAGTGGGGAGTAAACATAAAGTGTCAAGTTACTCGATAAGGTTGGATCTGGCTTCAGGTTTGATGGTGGATGAGCAAATAACGCTAATTATCGTTATTAAACCACATTTGAAGGTATATAGGAATAGGGAAACCAAGTACCAGTGAAAGGAAGTCAAAATTACTCGGTAAGGCTTGGAAAAATTACTGCCCGCGGCCAAGGCCTTGGGCAGTAATTTTTCCAAGCCTTACCTCGTAACTTTGACTTCCTTTCACCGGAACATAGTTTCCCTCTATTCATTCCTGACTCTCATATATTACGGACGAGGCTGAAGTCGTTCTACCTGCTGCTGGATACTGGAGAGAATTACATGGCTCCCTCTCCTCCAGCCGGCGGTGAGGGTGACTCGGGAACTACATGTCCATGTCGTACAGGTTTAACACTACACAGACGGGGGCCTGACGTGCCTCCCGCTGGCCTGGACCTCATCACTCTACCTGACCGCCATCCACGCCTCACTGGGTGAACGTGTCTTTATCATCCACCTAATACAAAGTGTCCATAGAAAACACATAGGGAGTTTGTATCACCAGACACAGAGTATACAGATATATCCACCTAATATAAAGTGTCCATAGAAAATACATGGGAATTTGTATGGATATACCCGGAGCATACAGATATATCCACCTAATACAAAGTGTCCATAGAAAACACTTTGGGAGTGTGTATGGACATACCCGGCGCATTCGGATATGTTGTATGCTCCGGGTATGTAGATACATGCTGCTCATGTTTTTTGTATGGACACTTTCTATTAAGTGGATATATCTGTATGCTCCCTATGTGTTTTCTATGGACACTTTGTATGAGGTGGATATATCTGTATGCTATGGGTATGGTGATACAAACTCCCTATGTTTTTTCTATGGACACTTTGTATGAGGTGGATATATCTGTATGCTATGGGTATGGTGATAAAAACTCCCTATGTTTTTTCTATGGACATTTTGTATTAGGTGGATATATCTGTATGCTATGGGTATGGTGATAAAAACTCCCTATGTTTTTTCTATGGACATTTTGTATTAGGTGGATATATCTGTATGCTCCGGGTATGGTGATTCACACTCCCTATGTGTTTTCTATGGACACTTTGTATTAGGTGGATATATCTGTATGCTATGGGTATGGTGATACACACTCCATATGTGTTTTCTATGGACACTTTGTATTAGGTGGATATATCTGTATGCTCCGGGTATGGTGATACACACTCCTATGTGTTTTCTATGGACACTTTGTATTAGGTGGATATATCTGTATGCTATGGGTATGGTGATACACACTCCCTATGTGTTTTCTATTGACACTTTGTATTAGGTGGATATATCTGTATGCTCCGGGTATGGTGATACACACTCCCTATGTGTTTTCTATGGACACTTTGTATTAGGTGGATATATCTGCATGCTATGGGTATGGTGATACAAACTCCCTATGTTTTTTCTATGGACATTTTGTATTAGGTGGATATATCTGTATGCCCCGGGTATGGCGATACACACTCACTATGTGTTTTCTATGCACACTTTGTATTAGGTGGATATATCTGTGTTTTCTATGGACACTTTGTATTAGGTGGATAATAAGAACCTGAATTTCGTGCAGCGAGTGGGTAGACAGACCAGACCCAGTGTTCTCATCAGCAGCCGGTAATTTTAACGTGCACTCATTAACCCCGAGTCACAGTGCCCTCATTAAACTAACGTCTAGCCTGAAACTGCCGGGCCTTAATTAATAAACTCACAATTAGGGCGGCTTATAATTGAACATGATGGGCCGCGCTGAATCGATAATTGAAATGGGATTACTTCATGTTGCGAGGAGCACAAAAGAGCAGGTTGTTGTTAGCAGGGCATGTACTGGTAGAACAACCTGAGATACTTGTCAGAGAAATGGTAAATGGTAATGCTAGGTTTATACTGGGGCCACGGTAGGTAAAGTGAATACTGGAGAATTCGACCTGTAACGAACTCGACCCGTAACGAACTCGACCCGTAAAAACTCGACCCGTAACGAACTCGACCTGTAAAAAAACTTGACCCGTAACGAACTCGACCCGTAACGAACTCGACCCGTAACGAACTCGACCCGTAACGAACTCGACCCATAAAAAACTTGACCTGTTTTAAGAACTCGACCCGTAACAAACTCAACCCGTTTTAAATCTTCTCAATTCAAGTGTCTCAACTGTGGATAAATACTATATTTTGTAGTAAATATGTTATATTTGCTTCAAATTTGGTCTTCTCTGGGGCAGAAAACAAACAGAAAACCCTTCCTAACCCTAACCCAAACCCTAACCCTTTCCCTAACCCTAACCTTTTCACTAACCGTAACCGTAACCATATCCCTAACCCTATCCCTAACTTTAACCCTATCCCTAACTAGTCAGACCTTTCATTCTATATGAAAATGTCTTAATCATAATTATCTGAAACAGGTCAAGTTCTCCAACCGAATTCTCCAAAACGGGTCGAGTTCTCTAGACAACTACAGGTCGAGTTTGTTTTGGGTCGAGTTCTCCAGTAACCAGTAACCAGGTATCCACCCCTAATCTGTTTGTTCTCTCCATTTATGGGTTAACAGCTATATAGACATTCCTGGGTTTACCAAGTTCGCCAAACTTACCTTAATTTTGGACAACTGAGGCAAATTGTGGGTTCCTAAGTTGAAGAACTAATCAATATCACTAAAGTCATTGTCTACAAGTGTTGTTATTCCAATATAAAGGTAGATTCCCAGTGATTTTACTCCCATGTGAGGCAATACTGAACTGTGGCTACTTCCGGTCACTGCTGGTAACTGGTGATTTATTCAATTGTCCAGTTAGATAGCATGCCACCCAGTACAGAGCTGGTAACTGGTGTATCATAGTGTGCAGTGAGATGACCAGTAACAAAGATGGCTGACCTGAGAAGAAGGGAAGCTCCACTGGAAAACTACCTCTAAAGACACAGTTATAAAGCAACAGACACCTATTTTGAAGGTTGGCAAACACAAATTGGTATATATTTATTGATTCTGGTTTTTTTTCATGCATGTCAGAAGGCGGCCAGTATGGAAACTCATTGGAATGACAAAACGTGGGAAGGCTATATATAGTAAGAACCGGGCCCTGTACAGGGAGAGGGTTAGGTACTTATATAGAACTGCATCAAGAATCGTGTAAATACACAATACTCCACGAGTTTGGATGTGCTGCAAGCCAAGTGACGATTATGGGACATCCAAATAAGTGGAGTATTGTGTATTTTACGATTCGAGTGCGGTTCTGGATTTATCTCACCCCTTTCTATTACAAAAAATAGCATCACAATATCAGAATAGCCATATTATACTTAGTAAATTCATATGACGTCATCTCACATTCACTACGCCATGGCTGTGGCATAGTATTGTCATGATAAGGGGGTGATCGTTGAGCATTTTTTTCTAATGTTATTCCTATGGCTAAACTTGTACCAGGGGTGAGATAAACTGGCTAGGGCCACGGTATCCAGGATGCTCCTGTTTTGGACCACCATGGAAGGACAGTGGCATGCCGAGAAGAATATCAGACAAGTTGGAGAATGACGACTTTTACCAAAACCAGTCGTTTTCTGTATTTATCTCACCCCTGTACAAACAAAAAAAAAACTTGAAAAAGGCGACTTAATGCTGAAACGTTGTAAATATGTTCTACAAATAAAGCCTACCACAAACCGAATTTGTACAGCAGTTGAGTTGTACTTGCTAACCTACCAGTCTAAAAAAATAAAGTCAACGCATTCGATATATATCACATCATAGACCATCGAGAACGGACTTTAATACCCATAGAGGATTGTAGAACGAGTGACCAATGTTAAGCCTATGGGAACAAAATACCAGGGGTGAGATAAAGTCTACAAAGTCACACCTCCAAATACCCATTAAGCGGTGCCTGCACAGAGTCATCTGATTTGTATTGACCTCTGCGGACCATTTGTATGCTGCCCTGCTCACCAAATCCTCAGAAATCCACCGGTGACTGCAGGAACAAAATGAAGAAATCCTAAATCTGATTTCTTGGGATGACAATGAAGCAGCGATACCCTGCATGGACTGTGAGAGCAGCATTGAATGAGTCTCAGGGAGTTTGGATTGTCCTGAAGATATTCCCAGTCAGGTCAGGGTGGGAGAAAGAAGACAGGAAATATTCAATTCGCGTTGTTTTATCACCTGGTGTTTGTATTTCAAATACAACAGAAATTGAAAATGAATGTACTCGAATTATTCCCTCAGACTCGAATTCCTGCAATCCTTCGACGTTTTGCACGGAAATTAAACTGTGTTTATTTCTTTATCTTATTCACTTGTTAACCATATTTGGCCTTTACAATGGTTTTCATTTAAAAAAAATTGCGGTGAGCAAATTTGTATTTCATTCACATTTTCCAAATACAGTGTTGAGTTTTTACAATTTTCCTACATTTCTTTAGTACACATTGGTGTGTCGTTTCATTCACCAGCACATCATGGCTAGAGTATTGGGGTCTATTCACATTGTTCCCTCTTTTTTTTGGCAAGTTTGTGTTTTGTCTTACCCCCCCCCCCCCCCCCCCCCCCTAGATAATTTATAAATAACTGAATTATCGCCTTTCTGATTATCTTTATTCTACTTTCCTAATTGCCACCCATGTATATATCTTAACACTTCAGTATTTCCAAAAGATTATTGGAATTTCTCCCAACATCATCTGGATTTCATAATCATAATCATAATGAGACAATATTTGATCAAAATTTCTTTGTCAGTATATCAGATCATGAAAATAATTCTAAGGCTTAAGATTCTAATGGTATTTTAATATGACTGAGACTAAAAAAAAAACCTTTAGTAAAAGTGTTAAAACAAAACAAAGGTGCAGATAGACTACCCAACAGCAAGCCCCTCCCTCTTCCCAGTGAACCAGGCCCACTCTCACAGTGAGGCTACATAAACTACAACACAGAAGAGGAGTCAGATACCACAGTTGTGGTATGTGACAGGTTTTATATAAAGGTTTGTTGGTTGGTTTAATTTAACATTAACCATTACAGATACTTACCAGACTTTCTCAAGGTCCTTTTAACCACAAGGGTGGTGATTGAATCAATGTAATGAATTTAGGCAGAAATTTAACCCCTACACGTTTAACGAGGTGAGAGTTCTTTTACTTCCCACACCACATAGACATGGTATGAGAAGGACTGGCCTTTGATATAGCAGTAAATCTACCACTGCTGGGGATGAAGGAGAAAGGTGGCTGTACACTACACTACATAGACATGGTATACGAAGGACTGGACTTTGATATAGCAGTAAATCTACCACTGCTGGAGATGATGGAGATGAGTGGCTGCAGTGAGACAGAACCCACAATCTTGGGATTACAAGTCCAGTGCCTTAACCACTGAGCTAACCCCCATTCCCTTATATAATTGATCTGGTTTACTGAGTCCCAAACATTTTCATTGAGGACTTTGTACTTGGTTTGGTTTGGTTTATTGGTTTGATTTAACATCCAGTCAACCATTGCAGATTCTCAGCAGACTTTCCCAAGGTTCTTTTACACCACAAGGGTACACCCTGAATAATATACATATATATACATACATACATACATACATATATCTACATATATATAGTGTGCAGCAGCCTGTATTGACTCTAGCCTTAGCAGCTAGCACCCCTCCTCCACCCCTCCTCTGGCCTGCCCGGGTGCCGATGGCCTGTTTTACCAGTACTTGAGGGCCTTGTACGACAGTAGACTTTTTCCAGCTCGCTCCTCTCGGGAGTAGAGCAGCTCTCAGAGCAGCTCACAGAGACACACCTCGCGGCGCTCTCCTGGTGCGCCACCTTTTACCCGTGAGTGCCTCCTCACGTGAAGTCCTCAATGTTCTGTGAGCTGTTCAGAGCTGCTCAGAGCTGGTCAGAGCTGTTCAGAGCTGCTCAGAGCTGCTCAGAACTGTTCAGTTCTGCTCAGAGCTGTTTAGTGCTGCTCAGAGCTGTTCAGTGCTGCCCAGAGAAGGTCAGTGCTGCCCAGAGAAGGTCAGTGCTGTTCAGAGCTGTTCAGTGCTGCCCAGAGAAGGTCAGTGCTGTTCGGTGCTGCTCACAGTTGCTCAGAGCTGTTCAGAGCTGCTAAGAGCTGTTCAAAGCTGTTCAAAGCTGTTCAGAGCTACTCAGAACTGTTCAGTGCTGTTTGGTGCTGCCCAGAGCTGTTAAGTGTTGTTAAGTGCTGTTCAGTGCTGCCCAGAGCAGGTCAGTGCTGTTCGGTGCTGCTCAGAGCTGAAATCCCCATGATCCCTCCAGCCGACGGCTGCAGAAATAGGGTAGGCTATGTGCCGCATACTACATTGACACTGTCGTCCGAGTACGTAAGAAGTATCCATTGCGGGCCACGCTGCCAGTCTTTGGCAGGGCTCTACCGGTCTTTGGCAGGGTTCTGCCAGTCTTTGACAGGGTTCTGCCAGTCTTTGACAGGGTTGGTTATTTCCCGTATGCCATAAGTGGAAAAATAAAATAGGGAAAGCGACATGATAATATCAACAAGAATGTAACTAATTATTACTGATGAATTCATCCACCGGAGTCAGTCGAAGACGTATTTGTTTGTTTATTTGGATAGTTTAACGTCCAATATGTTCTATTAGACGTACTTTGGGTTTGATGATAATCGAATCTATGAGATGAATGTAGGTAGAAATCTCACCCCTACACATTCACCGAGGTGAGTTTCTTTACTTCCCACACCACATAGACATGGTATGAGAAGGACTGGCCTTTGATAGGATGAGTTGTCGGCGTAGCACTATTCCTATAAGTGATACTGTAGAAACCATCGTTCTCGCTCCTAGCGATGATGTCTCGTGAGACAAGGGGCGTGCTATAATCAATAAACCTGCGCCAACCACTTGACAGGCGGCTGTGGCGCTATAGGGCACAGAGTGATTGCTAGTTCTGCTATCATCCGCCAGGAAATTGTGAGATAGCGCCACTAAATGCTGAGGCAAACACTGTTATCAGTTGTTAGAATCTATAGATAATATTGAGACGAGGCTAAAATTCCTCCATGGCAAAACCCATATTTCTGATAAAATTCTTTGATAATCAGTCGCATCTTCTGGTGTTTCATATCGCTAATCTTAAAAATGGGAGTTTTTCTTTACAGGTAAAAATAATGATAATTGTATAACAGAATATACTTGTAAACATTCTAAAAGTTTCATTCTGGCATACTAAAACCCATTGAAGAAAACCATATTTTTCCGTTCATTTCCTATGTAAATCAGCCTATGTAAACTGGCTTATTTTACCTATTGACAAGTGAATAAATTGTACAAAACATTATATCAATGTATAATTGACATGACTTATACATATATAATTAGGCCCCCATTTGCTAAGCACCTAACTATAGCATCGCCAATCGGGGGCGTAGCCTATTGTCGCCTATGTCAATAGTCCGATTGATGCGCGACGGTTGGGGATATCACTCACTCTGCCTTCATGAATTGGACGAGCAGGACCTATAATTTAATTTTTTAATTTTAGGTTTAAGTTACCCAGTTGTATACTTGTAATACTAGGTTTATCTTCATCCTGTATTCACGTAATAAATGGCCATAGGGTCTGGTGTTTATTCTCGCCAAACTATACTCACTCGTGTGTTTATCTATTACCTAAATGTATAGACCTAATATATATATATTATAGAGGAAACCCATTCAAGTTTAGGGTCTGAGCCCGTATCCCATCGAGTTTGAATCACATGGTAATTCACAAGGCGAAGCCGAGTGAATTACGTAGCGATTCAAACGAGATGGAATCGAGATCTGACCCCAAACTTGAATGGGTTTCTGAATTTATCTCACCCTTAATATTGACTAATGGGCTAGCATTTGTGACATTATCCCCCATTGGATATTTTTCCTAAATATCTAATGGGTGTTAGATACGAGTTTCCAATGTTAAGTCTATGGAGAAAAAATATCTGGGGTGAGATAAATATATCTACCCATTTTCCTGACTGAAAGATTTTGACTGAAAATTAACAGTATTTAAAAACCACAATGAATTGCCTTAAAGTAGGTTGTAACCCCATTCTTTCACGGTGAAATGTTGCTGGCCCACTGCGCGGCATTGACGCTGGGGTTGCGGTGGTTCCGGGACCCACGACCCTTCACCTGCTATACCCCGTATCCGTCAGGGGCCTCCGCTAGATGGGGTGGTGATCGATGATGGTGGGCTCAGATCGAGGCCCACTGACCCACCCCCCGGCCGCAGTTAACCGCAGGTGCTGCCACCTGCACCCCCCTCCCGCCCACCTCTCGTAGCGCCATCTATCACCGGTTCCCAGCGTGACCCAGGTGCACCGTAACTCTCCTCATTATCGCCCATCATCAAGGTTGATTTCTTTTTCCTTTTTTTTTTTTATTAGCAGACAAATTCATCACATGGATGGTCTTCCATTTATGGCGTTTCATGTACGCTTTATTACAATCACACTTCATGAAGAATGAATATCTTTCTCACATATCCAGTAGTTAATTACATTACATTATAGAGGAACATATATTTAGAAAGAAACTGATGAGTGTTTGGTCTGTGTCCCCGTTCGCCATCGAGTTTGGAGTGCTCAGTAATATGAACGAGGCGATAGCCGAGTGAATATTCTGAAGGGCAAAAACGAGATGCCGAATTGGGAGTCGGACCAAGAACGAAAATGTTTCTGATTTTATTTTAGCCTGGAAATGTCTATATCTTTATCACCCGTACTCGCAGGCCTGTTGAGAACGAGTGTCTAACGTTAAGCCTATGGACATTTATTCCAGGCTAAGATAAAAGTTATCATCTAATAAAAAAAAGTATATACATCACCGGATGTAAGGAAGAGTAAGCTCCTCTCACTGGTTTTCTTTTCTTTTTTTTGTCGGACAAAATTCGCCAGTATTATTTTTACATTTTGATATAGTTCACACAAAGAGTCTTATAGATCGTTGCGTAATAAAAAACAATAATAAGATACCACGTAGTTACTGAGCCCGTAGGGATGGCCGTTCGAGGTCCTTTATGCCATAAAATAAGTCCTGAAGCTGGAGGCGGAGGGACGTATTTCATGGGAGGAAAGTCCGAGAATGGTATTTCTACAGACTCAGATGAGATGATATTTAGAAAAATGATGATTGAAGACATTGAGTCCCAAGGTTAAGACAAACACTCTGATTATGCACACTATACCACACAAACAGGGTATGAGAAGGACTGGTCTTTGATATAGCCAACGAGTTTAGAATATACTCGTTGGTATAGCAGTAATTCAACCACACACGCCACACAGACTTGTAACGAGAAGGACTAGCCTTTGATATCCCAGTCATTCAGCCACTGCTGGGATGAAGGAGAAAGGTGGCTATACACCACACCACATAGACATGGTATGAGAAGGACTGGCCTTTGATATAGCAGTTTATCTCACCCCAGATATTTTTTCTCCATAGACTTAACATTGGGAACTCGTATCTAACGCCCATTAGATATTTAGGAAAAATATCCAATGGGGGATAATGTCACAAATGTTAGCCCATTAGTCAATGTTAAGGGTGAGATAAATTCAGAAACCCATTCAAGTTTTTGGTCAGAGCTCGATCCCATCTCATTGGAATCACATAGTAATTCACCCGGCTTCGCCTTGTGAATTACTACGTAATTCAAACTCGATGGGATACGGGCTCAGACCCTAAACTTTCATGGGTTTCCTCTATAAAATCTACC
Organism: Alentia gelatinosa; assembly: GCA_950022655.1. NCBI lineage: Eukaryota > Metazoa > Annelida > Polychaeta > Phyllodocida > Polynoidae > Alentia > Alentia gelatinosa. The sequence goes on from OX465586.1 coordinate 7,655,726, forward strand.
ACTGCTGGGGATGAAAGAGAATAGTGGCTGTACAGCCACCACACAGACATGGTATGAGAAGGACTGGCCTTTGATATCGCAGCAAGTCTACCACTGCTGAGGATAAAGGAGAAAGGTGGCTGCTGTGGGACTCGAACCCTCAACCTTGTGATTCCGAGCTCAGTGCTTTAACCACGAACCTCACTCAAGCCCTGAGACCCATTTACTGATAAATTTGTTTGCTAAGACAGTGTTAGCCATCCATAAGGCAGAACTGATAATGTATCAGATGTTGAGATGTCAATGATAAACAAATATTCATATATAAGTATTGCATAAAGTTGTCCCACATCGTCCCTGGGTCTCCTTGGCGTATGAAAATAGGGTCTACATGTACGAGCTTAGATTATTGAACGCGCCCCGGCAGGGTGTACCCGAAAACCTCTTTATTATCGCCCAGCAACCTTCCCAACACATCACTGATCATAAAGCGAAAGGGACAAGCGACACAAGGCACAGAGGACGGGAACGAGACGGCGTGAAATGAACTGGCTTCTGCCAAGTGCGATATGGCTTCAGTTGTGGCTTCAGTTGTAGCTTCTGTTGTAGCTGGGGTTTGGGACTTAGCTCAGTGGTTAGAGCACCAGACTTGTAACCCCAAGGTTGTAAGCCTTTGTGGGTTCGAGTCCCAGCCCCAGCAGTGGTAGATTTACTGCTATATCAAAGGCCCGTCCTTCTCACACCATGTCTATGTGGTGTGGAAAGTAAAAGAACTCTCACCTCCGTAAATGTGTAGGGCTGAGATTTCTACCTGAATTCATCTCATAGATTCAATCATGCCATGTCTATGTGGTGTGGTGTGGTGTGCATCCACCCTTCGCCCTCATTCCCAGTAGTGGTAGATTTACTGCTCTATCCAAGGCCAGTCCCTCTTGGACCATGTCTATGTGGTGTGGGAAGTAAACGAACTCACCTAAGTAATTGTGTACGGGGTGAGATTTTTTTATGCTTATTTATGCCACGCATTTTGTTGGCTCTAATGTCACTCGTCTTCGACTCGTGAAATTATGGAGCCAACAAAATGCGTGACATAAATAAACTCAGACTCAAACTCGTGACGTCTCTTGATAATATTCGATCACCACCCTTGTGGTGTAAAAGAACCTTGAGAAAACCTGATAAGAACCTATAATGGTTAACTGGACGTTAAATCAAACCAAACCAAACAAAATCAGTTGTGGCTTCTTTTGTGGCTTCTGTTGTGGCTTCTGTTGTGGCTTCAGTCGCGGCTTCGTGTGTTGTGGGAGAGAAGTGTGGGGGCGGGAGGACATAGGGGCGGTCAGCTATAAATACCCCAGGGCCGGGGCTTGATGGATGAGTTTACATCAGACGAGGTGGGGTAGGGGTGGAGGAGGACGGGGAGAAGCCACGGGGGAAGCCACAAGTGTGAACGTTTACTCGTCACTTGTCACTGGTGTTGTTTCTAGCGGCACACACGGCAGCAATCAGTCAGATGTGAGTTACAACTTATTGAATAGATTCATGTGTGTTTATTGACTCAGTCCCCACTCCCCAGCTCCTCCAGTTTATCATGGAGGTCGTTCTTGTGTTGGCTTCTACTTTCATTATCCACCTAATACAAAGTATTCATAGTAAACCTATAGGAAATCTCGTATGGACATACCCGGCGTATACGGATATCTATTATCTAACTAATACAAATTGTAGTAGTAAAACTATAGGAAATCTCGTATGGACATACCCGGCGCATACATCAATGGATATCGATTATCCAACTAATACAAATTGTAGTAGTAAAACTATAGGAAATCTCGTATGGACATACCCGGCGCATACATCAATGGATACCGATTATCCACCTAATGCAAATTATTCATAGTAAACCTATAGGAAATCTTGTATGGACATACCCGGCGCATATGGATATCTATTATCTAACTAATACATGGTGAACGTAGTAAAACCATAGGTAGTCCTGTATGGAAATACCCGGTGCATATAGATATCTATTATCCAATTAATACAAAGTGTACATAGTAAACCTAAAGGAAATCCCGTATGGACATAGCGAGCACATATGGATATATATTATCCAACTAATACAAAGTGTACATAGTAAACCTACAGGAAATTTGTATGGACATGCCCGGCACATACGGAAATGTTGTATGCGGGAGGCAAAATACGGCGCATACGGAAAAACACTGTGTATATAGAAATAATGCATATCTAAAGCAAACTATAATCGGTACACCACCAGTTGGATAATAATTACACCCGGTGGATAATGATTACAATATAGACTGAGTTCAGATAAAAACGGCTGTATGCTCCTTAGAGTTAATCCTACGGAATATCCTCGCATGTGCTCGGAGATTACTACGCATTAACTCCTTGTAGCATACGCCCTCTTGTATCGAAAATTTGTCAGAAGCCACCGATCCATATTCCTTACACAATTTAAGGCCTGGTATTGTTTGAGCGTAGTCAACTGGCCTATCCCCTACATCTATATAGGCTTGGTATTGTATAAGGGTAGTCAATTTACCTTCAAGTTTATAGGACTGACAGTGCATATGAGAAGTTTCTCTCATTGATGAGCCTTACAACCACCAATTTAGTTGAAAATAAACGTTCAACAAACTGACATACCAGTCAATTTAATTCCAGACATCACCAATGTTGTGCACAGTAGATCTCATACTGTAGATGTGAAGGGTGCTACAAATAATGATAAAACACTCTGTACACTTCACGTCCTATCTCCAAGTGACCGCGGCACAAAACAAACATCACTTACCGGAAACAGTTACAATATGATTATTCAGTAGAGTGGAAACTGAGCTATTCAATGAAGATTAAACATCACTCACTTCTACAAATGTATCCTACCCCTAATAAAAAAACGCCATAGGCTTAACATTGGATTTGTTTATATCACGGGTGTGACATAAAGTGTTGATAATGTCACTACTTTATAATATTCAAAAATCGTGGAAACGGGGTAGGATAAAATCTCGAAGCCACTCGTTTGAGCTTGAGTTTATTTATTGTGTTGGCTCCGTAATCTCACTCGTCGAAGATTACAGAGCCAACACAATGACTGACATAAATAAACTCATATACTCAAACTCGTGACGTCTCTTGATAGTACCTGTACAGCAAACCCATCCATAAGATGCCCGGAGCAATAACATCCAAGCAGCACAGAATTTCACGAAAGGCAATTCCCTTCGACATTTTATCAACAATAACCCACCTGTCACACGATAGCATCACATCAGGAGCAATATATACGGGATTTTCAATATAGCATCGTGTGTACCGTTTCCACGGTACATATGATACATTCCCACGGCAGTAAAAGGTTTGCACTTAACTGTAGAGCCAATATTCCTCGCCAATTTAATCACTAATATGCCCCTCGAGAGATATGCTTCACTCTGGTCGGTGATGGATGGCTTGGGGTGGACTGGGCTTGAGCTACTTTATTGTGAAACATGGACAAATCCATCATGGGCCGACTGGGGCAGCGGGGAGGCCCAAAGACCCGGCCATAAATAAATCTTATATCAGGTCCCCTGAATCCACACAGGTCGCAGTTTACAGTTCCCTGTGTATGTTTATCATATTATATTGAATTGCATAGGGTTTTTTTCTCTAGATACATCTCACTTTCTAGTGTAGGTTTTCTCTTCTTTTTAACCCTTTAAGGACGCATGATGCCTGGAGGCATCACCACGTTAAAGACGCATGATGCCCTGAGGCAACATTGTCCCAATATTAACAAAAATGTTTTAACAAAGAAATGACAGAGCAATATTCATGAAATCTTCAGAATATGTAGATATATAACATCATATTTAGTATTTCTATTAAAAAGAAATAAAATATTTATGATTATGTATCATACTGCATGATTACAAACTTGGATATCAGTTTTAACTATTATGTGCCCGCCCTCTAGCCAGACAAGCTGCTACCAGGACTTGTCCTTATGGGAGTAGCTCAGCCCCAGGCAGCCGTCTTTAAAGGGTTAAGCAGCTTCCATTTCATTGAAGGTTTACAAGGTCAGTGAAGTTGTGTGGGAGTATAAACATTTCTTTCAGTTCAGTAAATTTTTTTTTATTGCGTTTATTAGGGTTCATCATTAATACAATGTACCAATGTCCGAGCTCGGGTTTCCCGATCTTCCGCTCGGTCCCTCGAGGTGATTTAAACTTTCAACTTCGTTATTTGATTGTTGGGCATTTTGTTTCATGTACGACCACGGCTGATCTATCTAAAGTCGGCATGTGTGAAAGCAGGAGGTTATAGGTCCAATAATTTTGTGGACGTATTTAAGTGTTAAGAAAAATAAAAAGGTGACAAGTAGAATTAGAAGAATCAGACAGGTTATAATTCAGTTAGTTACAAGTATCTTAGGAGGGGGGTGGGTAGGATAAAACTTTAAAAAAAGGGAAGAATATGAATAGACCACAATACTCTAGACATGGTGTGCTGTTGTATGAAACGTCACACCATTGTGTATTAACAACTTGTTATACTCTCCAACTGTCAAATACTTCCTGTAGCAAAAAGCAAAAAAAAATGGTGTAAAAAAGTCTAAGATGTAAAGAGGTCACTTTGAGAAGATCTTGAAAGTCTGAAACGTTGCTAAGATTTTTCATGATACTGCCATTGCTTGATGTAGATGTTGAAAGTTGAATAAACACTGCAAATATTTAAACAAAAAATTAAAAATTGAAATTTGTAAGAAAATTGTAAAACTGAACACTGTTGAATGAAATAAAAATTTGCTCTCCCCAAAAAAAGAAAAAAGAAGGTTGTTCTATCTAAGTACAAACATGGGTCATCATGTATTTCCCTGCTGGTGCGGTGAAGCTTACCCTTCACATGTCTGTGACATACATAACATTAGGGTCCCCTCTGACAGGTTGTTATACCTCTGTCGACTTTCAACAACCACCCAGCCGGCCCTGCCTTGTCATTTCCCTGTCAGACAACGTCTGATCTTAGGAGATGTAATTTCAGGGAGTAATAAAGTATTTACCCTCCAAGTACCCTTGAAACGATCTCCAAGGAGGTCAAGGTCGTGTTTCTCCTAGAGTTAATGTACTTCAGCTGTGGAGTGGTTTACAAGCAGGAACATGTTTTTTTTTAAGAAAGAGCGATAAAGAAATGGATCTTATCGTGGTCATTGTTGCGTTCTCGTGATCAGCCTTTATGGAAGACAGTCTTAAACCTATAAGACACCGAAATTTGTTCCCGATTCATCCCGACTATCGGCTCGGTGAGAGTCGGGAATAGAATTTCGGTGTCTTATACCTATAAGACACCGATATGATGAGTGTTCACTTCCCTCCCTTTATTACCTACTATATCTAAAACGTTAGAATTCCGCCGAATCTGTTTGGAGATCTTCCTGCACATAGAGAAAGAGTAAACCAGATCTAGGCATGGAGACTGAAGGGCCACGAGAGTGAGAATCTCGTGTGTGGTGGAATTCGAACCGGCTCCTCTTTTTTCTAGGTCGATAGACAGGCATGCTTTTTCTCTTAAGATTCAATTCAAGCCATGCCAAAATCAAAGTTTAGTATTGTAGTTTTCTGATTTACTTTTCTTGTGAGAACCCAATGAGATCCCAACTTTCGCTGGTAGCCCTTTCAAAACTCCGCTGATTCCCCCCACCCACCACCAGCCTAAGTATTTGACCCCGTTGGAGCACCTGAATTTGTGGAGCAGTCAGTTGTTTGCCTGAGAATGCGATTGTAGTCCGGCATTTCATTTTACTATATTTTCCCCTCAAACTCGGACTCGACGAAGTCGCTAGTAACCTCGTAAAACGACCCGATTGGGATCAAAGAGAGTGTGCGGGAGCCGGACCCGGCTGGTCCCTGGGCCGGGTAGGAGGTCGGTGTAGATATAATTCAAACTGTCATAATTTCTGTTCTATCTAAGGTATCAGAAAACTGTTTTTAGATATATAATCGCCTCTATCTCCCCTACAAATCGGTAAAAAATACTTGGGTATAAAATGGGGGGATTCAAAGCATCACTATTGTAGGCAGCCTATTCAGAATCGGGAACAGTCTGTGTAGTGCGTACATCGAAATCTTAAGGTCGGCGAGAGTCGGTCATATCTGACATGGCAGTAATGCCCGACGCGTCGGAAAAGGTAATAAAATCGGGTCGGTGAAGTGCGTACATCGACCCGATTGACGCAGATTGTCACAGACCTGATGGATCCATCGGGCAAAGGTAGAATCGGGCACAGCAGTCGGGTCGGTGTCTTATAGGCTTTAGAAGATGATCAGGTATAGATGATCATATACTTAAATGCTCATATATAGGTAATTACCCGATTACTTACCTTTGGTAAAAGTATGAAGGGAATTGATGTTCTAACGAGTCTGGGGCACTACTGAGTGACCCAGGATAACGGGGAGTAATACAGCAGAACCCCGCATAAGCGGCCACCCACCATTCCGGGCCAAAGTGTCTACTTACGGAGGGTGTCCGCTTACACAGGGTTAAAATAAACATCTAATAGAGGGATCCGCTCAATGCAATGGTGTCGGTTAACGCGGGGTGTGCGTTTACGCAGGGTGTCCATTGGGCGGGGTTCTTCATTATCCTACCCCTGATAAAAAACCGCCATAGACTTAACATAGGGAAATTTTATGTGGCAGGCCGTGACATAAAGTGTATTTTATGCCACTAGAGTAATAACAATATTGACCAATCAGAGAGCAGGATGTCAGCTACTATGAAAAAAAAGTTCTGTTGGTCATTGACTCAATATTTATCTTTTAGTAATACAAAAGCATAGACGAGGTAGGATACAACGAAACCGAACTCGAGTTAGACTTGTCAATGTCTATGCCACTCTGGTCAGGTCTGCTCCTCACTACACTCGGCTACGCCTCATGTAGTAATACGCGACCTTCCCGTCGTGGCATAAACATTGTCAAGTCTAACTCTCGTTCGGTTTCTACTAAGTATGTAAAAATAAGTGTCTGGGAATATATATACCATGGTAGCATTTCATAGGCATTCGGCAATAGGTATAATAAAAGGGTCTCGTTTTCATCTCATGCTGCATGTGAGACCATGGATGTTTTGGTTTAGTTGGTTTGATCTAACTCAAGTTAACCTTTATAGGTTCTTACCAGACTTTCTCAAGGGTGGTGATCGAATCTATGTAATGAATATAGATAGAAGTCTCACCCCATCACATTTACCAGGTGAGAGTTCACTTATTTCCGACACCACATAGACATGGTATGAGAAGGATTGTCCTTTGATATAGTAGTATATCTACCACTGCTGGGAATGAAGGAGAAAAATCGCTGTACACCACACAACATAGACATGGTAAGAGAAGGACTGGCCTTTGATATAGCAGTAAGTCTACCACTGCTGGGAATGAAGGAGATAAATGGCTACACACCACACCACAGACATGGTATGGGAAGGATTGGCCTTTGATATAGCAGTAAATCTACAACTGATGGTTGACTTCTGCTACTCAACGACTCCCCCGGGAACCCACGGCCTAGTCACAGGGCCCATACTCCATGTCTTTCCTCCTGATTCATTGAAATTTATTACTCTCGATTCATTGAATTCATGAACATAAAATGTTATATGATTTTTCTTTTTTACTTTGATGTGGTAGCTCGAATTGTTAACTTTGCCACGTTTTTTTTTTTAAATGTGTTATGAAGCCATTTTTTCCCCACATTTTATTTTGGTGTAATAAGAAAGGTATTTCAGTAGGGGTCATGAAAAAATCTAGAAAATATTTTCCTGTTTCTATGTAGAATACCAAGCCTTAGAGAGACTGAGAAGATATGGAAAACGCATCATCATCGGCCATGGAATGGGCCTAGGGTGTGTGGGGAGGTTTGAACCACTGATTTGTGGTGCGAATAAGGCACAATTGTTTCTATGTTTAACACAAGACTTTCTTATCTAATAAACTGAAAATGAAAACAAGGTGGTTTGAACCACTGTTTATTGGTGCGAATGAGGCCCAATTTATTCTATGTTTAACACAAGACTTTTTTCTATTCGTAAACCGAAAATGAAAACAAGGATTTCTGTAATCACACGCAAATAAATCCTTTCAAAGAGGTGTATTATTTAGTGGATAAATCTCGGTTTTTTGTAGGCGCGAGGCCCCGGGGGACTCAGCCCCCTGCCTCATGCTACACTCCTCCCTAGCGTTTAGAATCCCGGGTCTAAATATAACTCGCCCGACTCGGGCAATCACCAGGGAGCACTGCCTTACTACCTGTTTCTGCCTCCTCCCCATCTCCTCCTCCTCCAGGGGATGAGAGGGAGTTACCTGTGCTCTCTCCCCTTTATACCTGTCTGTCCGTCACTCATACCTGTATGTCTGTCTGTCTATCTCAAACTGTCTGTCTATCTCTGATAGTTGGCTGTCTCTCACTCAGACCTATCTGTCTGTCCGTCTCTCATACCTGTCTGTCTCTCAGACCTGTCTGTCTGCCTCTCATACCTGTCTATCTCTCAGACCTGTCTGTCTGCCTCTCATACCTGTCTGTCTGTCTCTCAGACCTGTCTGTCTGCCTCTCATACCTGTCTGTCTGCCTCTCATACCTGTCTGTCTGTCTCTCAGACCTGTCTGTCTGTCTCTCAGACCTGTCTGTCTGCCTCTCATACCTGTCTGTCTGTCTCTCATACCTGTCTGTCTGTCTCTCAGACCTGTCTGTCTGTCTCTCATGCCTGTCTGTCTGTCTCTCATGCCTGTCTGTCTGTCTCTCAGACCTGTTTATCTCTCATACCTGTATGTCTGTCCCCAAGTCACTTATTCTGTCTGTCCCTCATACCTGTCTATCTGTCTATCTCTGATATCTGTCTCTCACTCATACCCACCTGCCTCTGAAACCTCTGTCTCTCAGACCTGTCTATCTTTCATACCTATATGTCAGTCTCTCACTTTCTTATACTGTCTGCCTCTCAAACCTATCTATCTGTCTGTCTGTTTTTCCAAACCTGTTTGTCTCTGATACCTGTCTATCTCTCACTCAGACCTATTTGTCTGTCTCTCAAACCTGTCTGTCTATTAATTTATCTCTTATACATTTCTGTCTATCTTTCTAACTTGTCTGTCTGTCCATCACTCATAACTGTCTGTCTATCTCTTATTCTTGCCTGTCTACCTCTCATACATGAATGTCTCTCACTCAGACCTGTCTGTCTGTCTGTCTGTCTATCTCTCAAGCATTTCTGTCTCTCATACCTGTCTGTCTGTCTGTCTTTTGCTCATACTTATCTTTCTGTCTGTCTTTCATATTTGCCTCTCACTAAGACCGGTCTCTCTTTCTATTTCTCATTCATTCATTCTTCTCTCTCTAGTGTAGTGATATACTGCAGATATGGATACCCGTTAACCCCCGAACCCCAACCCAACACCCAAGGTGTACCCACTGTGAAAACCCGGAGGACCCCTCCCTCAGAACCACAGGTAAATCACCGGCACCTCCAGGGGGTAAAGGTGGGGCTGGTCAAGGTGCTTAACGGTGTGCAGGACATGTCCACAGGGGGGAGAGTGAAGGCTACGGGGAGAGAGTGTAAACCGGCCACACCTCGGGTAGACTACTCACATCTATCTCTGCCTGATGAGGCCTGGCAGTGGGGTTCTAACGGGGTGACCACCTCACCCCCCTGTGGGGTACCACACCCCTCATCCCCGGGCCCCACTCACCTGCCCACCATGCTAACCAGCCGGCCTGTCAGCTGGGATGAAATACGGCCAGTTTGAGCTGGGGGTGGTGGTGTAGGTTACTGGAGAACTCGACCCGAAACGAACTCGACCTGTAGGTGTCAGGTGAACTCGACCCGTTTGTGTAGGTTACGGGAGAATTCGACCCGAGACGAACTCGACCTGTAGGTGTCAGGTGAACTCGACCCGTTTGTGTAGGTTACGGGAGAATTCGACCCGAAACGAACTCAACCCACAACTGTCAGAAGAAATCGACCCGTTTGTGTAGGTTACAGGAGAACTCGACCCGAAACGAACTCGACCCGTAACTGTCAGAAGAAATCGACCCGTTTGTGTAGGTTACTGGAGAACTCGACGCGAGACGAACTCGACCTGTAGGTGTCAGGAGAACTTGACCCGTTTGTGTAGGTTACGGGAGAACTCGACCCGAAACAAACTCGACCCTTAACTGTCAGAAGGTGTAGGTGTCAGGAGAACTTGACCAATTGGTGTAGGTTATGGGAAACTCGACCCGTAGTTGTCAGGAGAACTTGACCTGTTTGTGTAGGTTCCTGGAGAACTCGACCCGAAACGAACTCGACCCGTGGTTGTCATGAGAACTCGACCCGGTGGTGTCAGAATAACTCGGTGTCGGGAGATCTCGATGAGAAGGACTGGTCTTTGATATAGCAGTAAATCTACCACTGCTGGGGATGAAGGAGAGGAGTGGTTGCAGTGGGATTCGAACCCACAAGGTCCTATAACCTTGGGGGTTATAAGTCCAGTGCCTTAACCACTGAGCTAACTCCCCACCTAAACTCGAGAAGTAACGTGCTGATGTAAGTTTTGGGTCTGACTATATCTCGCAGTACCTGGTTGCATCTTGCTGGATCATCCTAAATCGTGTAAGATTATCTAGTAGTGTGTTTATCCGTGTCTGTGCAACCCCTATTATCGCTCAAAGGGGGTCTTCCACCGGAGCGATCCAACATGCCAACATTAGGGACTCATACTCAATACCCATGGAGTATTATCGAAAAATACTCAATGGGAATGACGTCACAAACATTAGCCAATCAGTCAGTGATCTCACTTGGCTTTGCCTCGTGAGATTACTACGCGACCAAAACTCATAGCATATTTTAAGTGGTTGTGGATCTCAATGCAGTTCCTATGAATTATCACACCCCTGGTACAAGTTTAGCCATAGGAATGACATTTAAAAAAAGAAAATACTCAACGATGACCACAGTAAAGTGCCACTTCTACGCCATTGTCGTGGCAGAGTGATGTGAGATGAGGTCATATATATGCGATTGACCAATCAGCAGCCAGGATTTCAGAGAGAAGATAAGATATCAACAAAGAGATTTAAACGTTTCTAACTGGATTTGCGAAGTAATTTGAATTATTCTGAATATTATGATATCGGATGCTCTTGTAATGTCCGTGAAAGTGGTGAGATAATTAGTAGAAACCAAACGAGAGTCAGCCTTGTCAATGTTTATGCCACGATGGGTAGGTTGTGTATTACTACACGAGGTGTTAGCCGAGTGTAGTGAGTAGCAGACCTGACCAGAGTGTTGACACTGCCGGATCTACTTTCGTTATCTGGTCCCTGATTGGTCAGTTTTTTTATTCACCTCGGTGCATAAATAACACTTTATTCAACGCTCCTTCAAATACATTGAGTCAATGTTAAACCTATGGCGTTTTTTATTAGGGGTAGGATAAATCCCGAGGCGTACTCGAATCATAAAATCAACAATACTCCACTCGTTTGGATGCACCGTAATCGTCACTCGGCTTCACCTCAATGACGATTGCGGAACATCCAAACTCATGGAGTATCGTCTATTTTTACGATTCTCGGTGCAGTTCTATATAAGCCTACCTGGTACAACCATATAAGGGAATATATAATAACTGAGGACGACATTATCAATAAACGTCACGAAACTCCGGATGAAAGAGTTGTCTTCTGAAAATGATATCACGAAGCAGAGCTGAGTGATATCTGTAGCAGAAGACAACGAACGCCATGTAAACATCTATATGGAATTGAGTGATATTTAGATTATATCCTACCCTTAAGCAGAACTGTCTTTAGAAACGTATTTTGAACCACTACGCCACAAGTTTGGATGCGTAGTAATCGTCACGAGGCGTAGCCGAGTGACGATACGGAGCATCCAAACGAGTGAGCATAGTGGTTCAAAATACGTTTCGAAAGCGGTTCTGTTTTTATCTCACCCCCAACACGGACCTTACAGTCGATTTTAAGCAATAATATAATCATGTATTGAATTGTTCAAACAATAGCGTCGGAACTATTTTTTTTTCCGCGACGTTCATTGGTTGCTACGTTGCTACGTTCTCTGCCACCACCATGGCGTAGTAGTGTAACTTTACTTAGGTGAGCGTGGCGTATTTTATTTCAACGTTAACTCAATGGCACAACCTGTACCAGGGGTGGGATAATATCACATGTTTTTAACTTCAAATGCCACCCGTGGCATATAGATATTATATGCCATAACCATGGCATACAGTCACACCATGGAGATTTCTATGAAGGGTAGGATATAAAAACACGTCCATACTAAATCAACTGTCACTTGACCACTAAACAGCCGGCCTGGCTCTAAAAGCAAACCGTGTCGGTAGTAGCACCACTCACCGGGCTTCTTCCCATGGCGGTGGGTAATGTAATACCATTACCGTTACTGCTGCGGTCCCCCTAGACTTGCTCAAGTCTTTGATTATGAACATTCATTAAATGATTAAAGAAAATCGGAATACAATTCATTATAGCATGTGTCCTTCTCTGACTGGCCCATGAATCAAAGACTTGTCGGCTCTGACCAGAATCTCCTGTTTATGACCCCGAGCCACCCCCTGTAACCCT